>CM031373.1:37396838-37732460 GCA_018208015.1 Medicago ruthenica | reverse complement strand
GGAGGGCATATGACCACAAAGGGTAATTTGATTGTTTTAACCCTCTCCTTCACCCATTGAGTATAAAGGGGTTTAGCGACACAATTCCTCTTGCCGACCCTTCCTTTGTGCACTTGGTTCCACGCCCCTTGGATTCTTTCTAACAACGCCGGGTCTTGATCGCCTTCCCTTAAAAAGAAAGCTTCCAACAGAAGGTCATTAGGTTTGTCTTCCATGGAAAAACCTAGTTGTCGGAGAGAGAGGACCAGATTGTAGTTAATACATCCCTTAGTACCAATGAGGGGTACATTAGGGAAGTCCCCGCAACTGAGGATAATTTCCGGATCCTCTAAATTTGGAGAAAACCAATGGATGTCCTTTGCGACGAGGGTCGTCATCCGTTGTGACCATTTGAGCTTGGCCCGGTTTTCCGCAAAGTCTCGGTTTCTCAGCATGTGGGACATCATCCAAATTTGCACTAAAGGAGTGCAACAAGAAATCTTGCGTCCCCTTGCTTGTTCATGCCTAGAGTAGAGGGAGTGATAAAAATCCGCCAAAATTGTGGGAACCGGATTTTTAATCATGAATACCTCTAAAGCCGGAAAGTCTACGAAATCATCCATGTTGGGGAATAAAACAATCCCGTAGACTAAGAGGGCTAAGATGGTGTTGAATGCTCTTCCCTCTTTGTTGGCTAGAAACTCTCGAGCTTTGGCTTCCAAAAACTTTCTTGTGAATCCCCTAATGTTTCCTCTAATTTCCAAGTTAGATGCTACTTCTTGGACATCAAGGTATAAGGATTCGGTGATGGCCTCTAATGTGGGGTCTTTTCCGGGACCGAGATATAGTTCATGACCTTTCATGCTACAACCCAAGATCTTCTCGCATTTCTTCCAATGTTGGAGCTAGTTGGAAATCTTGAAATGTAAAGCACCGGAGCGGTGGGTCGAAGAATTGTGCCAAAGTGGTTAAGGCCGTTGAATCTATCCTCACGGGTAGGAGATCAAGTATTAACCCATAGCTTGCTTCAAAAATACTCTTGTTGACCGGGGAGAGCTTCTTACTTAAGGCTAACAAACTTTCCACCCTAGGAGCTTTAATCTTGAAAGCGAGCGTACTTTTATTTCCGGAATCCATATTTCTTTTTGCTAATATTTGATTGTTCTTTTTAAATCCCTATAAAGCAAAGTGATATGCGAAAATTATTTTCCATGAATGTATGATATGATATGCATGGACGTGATATGTATGTTCAAAATTTCCCCCATCCTCACGTGTAGGCTCTATAGGTAAGATTCCTAAGAAGAGGTCCCTAGAGTCATCGATCTCATATGGAATTAGGGTTGTCTATGGACATACGTCGACATGACTTCAATTAATTCCATATGAAAATCTCCTCTAAGCGGGGTTGGGCATCCTACCTCACGGACATACGTCAACGCGGGCTTCCGCTCACAACCTCCTTCTAACTTAGTTTTCTCTCGAGCTCGGGTAGAGAGCCTCACACGTCCGGCATTAACCCGAACAATGTGGAGTAACATCGCTCAAGTGACCCCCGCAATTGATATATGTAAAGATATGAAGCAAAAATGATATATATATAAATGTAGAGCAAAAGAATAAACAAACAAATGACAAGAAAAATATAAACACGCAAGTAAAATGAAGCAAATTAGCCTAAAAGCCGACTAAGATAGGCTCGACTCGTTTATGCAAAAACAAAGTGTTTTATGCATGGTCCCCAGTGAAGTCGCCATTTCTGTCGCGTCGAATTTCGAATGTCAAGCTATTGGGAAGCGTTGAATCACTAATTTTAAATCACGACTGAACTTTTAATTTTTCGGGGAGAAAAGGAAAAAAGTTCGAAATTACCTTGAGAAAAGATTTTAGGTTCGAAAGTCGATTATGCGAGGGGAAGGTATTAGCACCCCTCACATCCGTTGTACTCAACGGGAACCTCTTAGTCGGCTTAGGCTTAAAATGCTTCGATGTTTTACTTGCGTGTTTGAACATATATAGAAGGAAATATAAAAACATAATGCGAGATGAAGAAAGAGATAAAAACGAACGAAAGGAAAAAAAGGTTTTTTTATTAATGGGCTTGACAAGATGTCGATCTTGCTCCTACGTATCTCCCGGTAGTCGGAGAATTCAAAGCTTACGTAGTTCTTTGGTAGAAAAAGTTTGTATGTTGGTTCGTTTTAGTTAAAAAAGATTTGATCGCGTCCGAGCGAAAATAGTTTGAAAAAGAGAAAGTAATGAAAGTAAATGTCAACTGTTCGGGTTGTTGCCGAACTGGCCATTGACGACAATGCATAAAAATAAATGATTTGATAAAAGGATTTTGCACTCAGACTTGAACAAAGGTTTTAAAACGTACGAAGACGTACAAAGTTTTAAAATGGTGAAAGGTGGACGCTAAGGCGATAAACTCGCGCAAGGCGTGAATGTTTTGAAAAAGTAAAAAGACAAACGCACAGGGGCGTAAAAAGCTTGAAAATAAACGACAAACGCGCGGAGGCGATAAATTCGCGCAAGGCGTAAAATGGTTAAAACAAACGCGCGAGGGCGCGAAAGGTTCGGATTGACCACGAGGGCCAAGAAAAGGTTAAAAATGGCCAAAAGGGGGCCAAGGGAAGGTTGAGCGTGCTAGACGTGTCAAGGGTGGAATGACGGTTGCCCGAGCGACGAGACATACGTCACACATTCGTGCAACCGAGGTTTGGGGAGACATACGTCAAGCCATTCCCGTTTCATTCAAGTTTGGTTTTGTCGGGACTCTAAGGAATCTCAAAGGGAACCAAAAATGCCTTAAAGGGAAAGTTAGAAAAAAAAGGGGAATCACGAACAAGTTTGTTGTTCGAGTTTATTAAAATCATGAACATTGCTCGTTACTTAAGCTATCGAAACTCAAGAACGAGTGTAGTTCAAGTTTGAATGATAAACAAATTCATAAGACATGCACAAAATTGGAAAGTTCACAAGTTCGGCTCAATTCGAGCTTGATTTTAAAAGAGTGAGCAAGCTCGGCTAAAATTCGCGTTTGGATTTAAAATCATGAACAACATGGTTGTTCAAGTTTGTTTTGAAAATAGACGAACTTAGCTTGTTGCTCAAACTTGGTTTTGAAAATATTAAAGAACATAACTTGTTTCACAAGTTACTCAAAATTTGTCGCACGAACTTGTGAAATTTTCAAAGTTGTGCATGATCATGAATTGGTTTTGGACAAAAAAGGTTTTAACCCTCTTTAGGTTCTGAATCAAGGGCTGGAACCCCAAAAATTTGACATTTGGATGTCTGATTCATGTTCTGAGTTTCACATACTTCGCAGAGCAACCAGAACTTGGCTCTGCGAAGTCAGGTTCTGGTGTGTTTGCAGTGCGAGCAATACTTTGCTCTGCGAAGTATGCGAATTTTCAAACTCAGAAGCTGTTTCTGAACAGAAGTTCAGAAACTGCTTCTAAGCAAGCTTCAGAACCTAAAGGGGGTTAAAAAGCTTTGGAAAAATGAAGAAAAAGGGGGATAAAAACTCAGTTTCAAGGCTTGGGCCCTTTGAGGTCCCTTTTGAGTTTCAAAAGGGGTTTTTGTGCACAAAACAAATTTGAACAAAGCAAGTGATGAAAGCAGCAAACACAATAAAAAAGAAAGATTATAGGAGACTTACAGAACTCCTAGCTGTGCTTGAGCAATAGATTGGAAGTGGTTTGCTTGCTTGGTGAGAGGTTATGAACAATGTTCTAATTGTTTGTGATGGACTGATTTGGTGCTGAAATGCAAGGGATTTTTGTATGAATTTCGTGTGAGTAAGGCTGTGTGTTACAGGTTTTTTCAATGTGTATGTTGTTCTCTTAATGACTTAATGGTTTTTTATCCTAGTGCCTTGCATTCCTTTTTATAGGCAAAAATGCAATCTATGTAATGATGAACCAAATCCTAAAACACTAGCTGATTTTGGGCTAAACTCAGGCTAGAACACTTTGCATTTAATGCTAATGGATAGAATTTGCTTTGCCTTGTGCCAAGGGGCAAGATCTTGACTGATCTCAGCCACAAATGCCATTAATTCTAGAAGGTAATGATGAGAAAAACTGCAAAACAGGGCAGCTGCAAAAGGGGTGATTCTTGGGATCAATCCTTGCAATCTTGGAAGGTCAAGCAATGAAAACGTGTACTGCCATGTACAGGGAGATTGGGGGAAGCAAAATGAGCATGTGGGCTGGTGTGTGGGAGGAGAAATCCAGCTCAAAACAGGGCAGCACAAACAGCTTTTTGCAAGTAAAAACCACTTGTGTTTGGCTGGTTTTGGTAGAGAAAAAGGGAAGGAAAGGGATCAAGCAGCTGGCTGGCAAGCTCAGGTTGGGTGATGGGTCAATTTGGAGGGACAAGAGCTGACCAAGGGCAGCCAATTTGTTTGATCACATGATAGGTTGGAAGAAAATCCTTCTTTCCTTTTACCTTTAATGTCACCCATTAATTCTTGCCTTGCTGCACCAAATCAGTCACAAAATGGCAATAATAATAGTAATAATACTAATAATAACAATTGTAGTTGAAAGCAAAAAGGATAACTCAACATATAAAATTCTGCAGAAAAATTCGCAGAGGTCGCAGTGCGAAGGTGATTTCGCACTGCGAACTCCCCTTTTTTTGTATTTTTTTGTATTTTAAAATAAAATGTGGAAAATGAATAATAAATAATAATAATGATGATAATAATGTAAATAAAATGAAATGCAATGAGAATGAAAAGGGTGATAATAATAAAAAGGATGAAAAAACTTAATATTATTAATTAGTAAAACCTTAATAATAGTAATAGATAATTAGAATAATATTAATACTAATAATATTAATGATAATAATAGTAATAGTAAGGCTAGTAAATGATAAAATGCAAATAAAATACTATGACAAGAAGGAAATGATAAAAAGTAATAATAAGTAATGAAATAATAAAAGATAAAACACATAAAAAATACAAGTCAAAAAATGGGGTATGACAATAACCAACCATTATCATAGGCTCACTCTTATCCCCTAACTTTCTTCTCTTTGCATCAGGGATATGTTTGTAACATAAGGAGCCAAAAACTTGTAAGTGTTTAGCTGACTACTTGCATCCTAGCCAAATTTCTTCAGGGGTTTGATTCAGTTTCTTAGTGGGGCATCTATTAAGATGTAGGCTGCAGTTCTTACAGCTTCTCCCCAAAAAGTATTAGGCATCTTCTTCAATTTCAACATACTTCTGGTCATGTCAAGCAGACTTCTATTTCTTCTTTCAGCCAAACCATTGTGTTGTGGAGTATAAGGAGCAGTTACTTCATGTATATTACCATTGTCTTCACAAAATTTCTCAAACACTTTTGAGGTATACTCAGCACCACCATCAGTTCTTACAACCTTAATAGATTTTCCACTTTGCTTTTCTACTAAGATTTTAAACTTCTGAAACATATCAAATGCTTCACTTTTGGTCATAATCATATATAACCAGAGTTTTCTGCTAAACTCATCAACAAAACTTATGAAGTATCTGTTGCCCCCTAATGAAGGAACCTCTAAAGGACCACATACATCTGAGTACACAACATTGAGTAGCTCCTTTGATTTACTAGCAATACTTGAACTGAATGCATTTCTAGGTTGCTTGCCCAACAAACAAGTATCACAGGTTGTGTTAGGTATCTCAATTTTAGGTACACCAAGAATCATTTCCTTATCAACCAGTTGATTAAGACCTCTAAAATTAAGATGACCAAACCTATAATGCCATAACCAGCTATCTTCATCTTTTACCATTGCAGATAAGCAATTCAACTCTACAGCTTTCATATTGGTCTGAAATGTTCTATTTTTTGCAAGGGGAGTTTTCAAGATTAATCTTTGATGTTTATCAAACAACTTTAGAACATTATCCTTCATAGTAACTGAGTATCATTTCTGAATGAGTTGACCAACACTAAGTAAATTGCAATGCATTCTAGGGACATAGAGAACTTCTTCAATTATTGCTACTTTTCCATTCTTTCCATCAATAGCAATCTTCATCATACCTTTTGAAGTTAATGTACTATGATTTTCAAGTTTCACCTTTGTGTTCCTTCCATGATCAACTTCCCTCAACCATCCTTTGTTTCCAGTCATGTGATTATAACAACCAATCTAAGAACCAACTTTCTGAATTGCAGCTCTCAGTACTAGTTGTTGTAACCATCAATAATAATGAATCATCTGAATCATCTTGTGCAATCTTAGCTTGTTCCTCATAATTCTGACCTTGTTTTCCCTTACCAGACCAACATTTAGAAGCAAAGTGTCCAAATTTCTCACATTTGAAACACTGAATCTTCTTCTTATCAAAATTTCTCTTCTTTTGATTAGAATTTCTTTCTTTTGAAGATTCACTTTTGCCAGTTACTTTGTTCTTGCCTGTAGACCAGTTTCCTCCCTTAGTGTTATTCTTACCTTTCTTGTAGTTCTTCCTATCATAGTCATCCTTCTTGATAGTTTGAACTTGTAAGGCTTGTTGAATTGATCTTTCACTACTTTTTTTCTAAAACCATCAATTCATGAACTTCTAATGAACTCTGAAGCTCCTCAATCTTCAAGGTTTTTACATCTTTTGATTCCTTAATTGCCACAACAATGAAATCAAGCCTTGATGATAGAGTCCTCATGATCTTCTCAACAATTTGTTGATCTGTCAGTCTCTCCACAAGCCTTCATCTGATTCACAACACTGATGAGTTTGGACATGTACTCTGCAATATTTTGCTCATCCTCCATCTGCATCAATTCAAATTTCCTCCTCAGTGATTGAAGCTTAATCAACTTCATCTTTTCATCCCCTTCATGATACTTTGAAAGAATATCCCATGCTTCCTTTGAACTAACGGTTTTTGAGATTCTTTCAAAATTTGCTTCATCAAGACTCTGTTGAATCAAGAACAAAGCCTTGCAATCTTTCTTCTTCAAATCTTTGTGTGCGTTCCTTTGCACTTTTGTTGCATTCACAACTAACTCACCAACTCCATTCTGCACAATTTCAAGCAAATCTTGTGCTCCAAACAAATTCTTCATCACTGCACTCCATCTTTCCCAATTGTGTGCTTCAAAATATTGAAGATGCGTGTTGAAGATGCTGCTACCATTCATGGTAATTCCTTCAGATGAGTGTTGAAGATGAGTGTTGTAGATGCTGCTACCAAAGGCTCTAGATGCCAATTTGTTAGCACAGCTATGAAGCTTGTTTCTTAAGCAACTATTTTCATCTTTAGGGTTTTTGATTTGAATGGAATTTAGAGAGAATGAGAAGAGAGAAAATGATAGAGATTGAGAAAAGAAAATTGTGTTATTGATTAATGAGAATGTACAAGTGAATTGGCTTATATATAAAAGCTATGCTAGATTGCTTGAAGCACAAGCTAAGTAACAAACTCTAACAACTTTTTGCTAAATTCTAGGGAACTTGTAAGTAATCAATAACAAACTGAAATCTAATGTGATTAACCAACTAAACATGATTACATCACTAACAAACTTGAATTAACAAACTAACAACACTAACTAACCATGGGGCCAAAGCAGCTTGTGAGGTTGTGTGTCATGATTATAATGGAAACTTCTTATTTGGTTTTGCTTGCCTATTAGGAGTTTGTACCATAATGAGGATCAATATTTGGGCTATTCTGAAGAGCTTAAAGGTTGTGGACAGTCGGGATTTAAATCTATAGATATTGATTCTGACTAAATGCGGTTGTGAGTAAATGGTTTTACATGGGTCTCTTGTTTCTGATTAGTGTTTCTTGTTGGTCCAGAGACAGAACTAGGTACACTAGATTAAGGGCAATTGCCACCAGTGACGTCCAGGACCCTAGACAAAGGGGTGCGAACATTTTCCTCGTAAATAAAATATCACACATTTTTTTCATCTAAAATATATCTGAATATATAATTGGTCGTTGTTGTTATCATACAGTTGTTTGGACTTTTAAATTTTGAATATTTTTTGTAACTATTTTTAAAATATTATAAAAAAATAATATCATCAATATGACTTAAAGGACTAAAAATTAGGTAACCCATTCTAATTTTTAACACTTGGAATTTGGAAGAGTAATAATATCAAATAATAAATAGATAAATATCATAGCTATAGTCTCATAATAGAGAGGAAAAAAAATGAAATATAAAAGAAGGGGAGTGGAAAAATGAACGAATGACTAAATAAAAAAATGGTAAGAAATTATATTGGATTTTTTTATCATGCGTAAATTTGCACATGTTAATAAGTTGAAAATCGTAAGTTTGTATTAGAAATTGTGCATTTTATATTAAATATATAACTTTTTAATAAATAATTATTGTTTTTCAATAAAAAGTTGCTTCTTTTATTTCCTTTAACATGTGTAATATTGCACATGTTAAACAAATTCAATTATATATAGCAAATTTGCATCTAAATGACAACAAAATCAGTATAATCGATCATTGGCTTTTACTTTTTTGAATAATAATTAATAAGAAAATTAAGAGTAAAACTAAACTATTACTAACCAAAGGTACATAAGATTAAGTTGTAACCTCGTCAGAAAAGGTAATAAAAGAATTGAAATTAAACTTATAAATATAATAAGGGAAATGTTAAAGAGTGCCCCTAAGACACAAAGAGGTTTGGATCTCCTCCAGTGACTGCACCATGCAGTGAAATCTTGTCCATCAAAAATTCATAAAGTGAGAGTATTTCAGTTTAAAAAGAAGAAAGAGATAGCTTATTAATGGTTGTGATTAAAACTGCAGAAAAAACTGAAGAGACTCCACTGGAGGGAATCTTTTCCCCTCTTTAAGACATTTAAATGGTAACTTTTTATGAAAATATGTATAATCATGCATACTTATAAACATAATAAGGAAAATGTTAACGAGTGTCATTAAGACACTCTTTAAGACCTTTAAATGATAACTTCTTATGAAAATATTGTGGTTTGCAATAAAGCATGTCATCATCACCGAAGGATTTTGGGGTTTATGTGCAAATATTGTGACTTTAAGGTGCAAAATAAATAATTCAGGATGGTCAGTATGTAAAAATATAAGATTTCTAGTGCAAATTTTCAAAGTTGAAGGTGTGGAGGTGCACACCCTCACACCACACTGGATCCACCCCTGATCGCCACCTCAAGTTCCAAAAAAATTATGACATACAATACTAATCTTTATGCATTCACCCCCTTAGAGATAAAGACACTTTTGTCTATTATTAAAAATAAGGGTCTTGCTAACCAGTGTTTTAGGGACACTCATTATGAAATCCTTAAATATATAGAGATTGTACCTTAAAATTGTAAATTTTTACTTTTGATGAAGTAATGATTACACTATCTTTTTATTAAAACTTTCCAGTTTTGATTGCTTAACCAATACATTTAAGACAATGACACTAGTTAGCATTCTTCAAAAAATAAAATGGCAAAGTGTTTGATAACACGCAAAATATACTGTCTAAGTAACTTAATTTTTTATTTGTTTTAGGGTCATTTGTCGTATTTTGCATGATATCTGCTGATATTTTGATGTGTTTCAGGAACCTGAGGTGTAGAAAGCAAAAATAAAGAAAAATGGTGAAAAAGGAAAAAAGCTCAAAAAGTCAACAAGCCAAATGGGAAGTCAACACATTTAGTCAGGATGAAGAATTTCTCTCCACTTTCAGAAGCAGTTACTTCCACTTCCTTTATGTTCTCCACCTCTTGTGACACTATCAGAAGCACTACTTGATAAATTTTTGCCTATAAATAGATCTTCAAGAATCAGTTTTGAGGAGGAAGCTTTTTAGAGAAATTCATTGACTTAGAAACATCTTATTTTTTACTTTTAAGGGCTTATCTTGTAATTTCAATTCTCAGCTTTCATACTTATGTTGCTGATTTCGATCAATATTATTGCTACTATTTTATATTAATTACCGTAATATTGCTTCGTATCAATTCAATTGGCTTCTACATATCTATTTAATTTCCAATTCTCCTTGTGCTGCAATTCTAAACCGTGAGTGCATACTGTTGCTGCGTGGCCATTTAGTTTAATTCTCATTGATAAGAATTCATCATTTAGTTTAATTCCCATTGTGAGTGCATACTGTTGCTGCGTGGCCATTTAGTTCAATTCAATTTTGCTGGCGTGTAGCTTTCCATTCCTATACCATGTTCGGCTACTGTTTGTGTATTAAGAGGCAATTGTAGCTGCGGTTCCTTTCCATTCTTATTCCAGAAATTGCAGGTTTCATTCTTTTTAATTGCTTTTCAATACGAGTCCATCAATTATAAGTTTTATGCATAATTTAATTATGTCTGAGTAGATTTTTATAGAGTCCAGAATGTGATGAATATCGTACCAATGATACTCTGTTAAGTTGTATGATTAGAAATTGTAACAGGAATTATTTTTAAGTTTGAAAATTCTGATTTTTAACGATAAATATTTACAGTGAAAACTGGAATATTGCGATACCGGTTTCATATCGAAAGAATAAAACCTGTATTTGACCGTAGAAGAGTCAGAAATTGATTTTAAAATTCAGCGAAAACGTTTTTATAATTAATTTAGAAATTACAAATTTCCAAAAAGAGATTTTAAAATTGTAATCGTGCATGCGAAAGCTGACAGTTATAAGCTTAAAATCTGGTATTGGGCGCGCGAAAGCCGGCGGTACCTTTAAATTTGCTTTCTACTAAAAATAATTTTTCAAGCAAAAACTGATTATTTTTCAAACAGAGCTTTTGAAGTTGTAAGGCGTACGCGCGAAAGCTGTCGAATGTATTACAAAGTCAAAAATTCGGTGTCATACATGCGAAAGCTGGCGACCCCTTTAATTTAATCCTTTTTACGCGCGAAAATATTTTCCTGTTACAATAATAAAAAAATAACTTAATAAGTATTCACGGTCGACGCGATTTACATTCCGGACTCTCATCATTGAAAGTAATTAAAAACAAGTTATTTTCTCAATTTTGCAACCAAACTAATTAACATCGCCTTAGATAAACAACGTGACAATAGATAACGGTACTTGACGTTGGTCTCTGTGGAATTCGACATCTTTTATACTAAAACCGATATTTCCGTGCACTTGTGGACCTATTAGTGTTGAGGTTATATCCTCCCTATAGCATGCATCTCAGCTCTGAGAGGCACTTGTCATTGGATCCCTTGTCAATTGTATATACATTCAGTTAAACATCTTGTGTAGACGAAAATAACTAACTATCAACATCAAATTTGCCTCTTTCAAAAATAGGAGTTGTGCGTAATTTCTTTTTATGAGAGAATTAAAATAAGTCAGCATAATTATTTAAAAAATTTGTAAATAGATTTAATAAAAAAATAATTAAATGCATTTATAATTTACAATTATTAGTATTATTTTTTAGAATACATATATAAATTATTCATTCCTTAAAAAAAATATAAATTATTCATGTACTCTTGTATTTGACGCACTTAAATATTCGCCCCCCGAAACTGTATGTTCTGGTCTCGTCCCTGTTGGTGTCAAATCCAAGATACTCTACGTTAGATGTATCATTACACTCTAAAACATGTTTTCGTGAACCTAGCCAAACAACAAATTCGTTTGTTAAGCATGACATGATTTTGGAAAATTCAAAGAATTTTTTATGTTAGTACGTGTTAAGAGTCCCACATGAAGGTTGGCAAAGAACGCGACTGAGAGTTTCATCGGAGAACGATTGCTTCCCTCTATCCCATGGAATCCACCACAAACGGAATTGGATTCGTCGGAGAACTGTGAAAACAAACGGAAAACAGCAACACGAACCAATTCTTCTGCCGGGATCGAAATTGATGATTGATTCGTCATGTAACTTGAGAAACTGATGCTGATTGTTGATGGCAGAAACAAGTTGTTCAGACTGTTTCCGACGAACAACCACGAGGCGAAAGGCCTCACGGCGGCGACACCGTAAACAGCGCTACACAATCTCACCAGTAAAACTGTGACGAGAACTTCCGGTGCTTCAGAAACGACGAATTCAGAGTCGCAATTCTTCAATTCAGGTTCAAGAATTTGCAAATTCTCATCTTGCGAATCGGCGAACACAGAATCATCGTTATGCACGATGGTGCAGCAAGAATCGATGATAACACAAGAAATCTCACCAATCTTGATGGAGAATCCATCGAATTTTGGTTCGATTGAAGGACTAGAAACTGGTTGAATTGGAGGCTCGAAACTACCGAAAGTGAAGTGAACATCAGAAGTTGAAGATTCCAGAGGTTGTGCAGAAACCGTAAGAACTTCGTCATCACCTTCAGATTCTTCATCTTCATTTTCATCGTATGCTGAATCGGTAGCGGAAGCATCATCATCTTCCTCCCTAGGGTATCTTAGAAATCGTGGTTCGGTCTAACACAACCCCACAAAACCGGCTTGTGAGGTGAGGATTGGCCCCACTTATAAACACATTGTCAGACCATCTCCTATCCGATGTGGGACTCTTAACACACCCCCACACGACCAGCACTATTGGGCTTGGTTCGTGGACATAAACGGTGGGTGGCCCGATAGCGAAAACCTGATAGCAGGTGGCCCAATGGATCTTGAACCAGGCTCTGATACCATCTTAGAAATCGTGGTTGGGTCTAACACAACCCCACAAAACCGGCTTGTGAGGTGAGAATTGCCCCCACTTATAAACACATTGTCAGACCATCTCCTATCCGATGTGGGACTCTTAACAATACTAATTTTTCTTAAGTCACCTAGTTGGCTAATAGGGATACTGTTTACTTGTTGGCATTTAGTTTTATTTTTCTTTGCTTCTTTGTCGGGGATTAGGTCCCTTTTCTCCATTAAAAACATTGAATATTCTTTTTCTTCTTTCTAATCTTACCCAAAATGGTCATAACTTTTCTGTTCTTGAGTAAACAAATAGCAATTAAGCCAATTTACTTAGGCCCATTACAAACCAGCCCAGATTCAATATCTGGCAGAATTACTTGCAACACACCTCCTCTCCGCGAGGGGGGTACTCGGAGCAAACAGAGACTGATTCAAATGTTCAGTAACGTCTCCCACACGTTCTCACGAATCTCTCCTCGGCGGTTACACTTCCTACGAATTTGTAACCGCCAAGCCACACGTGTGCCCTACAACGGCTCCTGCACCACCCACCTCTATAAAATGGGGATTCTGAGCAGTCCCCAAGGTTAGATTCTCCCTACTCTCTTAACCTCCCTCTCTACACTCATACTGACTTGAGCGTCGGAGTGCATGCAGGTACACCCCCCCGCGCCGTTCCAACTACAGCGAACATCCACAAACATAATCCTTCTACTGCACCGATAGCCCATTTCTGATCAAGTAAGATCAAAGGCCCCGTCTGTGGGAATTTAGCTCTCCCTGTGTTTTATCCAACAAAAAACCAAAGCATCCATAAATATATACATTCATATAAACCATGGCTGTCAACGGTGCTACATCTTAGTCCATCGTGACAGGCCCACTTCTACGCCATCCCCTACTGATAGTCCTAGGGAAGAGGCACACAACCAAATCCCTCAGGTCATCGTACCATTGCAAGAGCAACCTCCTTACGGTCCCCATCGGCCTAGAGAGGAAGCAAACAACTCGTCCCCCGCGGACGCCATGCTGACCAACATCCTCCGCACAGTGCAATGTCAAACGTTGATCATCGAGGAGCAGAATCGACGTCTGATGGAGATAGAGAATGAGCGTCTGCAACAACAACATCCATTGCCCAGAAGGCTGAAGGTGAGAAAAACACAAGAAGGGGGGGTTGAATTTTGTTGGCTTTTTCTTTTCTTTCTCAAAAACTATGGTTAGTTCAGAATCAGATGTTGATCAGATTCTGAAACTATTTTCAGAGTTGTTTGCAGCAGGTATAAAGTAAATGAGAGAGAGAGAGAGAGAGAGAGAGAGAGAGAGAGAGAGAGAGAGAGAGAGAGAGAAGCAGTTTATCCTGGTTCCTTCCACAATCCGGAAGTAGTCAAGTCCTCTTGTTACTAACAAGAGATTTTCACTATAATCACAAAGATTACAATTTGCTCAAGCACATAGCTAGAGACTTCCTTGATTCGACACACAGTCTAAGACTTCCTTGCTCAAACACACAGTATGAGACTTCCCTGCTCAGACACACAGTCTAAGACTTCTTTGCTCAAACACACAGTTTGAGACTTCCTTGCTCAAACAAAAAGTATGAGACTTCTAGTTGCTCAAGCACGCATGCAAGAGACTTTTAATCAAACAAAATTACAAAGAATAAGTTTGAGTTGAACACTTGATATACTATCAGTGGTGTTCACAAAATACAACACAGGTTAAGACTCTATTGAATTTGGCAGAGTTACGTTTCTGGAAAACAGAGTAACACGTTTTCAGAGTATTGAGTCTTGTCCTTCTTCTTCAATCCTTCAATACTTTATAGAGAATTAAAGAGCTGTTGAGAAGAGACAAATATCATCAAAGAGCCATTGCAATAGAAGCTATGTCCAGCATTTAATTCCTTCCTGACATTGTGTGCGCAACACAGAAAACAGAGGTATGGAATTTGAATTGTTTCCTTAAAACATGGAGAATGTTTCGTACAAAGAGACAACTGTTGCAAGGAGCTGTTCTGACCGTACAGTACTTTATTGTAGACAGTTGCAATTGTTGACTTCTGCGTTTCAGACTTTCAGAAGCTTCTCTTCAGAACTGGCTTCAGACACTGTTCATCAGAAGCTGTCTTCAGACGCAGTTCTTTAGAAGCTGGCTTCAGACGCACTGTTCATCAGACGCAGTCTTCAGACGCACTGTTCATCAGACACACTTCTTCAGAAGCAGGCCTTCAGACGCTGCTTTCAGACGCTGCCTTTAGAAGCTCTTCTTCAGACGCGGATTTTCTTCAGCCTTGCAACACAAGCTTCTATTTTTTCCTTCTTGCTCTTAACTTGTTCTTTCAAAACCATTGTTAGATACCAATCTTTAAGTATATGGTTCTGCACACTAGAATCAAGTATTAGCATATCCAATTTTCTTCTTAACACTTTGTTATCATCAAAACTCAAAAGAGAGTTGTTCATACATTTTGTTCCAACAATCTCCCCCTTTTTGATGATGACAAACGTAAGTATTAATAGAAAATTGTTGTTAATTTAATTAACAAGTTGACTTCAGGGTCTGAGGTTTGTAAGCTCCCCCTGAGTCTGATAATCCACAAGGTGAGGTTTGTAATCTCCCCCTGAGTCTTATCCAGGTTAATTAAATTCCATTTAAATCAAACAGATGAAAAATCAAAGTGTAAATACATTTAGAATTTAAATAACAAACTGACTTCTGGGTCTGAGGTTTGTAAGCTCCCCCTAAGTCTGATAATCCACAAGGTGAGGTTTGTAAGCTCCCCTTGAGTTTTATCCAAGTTATTTAAATTCAGTTTAATTCACAGAATTGAAAATTCAATATATCTCATAGAATTTAAATCAGAGGCTAAGAGTTGAGAAACTGTTCTCCTAAGTTAATTACTCATAAAAAATTAACTTATGTTCTGAGCTCAAAGCCTGAAATACTTGTTACTTTTACTCCCCCTTTTGTCATCAACAAAAAGAAAATTCAGGAATTTTAAGACACAAGAGAGTTTAAAACGTGAGATAAAAAATGTTCAGAGCATTTTGTTCAGTACCACTGAACTGTTTCAGACAAAATTGAGAGTTTAAAACTGGGTCTGAAAGTTGAACATGTAAGATGAGAAATTGAAAGTGTGACTGTGTTTTGAGTGTTTAAAACATTTCAGAAACTGAAAACAGAAAAAAATTTAACACATTTGCACATTAATGATTTTAGGAGGGGCAAAGTACAACTTTCAAAGCTTAATTCATCACTGCCCAGCAGTTATAACTTATCAGAATCTGACCAAGTGTTAGACTACTGTTCGGATTCACTCTCATTAGTGGGCCACATGTAAAGTGTCCACTTATAGTGAGTTTTATCAGAAGTCACAAAAATTCAGATTCTGAAACTCAAACTCTGACGTTTTCAGAAGCTGAACTATCTTCAGATACTCAAAGTGAGTGTCTGTTAAGTCTTAGCTTCTGATGAACTTCAGATTCTCTGTTTCTTATTCAGAGTCAAGCAATTTTTTTAGAGATAAAATGCATGTTCAAATTCTTTTAAATAAAATTAAATCTGTCTTCTGTGAGGGGTTTTGTAAATATATCAGCCCATTGATGATCAGTATCAATGAATTGAATATCCAAAACACCCTTCTGAACATAATCTCTAATAAAATGATGTTTTATTTCAATATGCTTGGCTCTTGAATGTAGAATTGGATTTTTAGACAAACATATTGCAGCAGTATTATCCCAAAAGATAGGAATGTTGTTTTTAAGAATCTGGTAGTCTTTCACATTGGTGTAGAAACTGTTAAGTATAACAAAGAACAAATCATACCTCTGTTGAGCTTCTGATCTACCTCTCCTTGTTCATTCAGGTTGTTTCTGAACACCCATTTTTGTTCCAACAATGTTCTTGATTGGCTTTAGGAAAAGTGTCAGATTCTGAGAGATTTTCAGCTACAGGAGGATTTTCAGCTACTGGACATTCTTCAGACTTATAGAACTTGTTCAGGTTCTGAAGTGTCCACTGAGAGCTGAAGATCTGCAGAGCCCTCAATAGCTGAGTACCAATGATCTAGTCTTTGTGGTTTCCTCCAGATTCTACAGTTCCTCCCTATTTCATGGTCAGGCTTTGGAACATAGACTTTCCTTCTGTCATGTAATGCCAGCAGCCATTGCCCAGGCACCATGACTTCCCCTTTTGTTTGGCTCTTAATCATATCTGCAACACAAATAATTTCAGACCTAGGTACACATATGGATCCCCTTGGGTTAGTTCTAAAAGGTTTAGTCTTTTGTTGCACCCTGTGACTGGAGTTATAGGACTCAGACTTGTTCAGATACTTTGGATGTGAATCCTTTAATCTTGAATAAGTCTTCGTATCAGACACTGAGTTCTTCAGAACCTGAGCTTTCAATGGTCTTGACTCAGATTTCTTCAGAACCTTAGACTTGAAGGTCTTTGGTTATGAGCTTTTTAGAGTCTGAACCTTTGAAGAATTTGGTTCTGTTTTCTTTAGAACTTTGGACTTAAGAGTCTTTGATTCTGATTTGTTCAGAATCTTGGATTCAGAAGTAGAAGGTTCTGATTTGTTAAGAACTTCAGTTTTGCCTGCTCCTGACTCAAGGCAAACTTTCAAACCTTTCTTAATACAATAAGAATCAGATGACAGATTGGCTTTCTTTTGTATCCTTTGTCTGACATTCTGAGATTTAAATGGTTTTGTATGAACTGGTTTAGAATCTTTTGAAGATTTCATAAACACAGCCTTTTGAAAATTTGAGTCTGAATTTTTCAGAGTTTGAGACTTGCTTGTCTTAGGTTCTGAACTCTTCAGACTTTTAACCTTTTCAGATTTAAAGTCTGTTTTCCTCATAGTCTTAGACTTAGAACCTTTTGGTTTAGATTTTGGCAAAATTTTAGATTATGCCTTCATCTTTCCTTTAGGTTCAGAAGTTTTGGATTCTGAGTAGTTCAGAACTTCAGAGTCAACAGTCTCTGTTTCTGGTAAATTCTGTTTCTCAGAAATCTCAAATGCAGGTACAAAATACACTTTTGTGCCTTTCATAATATTTTCAGAAAAGGATGGTATATTTGTTTCTTTTGAATGATTGAATGGTTCATTTTTTAAACCAATACCTTCTCCTCTGTTTCTGCTAATATTATAAATCATAGAAGCAATCTTCTGTTGATACCAGTTAAGATAAAATCCTGAAATACAATTTCTTGTTCACTTGGAATTTTATCAGGTTTCTTATGTACCATTTCTCTGAGTTCTTTAACTTCTTCCTCAATCTCATTGATATGATTCTGAAGTTGAAGATTCTCATCAGCCAGCAAGTTACATTCCTTTTTCAAAGATTTTATTTGAATTAACTTGCTTCTAAAATGGTTCATGAGTTCTTTAACTGTTTCAATAAGTTCAGATTGAGTAAGTTCAGAAAATACCTCATCTTCTTCTTCTTCAGAGTCTGATCCTGACTCTTCATCAGAAGATGTTATAGCAATCAGAGCTATATTTGCTTCTTCTTCATCTTCATTCTCAGACTCAGATTCATTGTCAAGCTCGTCCCATGTAGCCATAAGACTTTTCTTAAATCTGTCCTTGAAGTTGCTTGATTTAGAGCTGATCTTCTTGAATTTCTCCTTTGATTTGTCCTTTTGTAGCTCAGGACATTCAGCTCTGACATGATCAGTCTTATTGTAGTTGAAGCAACCTTTCTGTTCTTCCTTCTTGGAACTAGATCCTTTGAAGTTACTGCTCCTGTTAGAAGATTTCTTTTGTCTCTTCATCAAGTACTGAATTCTTTTAGAAAGCATTTCCAGCTCCTCAGCTTCTGAATCTTCTTCAGAATTTCCCTCAGGAAATTCTTCATCAGATTCTATAGCTTTTAGAGCTTTTAATGATTTTCCTTTAGATTTCAGTGCTATAGACTCAGAATTTCTAACAGGTTCATCTTCATTGAGTCCCAGTTCATGCACTTTGAGAGAGCTTATAAGATCTTCAATACTTAAAGTATTTAGATCTTTAGCTTCCTCAATAGCAGTCACTTTAGGTCTCCATTTAGATGGCAGACTTCTGAGGAGCTTGTTCACATGATCATCAGTAGAATAGCTTTTCTTCAGAATCTGAAGTCCAGAAACCAGAGTCTGAAATCTTGAGAACATAGTCTCAATATTTTCATCCTCCTTCATTCTGAACAGCTCATACTGCTGAACTAGAAGATTTGCTTTTTGTTTCCTTCGTAGTTAGAGCAGAGAGAGGTGAAGATGGCTTTTGTTGTTGATTTATCACTCAGCTTCAAGTACTCATTGTGAGGTAGAGAATCCACAATGATACCTCTTACATTGTGATGCTTTCTGTAGATCTTTCTTTCAGCATCAGTAAGGCCTCTTCTATTAACAACTACTCCTTCTTCATCAACTGGAATAGATATTCCATCTTCTATGATATCCCATAAGGAGTCATCAATTCCAATGATGTGACTGTACATCTTGCTTTTCCACCAGGAAAATTTATCAGGATCATCAGTAAACATAAGAGGTTTATGGTGTGAGTGAGATTGCCTTTTATCTGTACCATAGTCACCACCACCACTTCTGGATGTGGATTCACCAGAACCACCAGAAGACATGTTTTTCTCAGGATCTTTACTGACTCACTGTTAGGTGATTGAATATAAGAACCAGAAGCTCTGATACCAACTGAAGGTGAGAAAAACACAAGAAGGGGGGGTTGAATTGTGTTGGCTTTTTCTTTTCTTTCTCAAAAACTATGGTTAGTTCAGAATCAGATGTTGATCAGATTCTGAAACTATTTTCAGAGTTGTTTGCAGTGGGTATAAAGTAAATGAGAGAGAGAGAGACACAAGCAGTTTATCCTGGTTCCTTCCACAATCCGGAAGTAGTCCAGTCCCCTTGTTACTAACAAGAGATTTTCACTATAATCACAAAGATTACAGTTTGCTCAAGCACACAGCTAGAGACTTCCTTTCTTGGACACACAGTCTAAGACTTCTTTGCTCAAACACACAGTATGAGACTTCCCTGCTCAGACACACAATCTAAGACTTCCTTGCTCAAACACACAGTTTGAGACTTCCTTGCTCAAACACAAAGTATGAGACTTCTAGTTGCTCAAGCATGCAGGCAAGAGACTTTTAATCAAACAGAATTACAAAGAATAAGTTTGAGTTAAACACTTGATATACTATCAGCGGTGTTCACAAAATACAACACATGTTAAGACTCTATTGAATTTGGCAGAGTTACGTTTCTGGAAAACAGAGTAACACGTTTTCAGAGTATTGAGTCTTGTCCTTCTTCTTTAATCCTTCAATCCTTTATAGAGAATTAAAGAGTTGTTGAGAAGAGCCAAATATCATCAAAGAGCCGTTGCAATAGAAGCTATGGCCAACATTTAATTCCTTCCTGACATTGTGTACGCAACACAGAAAACAGAGGAATGGAATTTGAATTGTTTCCTTCAAACATGGAGAATGTTTCGTACAAGGAGACAACTGTTGCAAGGAGCTGTTCTAACCGTGCAGTACTTTACTATAGACAGTTGCAATTGATGACTTCTGCGTTTCAGACTTTCAGAAGCTTCTCTTCACAACTGGATTTAGACACTGTTCATCAGAAGCTGTCTTCAGACGCAGTTCTTCAGAAGCTGGCTTCAGACGCACTGTTCATCAGACGCAATCTTCAGAAGCTGGTCTTCAGACGCACTGTTCATCAGACGCACTTCTTCAGAAGCAGGCCTTCAGACGCTGCTTTCAGATGCTGCCTTCAGAAGCTCTTCTTCAGACGCTGATTTTCTTCAGCCTTGCAACACAAGCTTCTATTTTATTCCTTCTTGCTCTTAACTTGTTCTTTCATAACCATTGTTAGATACCAATCTTTAAGTATATGGTTCTGCACATTAGAATCAAGTATTAGCATATCAAATTTTCTTCTTAACACTTTGTTATCATCAAAACTCAAAAGAGAGTTGTGTGCGTTCTCTAAAAAATGCTCGAGCGTACCAACGCTCGGAATGACTACGTAGTCGCCACTAAAGTTTTATTTTTAAAGGGAAACGTTGATAAAACCCTTGACGATGTGGAAAGGATGGTCATCGCAACCATTAACGGGTTCGGGAGTCGATTATGCAAGGGGAAGGTATTAGCACCCCTCACATCCATTGTACTCAACGGGAACCTCCTAGTTAGTTTAGGGTTAAAAGTGTTTTAAAGGTTTGCTTGCTACGTTTTAATATTTCAAAGGGGAAAAAGAAAGGGGGGAAAAAGGTATTTTTTATTAGTGTGCTTGACAAGAGTGGGATCTTGCTCCTACGTATCTCCTGGTGCGATTGAGAATTCAAAGCTACGTAGTTCTTTGGTAGAACACGTTTGTTTGTTGGTTGATTTTAAAGAGCGATGTTTTTGATCGTATTCTAGCGGTTAAACGTAGCTTGTATGCTCGCACGTGGGTGGCTTAAGCGTTTGTTTGTATCGCGTTAGAATTGATAAAACATCGTGCTTTTGTGAAAAGAGATTTGAATTTTAATTGACCACGGGGGGCCAAGAATTAGTTTGGTATGTTAGATTTGTTTTTTATGTTTTTTTGTATTTTTGAAAATAGAATGACGATTGTCCGAACAAATGAGACATATGTCAAGTGCCCGTGCAACCGGGGAATGGAAAGACATACATCAAACCACTCCTTTTTCATTCAAGTTTATTGTTGAAAGTAAAATGTATTTTTGTATTTTGAAAAGTAATGACGATTGTCCAAACAACGAGACATACGTCAAGTGCTTGTGCAATCGGGGAATGGAAAGACATACGTCAAACCACTCCTTTTTCATTCAAGTTTGTTATTGAAATTTATGAAATTACAAATAAAAACAAAGACATATATTTTTGAATAAAATGAGTAAAACAGCCCTTTCAGACTCTGAATCATCACTTCAGAACCTCAGAAGTTAGCTTCAGAAGTTTAAACTCAGAACCTGAGTTCTGCTATGGTCACAGAGCGACCAGAACTTCGCCCTGCGAAACCTTCAGAAGCTGACTTCAGACTCTGAAGTTCAGAAGCACTGTCGCAGAGCGAACAAAACTTCGCTCAATGAAGCCTTCAGAAGCTGACTTTTTATTGACCCTCAGACGCACTGTTCAGATGCTGACTTTTGTTGACCAACAGACGCACTGTTCAGACGTTGGGGTTCAGAAGCACTGTTCAGAAGCTGCTTCTGAAGTACTATTCAGAAGCTGCTTCTGACGTGCTTCTGAAGTACTGTTCAAACTACTTCTGATTTCTGGTTTCAGAACCTCAGGGGGTAAAAAAAACGTTCGAAAACAGTAAGAAAAAGAAGCAAACCACTTCTGTTTTGATGATTTGTAAACTTTGTGATTTTTTGGGGTTTTTGAAAGATGTTTTTAGTGCAAAAAATGAGTTAAAGATTTCTAAAAATGCAGAAAAATAATGCAGGACAGCAGGAACAGCAGAACAAAATGCAAACAGAAATGCAAATAAGAGATGAGAATGTTCAGGATACTTACAAAATCCTAGCCAAAGCTTTGGATGCAAGAAAATGAAAGGGGATTTTGGATGATTGTGGTTTTTGCAAAGCTGGAAGTGATGAAGAAGATGAACAGCAACAACAATGGTGTTTTGCTATTGTTCTTCACTCTTTGTATGATGTTTCTTTGTGGTTTAGTGGCTGTTTTGATTGTTTGATTTGTTTTTGATTGTTTGTAAAGAAGGAAACAGAAAACAGAGCTTTTCTTTTCAAAGGTTGTTGTGAATTCTTGCTGTTTCTTTTGGTTCTGTGTTTGCTCTAAAAATTTCTCTAAACCATTTTTTTTTCTTCTGATTTTCGTGCCTCTTATACAGGCAAATTTGTGATCATTTGTAATCATGAAAATCCCTTGAAAGCTGGACCTTTTTGTGTGCTATGACCAAGACTTTGGTTAGCATTTAATGAAAAGGGAAGGAAGTGACCTTGCCTTGTGACCTTGGTGAAGACTTTGGTTAATTCTGCACAACTAGGGGGCTGAGTTCTGACAGAAGTCGATGGAAAAATGAAAAACAGGGTGTTGTTTACAACTTGTGGTGCTTTTGGGATTGATCTTTGAAGATTTGGGGAAGAAAAACTAGAAAAGAAAGGTGATGTCATGTGCAGAGGTTGGGAGAAACAAAGAAGAAGGTGCGCTGCACACAAGGGCAGAAGCAGAGAAAAAAATGGGAAGGAAGAAGTGCTGGAACAGGGCAGCCACTTGCAGAAACAGGGGCAGCAGTTTTGCAGCTTACTTTGACTGGTTTTGATAAAGAAGAAGGGAAGAAAATGGCAAGGTGGATGCTGGAAACCAGGGGCAGTAGTAGAGAAAAATGGAAGGGAAGAAGTGCTGCCCTGGGCAGCAACTTGCTTCTTGTTTCTTGCTTTGGCACACATTTCTTCTTCCTTTCTTTTTGAATCAAACATAAAAATAATAATAATAAAAGTAATAATAATAATAATAATAATAAGAATAATAATAATAAAAGTAATAATAATAATAATAATAATAATAATAATAATAATAATAATAATAATAATAAAAAGAAAGATAAATAATAATAAACTTTTTTTTTATTATTTTTTAAAAGGAGAAAATAAAAGTTGACTTTTTTTGGTGTTGACTTTTTTTTTTTGAAGAAAAAAACTTGGACAAAATTAGGGTACAACAAGTTGTTCATACATTTTGTTCCAACAAAGGCCTCCCTCTTCACCGTGTAGAAGAAGGGGTGGGAGCCCACGTCCTTCCAGATCAAGATCGCCCAGAGATTCAGTCAGCAGGAGATCTCCAATCAGGAGATCGCCTAGCCGAAGGTCCCTTACCGGGAGATCCTCCAGACGATCACCTGAAAGGACTCCACCCAGGCGAAGAAGGGGATTGACATCTGCCTCTACATCTGATGATGAACGCCCCGCATACGGCCCTTTCACAAGGCCTATTCGCGAGGCTCGCATCCCACCAGGGTTGCACAAGCCTCCACAAATGCACTCGTATGACGAGACGACCGACCCTGACGAGCACATAGAGAACATTGAGGTCGTCCTCACCTACAGAGAGGTGCGGGGGGCCGTCAAATTTTGTCCTTCAAAGTGAGAAAAGATTGAAGAAAAATGACAAAAGTATTGAAATGCGGAAGCAATGGACACAAAAGTAAATGCAGGATCACCTCTGGATTGGCTACTGGTGCATAGACTAAAAATAAACAGATCGTCGCCTCGGGGGGTGCTTGGATCTAAAATTAGTCGTCGCCTCGGGGGCTGCTTAGACTGAAAGATAAACAGATCGTCGCCTCGCGGGGTGCTTGAATCTAAAATTAGTCGTCGCCTCGGGGGGTGCTTAGACTGAAAGATAAACAGATCGTCTCCTCGGGGGGTGCTTAGATCTAAAAGATAAGTCGTCGCCTCGAGGGGTGCTTAGATTAAAAGATAAACAAATCGTCGCCTCGGGGGGTGCTTAGATCTAAAAGATTAGTCGTCGCCTCGGGGGGTGCTTAGACTGAAAGATAAACAGATCGTCGCCTCGGGGGGTGCTTAGATCTAAAAATAAACAGATCGTCGCCTTGGGGGTGCTTAGATCTAAAAGATTAGTCGTCGCCTCAGGGGGGTGCTTAGACTGAAAGATTAATCGTCGCCTCGGGGGGTGCTTAGACTAAAAATAAACAGATCGTCGCCTCGGGGGGTGCTTAGATCTAAAAATAAACAGATCGTCGCCTCGAGGGGTGCTTAGATCTAAAAGATTAGTCGTCGCCTCGGGGGGTGCTTAGACTACCCTGGAGATAAATGTATCGTCTCTAGACGTGACTAGTACTTAGATTGTCTGAAAAGAAAGATGATTGTTGATGCATGATATGCTTCAAGTTGCTTTATGCAGTATGATATGATATGAGGTAGACTCAATAAGGAGTTTCTGCTGGGGAAACTTAGTGGATGTAGGTAAGTTTAATGGAGATTGGGATAGTTTGTGAAGGGACCCGTTGGTTTTCTTTTTGAAGAAACCTACTGGGGAAGTTCTTGAAGGAGGTCCACTGGGGAACACTGGGCTAACTTGTTGGTGAACGTCGGTGAATATGGGATACTCACTGGGGAGTGCTTGCTGGGGAGCATGAGAAATTGTGAGGAAGAGTATGTTATGAATATGAGATGCATGCTAATGAATGAGTTTGATATGATGCATGCATTATGCTGACATGTTGAGCTTCGGTTGTGATCGGGTGCCGAGCAAGGTTGGGCTTTGGTTGTGATTAGGTGCCAATGACGATTGGGCTTTGGTTGGAAATTGCATTTGGGAGTCCTAATGAAAATTGGGCTTTGGTTGGTAATTGTGTTTGGGAGTGCCAATGAAAATTGGTCTTTGGTTGGTAATTGTGTTTGGGAGTGCCAATGAAAATTGGGCTTTGGAAATTGTGTTTGGGAGTGCCATTGAAAATTGGGCTTTTGTTGGAAATTGGCGTTTGGGAAAGCCAATGAAAATTGGGCTTTGTTGGAAATTGTGTTTGTGAGTGCCAATGAAAATTGGGCTTTGGGTTGGAAATTGTGTTTGAGGGTGCCAATGAAAATTGGGCTTTGGTTGGAAATAAAAGGATCATCTTGAAAGCTGATCGATATCCAGCCTTAGTGGATGAAAGAAATGTGAGGTATGCTTTATTTAGGGAATTCCGTCCTTCCGACACCCGGGATCTTTGCGTTTCATGTACCGTGAGCTACGCACTTGTTTCTGCTGAAGAGTAAGAACCTTAAAATGACTGATGAAGAGTTTCAGGCCTTGAGTCCTTTGATGCAATACTAGAGACCAACGAAATTCTTTCGACATTTAAGAAATTCAAGTAAAATACATTTTTTTTTGCAAGTTTTTATAGTATTTCCCATATTTCAATGCATTATTTATCACGAATAAAAACAACATTTTATGAGCCAGTGAGGACACAACAATGAAAAGGCTTAAAGATGATTCTTATTCAAAGAAAACTTGATCCCTTGAATGGGTAACAATACATGAAGATGTAATCCCTGTAAGAGGTGATTACTAAGATGGGGAAAAGAAAGAAACAAAAAACAAATGGAGATTTGCTTGGGTGTCGCTTTGATACAACACATGCTACTTTCCCTATGACTTCGAAACCCTTTGCCTTTGAAAGATGATAACGAGACCGATTCTTCCCCTCTTGAATTCTGTTAGGGCCTTGTCTGTTGCAAACTTCTGCCTTTCTTATTTGTTTTGAAACACCTAATTTTTACCTGGACCGCTCTTTCGAGTTTTCAGTCCACTGGGGTATATTTCCTTTTTTGATGTCCTTAATTTTTGCCTAGACCGCCTTTTCAGGTTTTCGATCTACCAGGACGTTCTCTATTGCCTAAACCGCCCTTTCAGTTTTTCGATTTAGCGAGCTCTTTTTTCTTTTCTTTTTTAGGCATAGTATTTTTTGACTGCGTCGGAGTTTATTGAGAGGGGAAACTCCTCTCCATCCATAGTAGTGATGATTAAGGCTCCGCCTGAGAAAGCCTTTTTTACTACATATGGTCCTTCATAGCTAGGAGTCCATTTCCCTCGGGGATCCTTGTTGATGGGTAATATCTTTTTCAGCACTAAGTCTCCTTCTCTGAATTCTCGAGGACGAACCTTTTTGTCGAATGCCCTCTTGAGCCTCTTTTGGTACAACTGTCCATGACACAATGTTGTTAGACGCTTCTTTTCTATGAGGTTCAGTTAGTCGAATCTTGTTTGGACCCAGTCGGCTTCCTCTAACTTAGTTTCCATCAAGACCCTTAATGAGGGAATTTCCACTTCAATGGGAAGCACGGCCTCCATAGCGTATACTAAGGAAAAAGGGGTTGCCCCAGTAGAAGTGCGAACTGTTGTTTTGTAGCCATGTAGCGCAAAGGGAAGCATCTCATGCCAATCCTTATAGGTTTTTACCATCTTCTGGATGATTTTCTTGATGTTCTTGTTGGCCGCTTCTACCGCACCGTTCATCTTCGGCCGATATGGTGAGGAATTATGGTGCTCAATCTTGAAGTCTTTGCACAACTCCTTCATTGTGTTGTTGTTTAGATTTTCCCCATTATCTAAAATAATTTTGTGAGGAGTGCCGTAACGGCAAATGATTTCCTTTTTGATGAATTGGGCTACCACTTGTTTTGTTACGTTTGCATAAGAAGCCGCTTCAACCCACTTGGTGAAATAGTCGATGGCAACCAGGATGAACCGGTGTCCATTTGAAGCCTTTGGTTCAATCATTCCAATCATGTCTATGCCCCACATAGAGAATGGCCAGGGTGCCGTCATGACGTTCAGAGTAGTTGGGGGCACATGCACCTTGTCGGCGTAAATTTGACGCGTGTGGAATGTCTTGGCATAGTGGAAACAGTCAGCCTCATAGTTAGCCAGTAATAGCCCGCCCTTAGAATCTTCTTTGCCATTGCATGTCCATTGGCATGGGTTCCAAAGGACCCCTCATGGATTTCTTTGATGAGCATGTCTGCTTCATGTTTATCCACACACCTGAGTAAGATCATGTCATAATTTCTTTTGTAGAGTGTGTCCCCGCTGAGGAAGAACTGCGATGCCAATCTCCTGAGGGTTTTCTTGTCTGTTTGTGAGACATTCTCTGGATACTTTTGCTCTTCGAGGTATCGTTTGATGTCGTAAAACCAGGGTTTGTTGTCAAGTTCTTCTTCGACCACTGCACACACAACTGGTCTATCCCTACGATCCATCCTTATGATTGGTGCTTCGTTGTGGAAATTCACTTGGTACATGGATGATAATGTAGCCAAAGCATCTGCTACCTGATTCTCTTCTCGAGGTATATGATGAAAGGTGATCTCATCGAAATGCTTTATCAACTCTACAACACGAGCACGGTAGGGGATCAAATTGGGATGTTTTGTTTCCCATT
The DNA here is from genome assembly GCA_018208015.1 of Medicago ruthenica. Taxonomy (NCBI): domain Eukaryota; kingdom Viridiplantae; phylum Streptophyta; class Magnoliopsida; order Fabales; family Fabaceae; genus Medicago; species Medicago ruthenica. Next base: position 37,704,907 of record CM031373.1, on the reverse strand, counting down.
CTCCTTTCACTTGATAGATGACTAGTGCTGAGTCCCCGTATACTTCAAGGATTTTTATCCTTAGGTCAATTGCCGCTTCGAGGCCCAAGATGCACGCTTCATACTCTGCCATGTTATTGGTGCAATCAAAGCATAAACTTGATGTGAAGGGTTGATACCCATTTCTTGGTGATATTAGGACTGCCCCGATCCCGTGCCCCATGGCATTTGAGGCACCATCGAAAGCGAGCTTCCATCGAGCTCCTGGTTCAGGCCCTTCATCATCACTAATGATCTTTTCGTCATTCAAGGCTACAACGTCTTCATCGGGGAAGTCAAATTGTATGGGTTGATAGTCTTCCAATGGTTGGTGAGCAAGGTGCTCGGATAACACGCTCCCTTTTATAGCCTTTTGAGTAACATATTGGATGTCATACTCGGATAGCAGCATTTGCCAACGGGCTATCTTTCCTGTGAGGGCGCCTTGTGACCTTGGTGAAGACTTTGGTTAATTTTGCACAACTAGGGGACTAAGTTCTGACAGAAGTTGATGGAAAAATGAAAAACAGGGTGCTGTTTGCAACTTGTGGTGGTTTTGGGATTGATCTTTGAAGATTTAGGGAAGAAAAACAGGAAAAGAAAAGTGCTGTCCTGTGCAGAGGTTGGGAGAAACAAAGAAGAAGGTGCGCTGCACACAAGGGCAGAAGCAGAGAAAAAAATGGGAAGGAAGAAGTGCTGGAACAGGGCAGCCACTTGCAGAAACAGGGGCAGCAGTTTTGCAGCTTACTTTGACTGGTTTTGATAAAGAAGAAGGGAAGAAAATGGCAAGGTGGATGCTGGAAACCAGGGGCAGTAGTAGAGAAAAATGGAAGGGAAGAAGTGCTGCCCTGGGCAGCAACTTGCTTCTTGTTTCTTGCTTTGGCACACGTTTATTCTTCCTTTCTTTTTGAATCAAACATAAAAATAATAATAATAAAAGTAGTAATAATAATAATAATAATAATAATAATAAAAAAAAAGAAAGATAAATAATAAAAAACTTCTATTTTTTATTATTATTTTTTTAAAAGTAGAAAATAAAAGTTGACTTTTTTTTTGAAGAAGAAAAAAACTTGGACAAAATTAGGGTACAACAAGTTGTTCATACATTTTGTTCCAACAAAGGCCTCCCTCTTCACCGTGTAGAAGAAGGGGTGGGAGCCCGCGTCCTTCCAGATCAAGATCACCCAAACATTCAATCAGCAGGAGATCTCCAATCAGGAGATCGCCTAGTCGAAGGTCCCTTACCGGGAGATCCTCTAGACTCCACCCAGGCGAAGAAGGCGCTTGACATCTGCCTCTGCATCTGATGATGAACACCACGCATACGGCCCTTTCACAAGGCCTATTCGCGAGGCTCGCATCCCACCAGGGTTGCACAAGCCTCCACAAATGCACTCATATGACGGGACGACCGACCCTGACGAGCACATAGAGAACATTGAGGCCGTCCTCACCTACAGAGAGGTGCGGGGGGCCGTCAAATGCAAGCTCTTCGTCACCACTCTAAGGTGTGGAGCGATGACATGGTACAAGGTTCTCCGCAGGAACTCTATCGATTCCTTGAACGATCTGTGCCACGAATTCATCACGTACTTCACCGCTTCAAGGTCCCAACCAAAAATTGTGCCGTCCCTTGAAGCCATTGTGAAAGGAAAGAATGAGCCCCTCAGAGACTACATTGAGAGGTTCAATAAAGAAGTTGTACAAGTCAAAGGTGCAGACGAGACAATGAAGAAGTACCTTATCTCTAAGGGACTTCGCCACGACACTGATATGAAGAAGGTCGTGCAGCTAGATCGCCCAAGGACTCTAAATGAATTCCTAGTGATCGCAAAGACTTACATCAGATATGAAGAAGAGTTGTATGATGATAACCTGAATAAGTCCAGGAAGGAGGAGCCTGTTGCTGAATCCTCCAAAAAGCCCTTCCAAGAAAAAAAGAGGGAAGGCAAGCAAGTTGCTCGTGAGGGAAAACATCATCCTCAAGAGAGCAAAGGGCCTATTGGTCGCTTTACCGAATATACACCCCAAGCTGCATCGAGGGAAAAGATCCTCACGGAGATCGCAGCAGCCGATTTGAAGGAGTCGGGCATTAAATACCCCAAGCCTCTAACACAAGGATGATTGCATAAGTGCCACGGGCACCTCACAGATGATTGCATCCACCTCAAGGATACAATCGAAATCCTCATACAACGAGGTCGGTTGAAGCAGTTCGACCAGATCGCTAATGGCAACAGTCAAGACATTGTTGTTGCCATGTTTGTCGAAGTGTTGGACAGCTTCCCAGAGCACATGGAGATAACTCCATACTCGTGCACCTGAGAACAGTTCCCTTCCGTCAACGTGATTACTGGTGAAGCGATTAACCTCTCCATGGGAAGCATGACGAGGAAATTTGAAGAACTCATGAGCGTCAACCAACTGGTCCTCCCTAACATCCCGTCTGGGGGGCAACCACCACTGTCGTTCCATGACCTTGAGCTGCCCGGAGAAGCTCGTAATTCAGCCATACCCCTGTTGGTTTAGGCGTACATGGCCAACTTTGATGTTCGACGAGTCTTGATTGACACAGGGGCCTCGTGTGACATCATGTACACCGGGCTATTCAAGACTCTCCAGTTGACGGAGAAAAACCTCTTTCCTTATGTTGGATCCGAGATATACGGATTCAATGGATCATCAACCAAGCCTTGGGGTTACGTGGAGATGCTCGTAACCTTCGGGAAGGAGGAGGCCAAGAAGACCATCAAGATTCCATTCCTGGTGATCAACTGCCCTTCTCTCTATAACTGCATTATAGGGAGAATGACATTAGCAGGATTGGGAGCCGCATGTTCAACCGCTCACTTGAAGTTGAAATACCATGCAAAAAACGACACCAACGCTACTCTGCACGGAGACATCGAATCTGCGAGACGATGTTTCCTACAGGCGAACAAGAACTAGAGCTCAGTTTCCTCGTCGAAACCATCCTCTAAGGATGACGAGAAAATTGTTGCGAGCACTCTGGACATAAATGTGGTCGAACTCGACTCAAGGTTCAGTAAGTCTGATCTCAAGGAGCAGAAGAAGGAGAAAAAAGACCCACTCAGCTTCGAAATCCTGAGGCCTATCCCTGATGGCGATTTTGAGCTGATCCCCTTCGGAGATGATCCGTCAAGGAGCTTCAAAATCGGGAAGGATCTTCCAAACTTTGTGCAAGCCCAACTGATCGCTTGTTTGAGAGAGAATGTTGATCTGTTCGCCTGGAGCGCTGCTGACATGCCTAGAATCGACCCTAGCGTCGCATGTCATCATCTAACAGTTAGTCCTAGTGCTAGCACTGTAGCTCAGCGGCGTAGGAAGCAGTCTCCTAAAAAATCAGAGGCTGCAGAAAAAGCTGTAAAAGACTTCCAAGAGGCAAATTTTATATCTGAGGCCAAGTGTAACACCCCAATTTTCTATTTTTAATTAATTCCATGAAGTTTAATAGGTGAAGTTTTGGTTAATATTATTATTGATGTTGCTTTTGCTTGAGTGTTATTTTGTTGTGGAGAAAATAGAATATTGATGATGTTTGAGAAATAGTATGAGAATTTAAATAAAATGAAGAGAGGAATCAAAACAAAATAATATAGAGTCGGAGGTGTAGAATATAAGTTTTAAATAAGTGGGGGAGGGGAGGAGTAAAAGAATAGTGAATAGGGGAGAAGAAAATTATAACAAGTGACTAACCGAAATATAAATAGAAACATTAGGAGTTAGAAGGGTCACTGTTGCTGAACATGGAAAAGAGAGGAGAAGAGAAGGAGAAACCCTAGTCGCAACAGGATCAAGCTAAAGCTGGAATTTTCGAAGAATCAAGGTAAGGGGGAGAATTCTTTCACTTTAAGGTATTTTAAACTATTGTGGGGTTGTTTTATTCTTAAGATGTGATTGTTGTTATGAAGAAGAATTCCGATGAAGAATTATGATGAATGAATGTAGAGTTGTTGTTGAAAGATGAAAACTATGGGAACCTAGTTTAGAGATTAGTTTTAAGAATTGGATCATGAAAGAGTGTATAATTAGATAGGGTAAGAGGGAATTAATGTCCAAACAGTAGGGTAACCCTAGAGTGATGATTTGGGATGAATTGGGTGTGTTGAGATTTAATTAAGTGGTTTAAAAGTGATTATTGGGCGAAAACGCACTTTTGAAACAGTTTTTCTTTGGTTGTCTATCAGCCAAAATCGTACTACGATTTTGGCTCAGATTTTGGTGTTTTGGCTCGACAAAAATCGTACTACGATTTAATAAAATCGTTCTACGATTTTGGTTAGGACAAAAACCCAAATTCCGCTTTCAATTGGTTTTTCCACTATTTTCCGTTATAAACTGGGTTTCAGTGTAAACGTGAAAGTTGTAGATATGGAAGTTAGCTTTAATTTTGCTTTGGAGTGACCTCATTTAGACATCCAAAACTTGACTTATGATCAAATTACTACACATGGGTCAGTACGGTCGTGCACTCTACCCAGGTTAGGGAAAAACAACATTTCCACCCCTCTCTATCCCGAATTGGATTTAGGTTCCTTCATGAAAGCTGTAGATATAGATGTCAGCTTTCATTTCCCTTTGGTTTGAATCCATTTACATCTCTAGAAATTGAGTTATGATTAAAACACCATGAATGGGTCATGCTGCGTTCTTCATGAAATTTCAGCACAATCTTTTCAGTGAACTCTAAGACATCTATGAAAGCAATAATTAGTTTAAGCAATCCATTAGCGTGTAAAGTGAAAGTATGGATCCTTAAACTACATGTCTAAATGAGGGAGTGTGTTTAGGCATAAATAGAAGTAGTTACCTCAAAATAATAACAAGTCTAAACATGAACCGGCGATAGTAGTTTATGAGAACCTAATGATGTTAAAGATGGCTTGAAAATAGGAAATGAAAGACAATTATAAGAGGAGGGGAAATCAAGTTGTTTAAGATAAATGACTAGGATAAACATAAACTCCTCGAATTAGAGATAAGACTAAAAAGGTGAAGTAGTTTAAGCAGTAGAAGGAGAAGTAGGAGAGATATAGATAAGTTGTTCACAGCGGAGTGATAACGATGAGAATAACCCCTCAGAGTATTTAAAAGGTCTAATATGGTAAGTTGATTAAGAGGGTATAAAATATGAAAGAGATAAAGAAGTGAAAGAAGACGATGATAAGAGGGGATATGAAGTTTGTGTGTTCCGAGTAACTGATGAAGTTAAACATAATCTTCTTAAACTGAAATTCCTGGCAGGACCTGAATCTGTTCGTAAAACAGAGCAGAACAGAGTACACAATTGCAGTGTAAAATAGCAGTTCAGAAGCAAGACAAAACAGACAGAAATAAAGGACAGAAAGTAAAAAGGCACAGATGATTTGTTAACCCAATTCGTTGACAAACACACCTACATCTGGAGGCTACCAAGCCAGGAAGGAAATCCAGTATGATAGTCCTAGTTCTAAGTTCTCAGCAAACTCCCAGTTTACAACTTATCACCTAGCTACTACCCGTATTGATTTCAACCTAGGAACTCCTAGACCTGAGATCCCATCTCACTTCCCTCAGTCAATCACTGCCCCAGTGATTATCAGACTCTAATAACAATCAACGTAGGAGAAACACTCCAAAGACATAAACAGTTACTCTTGCTTAAAAGCTTCATGTGATTACAACTCAATAAAAACAAACCAACTCTAAACAATTGAGTGGTGTACAGAAACAAAGCACAAAGCTCACAATGAACAGACTCAAAACCTAAGTATAACTCTCTCTATAATAGCTTCTGTTTTGGTTGAGTTTCTTCAACATCAGCATCCTCTATTTATAGTCTTCAGCAGCAACAAATAACTGAACCAAATATTCTTCAAAGATATATTTCCAAAATTCTTTAGAAACATATAGAAGCAATTATTCTTCAGAAATATATTTTCCAAACATTACTTTGAAAATATATTCACAAATAAAAATGTCCAATCTTCAGAATATATCTTACGAAAATATTATTTCTTCTAGAAACGCAGCTTGGAGAATTCTTCAATTAAATCCACAAAAGATCATGTGAGAAAATTAACAGCTCCAAGGCACAAAAAACAGAACGCAGAAAACCAGCTTCTGAAGGTACTTCTGAAGGTCTGCGTCTGAAGTTCTGCGTCTGAACATTTCAGCTTCTGAAGGTTGCTTCTGAAATTCTGGCTAGACACAATCAAAACACGATGCAGGACACAATAGTTTGCAAAAACAGAGCACAAACAAAACAAAGCACAAGAAGCAAAGTAAAGTGCAGGAAAGTAAAAAGGCACAAGGTTTGTTAACCCAGTTCGGAGTAAACACCTCCTACTCTGGGGGATACCAATCCAGGAAGGAATTCCACTATAGGAATTAATCCTTATGACTCAAGACACTGAACACCCAGTTCCCAGCCTAAGCAATTAACTTCCTCCTAGTCTGAATTCTACCCAACTCTTGAGTATTAGAAAACCTCTAACTTCCTATTCAAGTAACTAAACCCAGTCACTTAAACAACTTCTAAAATCTACCCTGTTTTGAAGAACACACTTCAATACATAAACTGCACTCGTACCTACATGCTTAGAGTGATTACAACTCAATAAAACACCTAAACCAACTCAATAGAGTGGTGCACAAATAAAGCTAAAAGCTTAAAAACTCTAAGACTCAATATCTCTGATTTTCTTCAATAATGCGTAAGACTTGAAAGCAGCAGCATCACTCCTTATATAACCTTCAGTCAAGCAGCATAAAACTCAATCCAATCTTCTAAATTGATTTACTTCTGAATTATGAATGATCCAATAAGGAAACAAATAAACCAGGAAAGTATTTTGCCAAGATTCATTCTGAAAAAATACGAGCATTCATAAAAACGTGCCAAATCTTCATTAAATCTTCACCAATTCAATCAGCATTCTAGAAGACATATGCGTGGATAAATCCTTGTTAAATCTTGCAAAGATTCGCGCAAAAATAACTTGAAAATAACCAGCTTCTGAAGAAGTCAACAAAAGTCAACGCGGCAATAGTGCGTCTGAAGCATAACCTGCGTCTGAAGGTTCAGAAGCACTGTTCCTGCGTCTGAAGGAACATTTCAGCTTCTGAAGGTCCAAACATCTTCTGAACTTCTTCAAATGAAATTTCTTGCAACTGAAGACTTGTTATAAACATGGAGATGCTTCTATTGAACACATTGGATTTGCCAAAACATGCAGCCAACTTCACAATACTCAACAATCTCCCCCTTTGGCAAATTTTAGGCTAAAACCAATGTTTCACAAATCACAAGCTCTTCAACTCATCATAAACAATCTTAGCAATGAAGAACTCCACAATTAAAAAACATAGCATAGAGATAAGCAGCGGATTCAGGCTATGTTCACATTATAAACCAATCAGTTTCAGCTTCTGAACACTGAAACACACATAACAACTTCTGAACATCACAGAAACACTTTAGCTTCTCTGATCAATACAAAAAGAAACACTCCCCCTGAATAAACACTCGGTCTAGCTTCACAACACTCCCCCTGCAACTCAGCTTCTCATACACACTCCCCCTTACTTCTGAATTCTAAAAAATCCTGAAAATTTTGAAACAAACACTTCAGGACCACAAACAGCTCTTCACTCAGGATGTTATCACACATGCACTCCCCCTGAGACACACATTCCCCCTTAAGCATATATGCACATCTCATGTTGCATTGGTTCTGAATTCAGAACAAGACATGCTGAAACACAGAACAATCTGATGAAACACACTCTGAATAGCTCTTGTCTGAACTTAAACATAAGGTTTTTGATACCAATCTCCCCCTTTTTAGCCACAAAATTATGACAAAACACAGGTTTCACATAGGGATTAAAAACTGCTTCAGTATCAGACTTAGACATAGGTTCAGGATCACACTTAGCTTTAGCAAATCTGGCAGGTACTCTATCTTCCTCACATCCAGTTTGCTTTAATTGCTATGAATCTTCATGCAAACAAACACCCAACTTGCTTCTTAGATTTTCAAACTGTTTAGCATCCAAAGCCTTTGTGAAAATGTCAGCAACTTGTTCTTCAGTATCCACATGTTCCAGCTGAATGATCTTATCTTCAACAAGATTCCTGATAAAGTGCTGTCTGATATCTATGTGTTTAGTTCTGCTATGCTGTATGGGGTTCTTAGAAATGTTAATTGCACTGAGGTTATCACAATAAAGTGGCATGGTTCCTTGTTCAATGTTATACTCTTCAAGCATCTGTTTCATCCATACTAGTTGTGAGCAACTACTACCAGCAGCAATATATTCAGCCTCAGCAGTTGATAATGAGACACAGTTTTGTTTCTTGCTGAACCATGAAATTAAATTATTTCCTAGAAAGAAACATCCTCCTGATGTGCTCTTCCTGTCATCAGCACTTCCAGCCCAGTCAGCATCACAATATCCCATTAAATCAGAACTTGAACTATGAGAATACATGATTCCATAATCAATTGTGTTATTCACATATTTCAGAATTCTCTTAACTTGAGTTAAATGGCTTATTTTAGGATCAACTTGATATCTTGCATAAACTCCAACAGCAAAGGTGATATCAGGTCTGCTTGCAGTCAAGTACAATAAGCTTCCTATCATACTTCTATATTGACTTTGATCTACTGAAACTCCATGTTCATCCTTAGTCAGCTTCAGATGGGTAGCAGCAAGTGTCCTCTTATGAGCAGCAGATTCCATTCCAAACTTCTTGACAATATTCTTAGCATATTTACTCTGAGAAATAAAGATTGTGTCTTCCATTTGCTTAACTTGCAATCCAAGAAAGTATGTCAGCTCACCAACCAAACTCATATCAAACTTTGACTGCATTTGCTGGACAAACAACTTAACCATTTTGTCAGACATTCCACCAAACACAATATCATCTACATAGATCTGATCAATCATCAGACTTCCACTCTCATCTTTCACAAATAAAGTTTTATCAAAACCACCTTTTCTGTATCCTTGGGCCACAAGAAACTGAGTCAGTCTTTCATACCAAGCTCTTGGTGCTTGCTTTAATCCATATAAGTCTTTCTTCAACTTGTACACATGATCTGGAAACTGATGATCCACAAAACCCTTAGGCTGTTCTACATAAACTTCTTCTTGCAGATATCCATTCAGAAATGCACTCTTCACATCCATCTGAAATAGCTTGAACTAGAGAATGCAGGATACACCCAACAGTAGTCTTATGGACTCTAGTCTGGCCACAGGTGCAGAGGTTTCATCAAAATCAAGTCCCTCTACTTGAGTATAACCTTGAGCAACTAACCTTGCCTTGTTTCTGACCGCAGTTCCATTTTCATCTGTTTTATTTTTGTATATGCACTTAGTGCCAATCACATTCAACCCTTCAGGTCTTGGAACCAGATCCCACACTTCTCTCCTTTTGAATTGATTCAACTCATCTTGCATGGCTTCAATCCAAAATTCATCAGTTAGGGATTCTTTCACATTTTTGGGTTCAAACTTAGACACAAAACAAGAATCAGTAGCAGCTGAGTCTGATCTCCTGGTTCTGACCCCTTGATCCAAACTTCCAATGATAATCTCCTTAGGATGATCCTTCTGAACTCTAATTGATGGCCCTTTACCAGCAGGAACATGTTCAGGATGAACCTCTGCATCTTCAGACTCTGGATGATTTTCTACTTCTGAAGTTTGTGCTTCTGAGGCTTCAGACTCTGGAATAACTTCAGACTCATCCCTTTCATTCTCAGCAGACAGATCATCAATAACAACATTTATGCTCTCCATCACAACTTTGGTTCTTGAGTTAAACACCCTATATGCTCTGCTGTTTACTGAATATCCCAAAAATATACCTTCATCTGACTTTGGGTCCAGTTTTCTCCTATTTTCTCTGTCAGCCAAAATGTAACATCTGCTCCCAAACACATGAAAGTATTTCACAGTTGGCCTTCTTCCTTTCCATAATTCATATAAGGTACAAGTTGTTCCCTTCTTCAGAGTGACTCTATTATGGATATAACATGCAGTGTTCATAGCTTCAGCCCAAAACATATAAGGTAACTTCTTAGCATGCAGCATTACCCTAGCACATTCTGCTAATGTCCTATTCTTCCTCTCAACTACACCATTTTGATGAGGTGTTATAGGTGCAGGAAACTCATGTTTTATACCTTCAGAAGCACATAACTCAGAAAAACTCTTGTTTTTAAACTCTTTGCCATGATCACTTCTGATTCTGACAATACCACAGTCCTTCTCTCTTTGTAATTGAATGCACAACTCTTTAAATACTTCAAAAGTATCAGATTTCTCTCTAACAAAATTAACCCATGTGAATCTTGAGTAGTCATCAACCATTACAAATGCATACCTTTTACCTCCAATACTTTCTACTTGCATAGGCCCCATTAAATCCATATGAACAAGTTCTAGTACTTTAGTAGTTACCTGGTGTACTAATCTGGGATGAGACTTTCTTGTTTGTTTACCAATCTGACAATCACCACAAACATTGTCCTCATTGATCTTCAGATTAGGTACTCCTCTGATAGCTTCAGTACTTAGGATTTTTCTCATGCCTTTCAGATGCAGATGTCCCAGTTTCTGGTGCCAGAGTCTGACTTCCTCTTCTGAGCTCATGAGACAAGAAGTCAAGCTTCTTTCTTCTTCAGACACCTATAAATAGCAGTTATCTTTGGATCTGCAGCCCCTCATCTGAACTTTACCTTCCTGATCAGTTACAATACACTCTTGCTTGTTGAAATTAACCTTCAAGTCTTGATCACAAAGTTGGCTCATACTGATCAGATCAGAGGTTAAACCTTTCACCAATAGCACATCATTCAATCTAGGCAAACCTTCACTGATTAAATCACCAATACCCAGTATCTCACCTTTTGCTCCATCACCAAATGTCACATAGCTTCTGGAGTATGGTTTGATATTGATCAGCAGCTTCTTCACACCAGTCATGTGCCTTGAACAACCACTATCAAAGTACTAGTCCTCTCTAGAAGTAGCTCTCAAAGAGGTATGAGCAATAAGGCCTACATTATGGACCTTAGGTTTCCTCACCTTCTGAACATTGTGTCTGGTTGCAGCTGGTTGCACTCTTCTATATTGAAAGTGTTCAGGATAACCGTACAGATTAAAGCAAAAAGGTTTAATATGCCCCTTCTTACCACAATGATGACAGGTCCAGGTATGATTCCTCCTTCTTCTGTTGAACTTTTGGGGTTGCATCTGAACATGCTTCTGAGGTTGCATCTGAACATGCTTCTGAGGTTGCTTCTGAGGTCTAATCTTAGATGTTCCAATCATAAGATTATGAGTCTGAGTAGCAGGAACAAACTGTTTAACTGGATTTTTCTGCTTGAGGTTCAGACTCTCATCCACAAATCCTAAACCAGTTTTTCCTTGTTTCTGAGCATCCAAAATTTCCTCCAACACATCAGTAGTTGTATTCATCATTCTAACCTGCTTTTTCATATGCTCAAGTTGGGAATTTAGCTGGCTGATTTCTTCTTTCAGTTCTGAATTTTGCACCAAAAGTTCTCCTTTCTCAGCCTCTAGTTGACATATAGCCTCCTTCTGATCCAAGACTTGTTTGCAAACTTCAGCACTTCTAGTATACAGCTTCATGTAGTTGTCAGCCAGTTCATCATACGAGGATTTTGCAACTTCAGATACAGATGAAGCTTCAGACTCTGAGTCAGACTCTGAAAAAGTCTCAGACACTAAAACTGCTTCATTCTTCAAGATAGCTCCTGACCTTACCATCAAACTAGTATCACCCTTACCAGATTCACTTGCAACATCTTCTTCAGAATCATCATATGACCATGAAACCGCTAGGCTCTTCTTCTGCTTCTTGAGAAAAGTGGGACATTCAGACTTGATATGTCCATACCCCTCACACTTTAAGCACTACACACCTTTAGCTTGATTACTTTTCTCCTCAGACTTGGTCTTCTTCTCATCAGCTTGTTGCTTTTTATTATTGAATCTGAAATTCTGACCTTTGGTTTTGGATTTTCTGTCAACCTTCTTCAGAATTTTGTTGAATTGTTTTCCCAGCAACACTAGGGCTTCTGATAAATCACTATCCTACTCATCAGACTCTTGTTGGTCATCAGCATGAGAATTAACTGCAAATGCTAGTCCTTTTCCTTTCTTCTCAGGCTGTTTAGAGAAAGCAGTCTCAAAGTTCAGCAATGACCCAATCAGCTCCTCAACCTTCATAGTGGTGATGTCATGAGCTTCCTCTATAGCTGTAACCTTCATATCAAATCTTCTGGGAAGAGACCTGAGGATTTTTCTCACTATCTTCTCATCAGACATCTTTTCCCCAAGGGATTCAAAGGAATTAGCCATGTCTAGCACATTCATGTAGAAATCTTGTATGCTTTCCTCCTCCTTCATCTTCAGGTTCTCAAACTTGGTGGTCAGCAACTGGAGTCTGGACAACTTAACTTTAGAAGTTCCTTCATGAGTTGTTTTTAAAATTTCCCAGGCATCCTTTGCAACTGTACATTGCTTGATGAGTCTAAACATATTCTGGTCCACACCATTGAAAATTGCATTCAAAGCTTTTGAATTTCCAAGTGACAAATCATCTTCAGTTTTGGTCCATTCTTCTTCAGGCTTCATAACCTCAGTTTTGTTCCCATCTTTGTCTAACACCACAGGATGATCCCAGCCTTTAATCACAGCTTTCCAAGTCCTGCTGTCAATAGATTTTAAGAACGCACACATCCTAGACTTCCAATACTCATAGTTTGTGCCATCTAGTAGGGGTGGTCTATTGACATAACCTCCTTCTCTATCCATACTTGCCAGAAAACACTACTCTGGATCTCACCCAATTACAGGCAGGGTGCCTGCTCTGATGCCAATTGAAATTTTGGCTGGACACAATCAAAACACGATGCAGGACACAATAGTTTGCAAAAACAGAGCACAAACAAAACAAAGCACAAGCAACAAAGTAAAGTGCAGGAAAGTAAAAAGGCACAAGGTTTGTTAACCCAGTTCGGAGTAAACACCTCCTACTCTGGGGGATACCAATCCAGGAAGGAATTCCACTATAGGAATTAATCCTTATGACTCAAGACACTGAACACCCAGTTCCCAGCCTAAGCAATTAACTTCCTCCTAGTCTGAATTCTACCCAACTCTTGAGTATTAGAAAACCTCTAACTTCCTATTCAAGTAACTATACCCAATCACTTAAACAACTTTTGAAATCTACCCTGTTTTGAAGAACACACTTCAATACATAAGCTGCACTCGTACCTACAGGCTTAGAGTGATTACAACTCAATAAAACACCTAAACCAACTCAATAGAGTGGTGCACAAATAAAGCTAAAAGCTTAAAAACTCTAAGACTCAATATCTCTAATTTTCTTCAATAATGCGTAAGACTTGAAAGCAGCAGCATCACTCCTTATATAACCTTCAGTCATGCAGCATAAAACTCAATCCAATCTTCTAAATTGATTTACTTCTGAATTATGAATGATCCAATAAGGAAACAAATAAACCAGGAAAGTATTTTGCCAAGATTCATTCTGAAAAAATACGAGCATTCATAAAAAACGTGCCAAATCTTCATTAAATCTTCACCAATTCAATCAGCATTCTAGAAGACATATGCGTGGATAAATCCTTGTTAAATCTTGCAAAGATTCGCGCAAAAATAACTTGAAAATAACCAGCTTTTGAAGAAGTCAACAAAAGTCAACGCGGCAATAGTGCGTCTGAAGCATAACCTGCGTCTGAAGGTTCAGAAGCACTGTTCCTGCGTCTGAAGGAACATTTCAGCTTCTGAAGGTCCAAACAGCTTCTGAACTTCTTCAAATGAAATTTCTTGCAACTGAAGACTTGTTATAAACATGGAGATGCTTCTATTGAACACATTGGATTTGCCAAAACATGCAGCCAACTTCACAATACTCAACAGCTTCTGAAGGTCAGCGTCTAAAGTACTGTTCAGCGTTTGAACATCAGCTTCTGAAGGTTCAACGTCTGAAGTATTGTTCAGCATCTGAACATCAGCTTCTGAAGGTTCAGCGTCTGAAGTACTGTTCAGCTTCTGAAGACCCAGCTTCTGAAGTACTGTTCAGCTTCTGAAGACCCAGCTTCTGAAGTACTGTTCAGCTTCTGAAGACCCAGCTTCTGAGGTACTGTTCAGCTTCAGAGAATCAGCTTCTGAAGACACACATTATTGCTTGTATATTTGCTTTTAGCAAACATGAAGCCAACAACCAAATATCCAACAATCTCCCCCTTTGGCAAATTTTTGGCTAAAATCAATTTGAGAACAGAGAGATACAATAAGCAAATTCTTCACACATCAAAATTGCGCAACCATGAAGAACATAACATAAATGTAGCAAGCAACAGAGTCAGCAGCGGATAATACACTACGTTTCACACATACAACAGCAGCTTCTGAGGACACACCTACTCCCCCTGAAACATATCATTCAGCAGCAGCTTTTGAAACACACACTCCCCCTGAAACACACAGCTCCTGAAATAGATCAGCTTCCAATTCTGAACTTAATCAGGAAACACTTCCAGATCAGGAAACACATATAGTCCCCCTGAAACAGAGACTCCCTCTAAAACAGATCAGCAGCAGCTTCTGACACACTTATTTCTCCCCCTTTTTAGCCAAACAATTTCGACAAAAATAACCATGCAGTCACCAGGAGTAGAAACACAGAGAAACAACAGAGGTTACAAAGGGAACACACCCAGAAAGGCATAAACATCCATCACAGCACCACACACACAAAAAGGCATACAAACTCAGAGGATATAGACATCCAATACAGACCAGCATACCACAGAACCCACAACAGAACCATCATCAGAACCATCACAGGATCAGAATCACAGAAACATGGTACCCACACACAAAGTCTTCACAGAAGAACAAAACAAAAGAACACAACTGCATCACAAAATGAAACCCAGGACATAATTTACAGTCTTCAAACTCAGCATCAAAAGCTACTTAGTCTTCATTAGACACAGCATCAGATGTTGCTTAGTCAATGTGTGCTTCAGGCACATTCAGAGGAATCTTCTTCCCAGCAATCTGCTTCTGAAGTTCAGCAATCCTCTTCTGAACATAGGGCATGATGTCTTGCTCAACATCATCCTCAGACTCACTAAGATCCACTTCATGTCCTTTAAGTGCCTTCTTCTTAGGGACAGGGACCACCAACTTGATCCAGCCTTTAGATGATCCAACAACAGCACTCTTCTTATCAACAGCAGTAGGCCTGCTGGCAGCAGCAACAGCCTTTCCTTTCCTATTCTTCAGCCTATTGTCAACAATTTCACATTTTAGTCTCCATTTCTTCTTGACATTGACTACAACAGGTTCCGATTTTCTTTGCTGAAGGTGCTTGGGGTATCCATGCAGTTTGAAACAGAAAGGCTTTATGTGCCCCTTTTTACCACAGTGATGACATATCCAAGGATGAGAAAACCTCTTGCTCTTAGATCCCTGAGGTTGGTTCTGGTGTTCCAACTTAGGTTTACCCATCATTGGATCAAATGTCCCAACAGCTGCAATGAACCTTTTAGCTGGATTTTGTTGTTTGTTGTTCAAGGTCCTATCATCAAATCCTATACCATTTGGTTTCCCTTGGGTCTGACTCTCCAATATCTCTTCAAGCATATCAGTACTAGTGTTCATCATTCTGACTTGCTTCTTCATGTGTTCAAGTTGAGAGTTCAACTGAGTTACGTCATTTTTGAGATCAGAAATTTGTGCTAGATGGTCATTTCTTTCAGCCTGAAGTTGACTGATAGTTCTCTTGTGTTCTTCCAGCTGCTTGCACACTTCTTCAAATTTAACATGCAACTTCTTGCAAAAATAAGAAGGTTCTTTATAAGATAGTTCTTCATCACTAGATTCAGTATCAGATGATGTTTCAGAACCTGATGGTATTTTAGAAACTGATGGTGCTTCTGAATCCTTAACTTTATCTTCAGACATGTATCTACCAGTTAAAGCAACAACACGTTTGGCAGACTCATACTCCACTTCTCCTTCTGAGTCATCTTCATCAGACCAAGAAACTGTCAGACTCTTCTTCTGTTTCTTCAGGTATGTGGCACATTCTGTTCTAATGTGACCATATCCTTCACACTCATGACACTGAACTCCTTTGGTTTATTGCTTTTCTCATCAGTTCTTGTCTTCTGCTTTAGAATCTTGTTAAACTGTCTACCAAGCATCACAAGATCCTCTGATATGCTTTCATCATTTGCTACAAAAGCAACACCTTTTCCCTTTTTGTCAGTTCTGTTGTTGAAGGCTATCTCAAAATTCTGCAAGGATCCTATCAATTCCTCAACCTTCATACTGGAGATGTCATGTGCTTCCTCAATGGCAGTTACCTTCATATCAAATCTCTTAGGTAAGGATCTGAGGATTTTCCTCACAAGTTTCTCATCAGATATTTTTTCTCCAAGAGAATCAAATGAGTTGGCCATGTACAGAACATTCATATAGAAGTATTGTATGTTCTCATCCTCCAACATTTTGAGATTTTCAAACTTGGTGGTGAGAAGTTGAAGTCTTGGCAATTTTACCTTGGATGTGCCTTCATGAGTATTTTTGCGAATCTCCCATGCATCCTTGGCAACAGTGCACTGCTTGATCAGTCTGAACATATTCTTGTCCACTCCATTGAATATAGCATTCAAGGCCTTGGAGTTTCCAAGAGCTAATTCATCTTCTACCTTGGACCACTCTTCTTCTGGTTTCAGATCAGCTGTCTTCTTTCCATCTTTGTCAAGCACAACAGGATGTTCCCAACCCTTCAGAACTGCTTTCCAGGTTTTACTGTCTATAGACTTAAGGAAAGCACTCATGCGTGATTTCCAATAGTCATAGTTGGAACCATCCAACAGAGCTGGTCTGTTCACAAATCCTCCTTCTTTCTCCATTATGCCAGAAAATACCTTCCCTGGAGCTCACACTAAAATAGGCAAGGTGCCTGCTCTGATGCCAATCGAAATTCTTGGCAGGACCTGAATCTGTTCGTAAAACAGAGCAGATTAGAGTACACAATTGCAGTGTAAAATAGCAGTTCAGAAGCAAGACAAAACAGACAGAAATAAAGGACAGAAAGTAAAAAGGCACAGATGATTTGTTAACCCAGTTCGGTGACAAATACACCTACATCTGGAGGCTACCAAGCCAGGAAGGAAATCCACTATGATAGTCCTAGTTCCAAGTTATCAGCAAACTACCAGTTTACAACTTATCACCTAGCTACTACCCGTATTGATTTGAACCTAGGAACTTCTAGACCTGAGATCCCATCTCACTTCCCTCAGTCAATCACTGCCCAGTGATTATCAGACTCTAATAACAATCAATGTAGGAGTTACACTCCAAAGACATAAACAGTCACTCTTGCTTAAAAGCTTCAAGTGATTACAACCCAATAAAACAAACCAACTCTAAACAATTGAATGGTGTACAGAAACAGAGCACAAAGCTCACAATGAACAGACTCAAAACCTAAGTATAACTCTCTCTATAATAGCTTCTGTTTTGGTTGAGTTTCTTCAATACAAGCGTCCTCTATTTATAGTCTTCAGCAGCAACAAATAACTGAACCAAATATTCTTCAAAGATATATTTCCAAAATTCTTTAGAAACATATAGAAGCAATTATTCTTCAGAAATATATTTTCCAAAGATTACTTTGAAAATATATTCACAAATAAAAATGTCCAATCTTCAGAATATATCATACGAAAATATTCTTTCTTCTAGAAACGCAGCTTGGAGAATTCTTCAATTAAATCCACAAAAGATCATGTGAGAAAATTAACAGCTCTAAGGCACAAAAAACAGAACGCAGAAAACCAGCTTCTGAAGGTACTTCTGAAGGTCTGCATCTGAAGTTTTGCGTCTGAACATTTCAGCTTCTGAAGGTTGCTTCTGAAGGTTCAGCGTCTGAAGTACTGTTCAGCGTCTGAACATCAACTTCTGAAGGTTCAGCGTCTGAAGTACTGTTCAGCTTCTGAAGACCCAGCTTCTGAAGTACTGTTTAGCTTCTGAAGACCCAGCTTCAGAAGTACTGTTCAGCTTCTGAAGACCCAGCTTCTGAGGTACAGTCAGCTTCTGAGAATCAGCTTCTGAAGACGCACATTATTGCTTGTATATTTGATTTTAGCAAACATGAAGCCAACAACCAAATATCCAACATAAACCAATGATGAGCTTAGGAATGTGGTTAAGTTGAAGAGTAAAAGGGTCAAGGTAATTAAAGAACTTAAGATGAATGTTAGATAAGAACGTATAAGGTGTAAAAATGAATAAAGAATATAGAAGTCGAATTTAAATGATCGTAGACGATGAGAGAGTCGTTAAGACGAAATGTAAAAGGAAGATATGGGGTTGTGTATTGAGTAATGAAAGATAATAGGAATGATGATAGTGGTGAACAAGACGGGAATCGATTAGAACTGAACAAGATGAATAGGAAAGAAAATAAGAGGTAATAGTTACAATGTTTGACGATAATAATAACAACCGGTATCGAGAGAATAAAACCTTAAATTGTAATGAAGTTTTAGTGAGGAAAGTTGTTAACGTCGAAAGTAACAATAAGGTGAGATAATAACTTTAAATTAGAATAAAGTTAAGATTAGGGGAATGGTCGAGGTTATAGATGTCGACGAATGTGAGATGAAGTAATAAGATATAAAGTCGTTTTAATGAGAAGAATAAGTAGGAAGGAGTTATTGATGATGGTGAGGTGAAACCTAGTTGTATAGAGTGGAGACGTTATATGTAATGTTAATGGAGAATTAAATATCTTAAAACTAAGAATGAGGAATAGGGTGTGCTATCAGGATAAAATATCTAGAGAGCCTAGAATAGACGAGAGAATAGAGCATGTCTGTAAGATGAATAATAAAATAAAATAGAGGGATGCTGACGTAGAAACGAGTCGTGCTTAAGGGTTGGATTGATGAGGATATAGTGTGGTGATATAGACGGTGATATAGAGTAATGATGAAGAATCCTATGACTTTGAGAAAGAGTGATGACGATTGATATTATATACAAGTATATAAATAAATACGATGAGAAATGATGATTTTTATTGTATAGTGATGATGAGCATGATGAAGTTCATATTATAAAGATGATGAGAATGACGATGTCTATATTATTATGATGATGAGAATGACGATGTTTATTTATGAAGACGATGAGAATGATGACAATGTGTTTTACATGGATGTTGTGCATATTAGGGAGAGTCTTGCATTTATGATTGTGAATTTCTGATGATGTGATGATGTGTAATACCAGATGAGTCTATCACCATGCATGCATATAGAGTCGTGTCTAGGGATTATGAAGATGAAATGACGATGAAAGTCCAGTAACATATCTCTGGCAAATTGTTGCGATGAAAGTCCAGTAACATATCTCTGGAAAATTGTGGTGATGAAAGTCTGGTAACATAATTCTGGCAAATTGTGGCGACGATAGGTGTGGTACCACATTCATATAAGTCATAGGATGGAGTCCATATGCATATAAATGATGATGCTTCATACTTGGTGTTTATTTGTGAAATGGTGTGAGACGATGGTATGCGATCTCTTGAGAAGAAACTATTTGTTGATGTTCTTACGAAGACGGAATATTATTGTCATTATTTCATATTGTGCGTGATTTTTCCTAATAATATGTTATGGTTGGATTTCTCACCCTTTGGTTTTTTTTTTTGTATTTATGGTGTCTGTACTCGTGGGGTACAGACACTCAGGAGGAAGAGATCTAATTGCAGGACGCTTAGAAGGTGGCGACATGAAATATCTTCCATCAATTTTAATTTAGTAGTGATTAGACATGTAGTCGCACACGAGCTCTGATATGTAACACTAGGGTCGGGGTGACTATTTGATTTTCATATTTTGAAGTTTGAAGTATTTTGAATTTTGAAAACATATTTATGAAAGTTGAGACTTGATCCATTTTCGGTTATGAATGATGAATTTTCCGCTGCTGAATTTATGACTTTATTTTATGAAATGATAAAAAGTGAACACGGGTAACACCTATTTCTTTTATTTACATTTGGTATTTTATTTATTTAAAGTTGGGGTCTTAGGGTGTTACACCAAGTACACAACTTGGCTCTCCAATGTTGTACTCGTCAAAAAATCTAATGGAAAATGGCGTATGTGTGTTGACTATACCGATCTTAATAGGGTCTGCCCTAAAGATGCATATCCTCTTCCTAACATAGATAGATTAGTTGACAATTCATCTGGCTACAAATTATTATCTTTCATGGACGCCTATTCTGGGTACAATCAGATACCCATGGCTGATGAAGATAAAACGAAAACCACTTTCATGACCGAATCAGGAAACTATTACTACAATGTAATGCCTTTCGGTCTTAGAAACGCAGGGGCTACATATCAACGAATGATGAACAAAGTATACGACAAGGACTCCATCGGAGACATTCTTGAAGTATACATGGACGATATGATCATAAAATCTGAACAAGAGGTTGATCATACCGATCATTTGAAAAAAGTTTTCGAACAAACTCGCAAATACAACATGAGACTCAATCCTGAGAAATGCACATTTGGGGTGCAAGCGGGCAAGTTCCTCGGTTTCTATCTTACAAAACAAGACATCAAAGCTAACCCAGACAAATGTCGAGCATTTACAGAATATCTGACTCCCACGTCGAAAAAGTGCATTCAAACCCTTAATGGGATGCTGACAGCACTATCACGATTCGTTGCGAAATCAGCGAAACACGTCCTTCCTTTCTACAAGCTACTAAGAAAAGAGAGCGTGTTCGAATGGAGCGACGAATGCGAAGCAGCTTTGACTCATCTCAAGCTTGCTTTATCTCAACCTCTGGTCTTGTCGCGGCCAAATCAAGATGAAACTCTCTATTTGTACCATTTTGTTTCCTCTGATGCCGTCAGCGCGGTGCTAATCAGAGAAACACCAAAAGGACAAAGGACTACGTATTTCACTAGTAAAGCCTTACAAGGGCCAGAAACGAGATACCAGAGAATAGAGAAAGTCGCTCTCGCATTGGTCGTAGCGGCCAGGAGGCTCCGGCAATACTTCCTCGCACACACCATCATCGTTCGGACAGACCAACCTATACGGCAAATACTTGGACGCCGTGATATCGCCGGAAGGATGGTGAAATGGTCGCTCGAATTATCCGAGTTCGACATCCATTACAAATCCCAGAAAGCACTCAAAGCCTAAGTATTCACTGATTTCGTGGCCGAAATGACTTTTCCCTCCGAGGAAGAAAAAGAGGGCATCTGGACCGTTTACGTAGATAGATCGTCAAATTCAAATGGCAGTGGAGCAGGAGTAATCATCGAAAACGATGAGGGAATCGTAATCGAGGTATCGTTGGGACTATCATTTGCGATGACCAACAATACCGCAGAATACGAAGCTTTCTTGGCCGGCTTACGAATAGCCAAGGACATGGGGGCCAGGGTAATCAAAATATGCACTGACACCCAGCTAGTTGCATCCCAACTCACAGACGAATACCAAGTGAGGGAAGAGCATCTAAAAGAATATGCTCAGCTGGTTGAAACAAAAATGAAAGAGTTCGAGTGTTTCGAAGTGGTACACGTTCCCCGCGAGCATAACGCCCGAGCAGACATCCTTTCTAAACTTGCTAGCACACGAACCGGCAACGCAAACAAAACAGTAATCCAAGAAGTCCCTACTGAACCAAGTTTCAAAAGGCACAAAACTCATCTACTCGAAATTCAGAAATACAACCACCATCTATGGTGGAATCCACCAAATTCCTACTAGAAGAACACTAGCCTACTCAAACGCGAGAACAAAATGGCAGAAATACAAAAAAATAAAGCACAATGACGAATCAACCATACCTCTTTAGACGAAGATTACTTTGAAGGTTGAACGCTGAAGGGATGAAAACTCAAACACGCCGGTACTTCACTGAAATGGTTCTTTGAATTTCTAAGAATCGGAAAGTTGCAAAGCAAAAATGGCAAAAGTGTTTCTCAAAAACACATGGGTCTATTTATACTCCTTTCTCAAGCTTTCAGAAACACAACGATTACGATCCAGTGCAGCCCTTCACCTGTGACCTCATGCAAAGAATCAAAGCAATGGTTTAGATTGCATCCCATCAAATATCCAACGGCCTTGATCAAACCCGTCGGAGTCCCAAACGTCAGGATTCATCAACAGTGACGATGGAGCATCGAGAACGGTTCCCAAGATGCACTCAAGGGCCTAAGTAATCAAGTGCATTACTACCCTTTACACGTGGCAATCAAAACCCAAATGTCATGTCCCATCACTTACAACCTCAAAGACGTGGGCAATAAATGCAGATGGACAGACGACCAACTATCTGACGAGGGAATCTTGCAACTGCAATGACCCAAAAATCGAGGGAAGAACTGATGTACAAAGAAGAACTTCCCCCAGCTCGGTGAGTTCGCTCCAACCATGATAGGGCAAACTTCGCAACGGTCCTAGCGAGTGAAACCTTCGAACCTGACTCAGTTGATCACTCTTAATCTTTCTCAAGTTAAGATCCAAATGATCATTCTTGATTTTCCTCAAGGTTTCCGAGCAGGGTTCAGTTGATCATTCTTAATATTTCTCAAGTTAAGAACCAAATGATCATTCTTGATTTTCCTTGAGGTTTCTGGGAAAAATTCTGTCGACCATTCTTGATCTTCTTCAGGTTCAAGATTCAATTGATCATTTTTTATCATCCTCATTCTGAACTCCATTAGCGACCTGAGCAGCACACTTGACCTATTCCTAATAAAGGTGAACGTCGCATACCCTTGTGAACAACACCGTTCTGAAGCAGGTCAGTCCGCTCATATGCGAGCTGGACGCCCCTTGTGCGAACTAGTTCCACGCAAACACTTCTTCAAAACAATTAAGGTCCTCACCTCCGAAAAACTTCTGTTGAACAAGGCCTTTACCTCTTCAAAGTCATCACTCTTTGTCAAGAGCAACGACTTGGGGGGGGCTTCTGTTCTGGAGTAAACAAATAGCAATTAGGCCCATTTACTTAGGCCCAATACAAACCTGCCCAGATTCAATATCTGGCAAAATTACTCGCAACACACCTCATTTCTGTGAGGGGGGTGCTCGGAGCAAACAGAGACTGATTCAAACGCTCAGTAATGTCTCCCACACGTTCCCGCGAATCTCTCCTCGGCGGTTACACTTCCTAAGAATTCATAACCGCCGAGCCACACGTGTGCCCTACAACGGTTCCTACACCACCCACCTCTATAAAGCAGGGACTCTGAGCAGTCCCCAAGGTTAGATTCTCCCTACTCTCTTAACCTCCCTCTCTACACTCATACTGACTTGAGCGTCGGAGTGCCTGCAGGTACACACCCCCCGCCGTTCCAACTACAGTGAACATCCACAAACACAATCCTTCTACTGCACCGATAGCCCATTTCTAATTAGGTAAGATCACTTTCCTCTCAAGTTTTTGAATCAATAAGAAAGATAAAATTTTGTTGCTATTTTCCACCACAATCGATTTACACTTTTTTTTGTTGTAAATTTTTTGGAGTTTCTAAATCTTTCTTCTATTTGGTTATGGAATTTTGAGGAAGTTTATGATTTTTTTATGTTGATTATGGTTTTCGGCTGTTGGATTATGAATTTTGAATTGATGATGAAGATGAAGATAAAGAGGGTAAATCAATTTTGAATTTTGAGTATGATAATTTCTGGGCAAAGGGGTTGGAGAAGATTAGTTTATGAGTAGTGTTGGAGAAGATGAAGGAATTGGAGGTGTTGGAGAAGAAGGCAGTAACATAATTGTGGTCATTTTGGTCTCTCGCCTACTTGGACATCCAAAACATTAGTCCCTTTCCAGCTTGGAAGGCCAATACAACAGGTGAAGGGGCAAGTGTAATGGATATGTTAGCACCGTTAACACCAAGTTAACGTTTTGGATGCATTTGACTAACAGGTTAAACAATGAGAGTTTTTTATTCATTAAACTGATCCAGTGACTTATTTGATAGTGAGGGTCACTTTCATGGACCCAAATGAGGGTGTACTAATTTACCTTTGAAAGAACTTTAGATTAAGTGGTTGCAATCATACTTCAGATTATTGAATGAGAGGTAGTTAATTTTTTTTCTTCATCTTTTTGATATTGACAATGAAAACCAAACGCTTTTAGGCAACTGAGAAAAGTCGAATGATAATTAACTATCATTTCACACACTTTTTGAATCGGGTAAACCGATTTAAAAAGTGTTTCAATCAATCTCTAAAGTACCAAAGAACATTTAATTGCCATTTGGTGGGTGTATGAGAGCAATCACTAGGTGTCTTCAGAACAACCATCTAATTATTATGAGATGGGTCTCTCTGGTGACAAATATGTACTTGGGTCTAAAATCAAAATGGGGTTTTAGTTGGCGAATTTGAAAATTGTTGTTTTTATGATATGTACTTGGGTATAATCATGTTAATCGAAATTTTAGAATCACTTTCTACGATAAATTGCAAAATACGCTCTCCCAAACCATATCCAAATCAAAATATATGTCCCACATTTCAGCATAAATTGCATCTTAAACTCCAAATTAATTTGAACTTAACTTACAACACTATGAAAGTCTTGGTTAAACTTAACTTCCATTGTTATATTGCAACAAAACTATATTGCTCTTTTTGTCAAGAAATAAAATGTCATTGATGACACCAAAGCTTAGCATGATAGACAACCAAACATCCCACTTTTATAAAAAGGTAGATGGATGGAGCTCCATCATTTATGGTACACATTTGGTTTGGCAGAAGAAATAAAGACCAAAGGGGGACATCAAAGAGAGAAATGTCAAAAAAGTGCAAACCTCATTCTTTTGGACTACCGAAGAGACCCGAAGAGAGATACAAAAAAGAAAAAGTGCAAACTTCATTCTTTTGTTTTTTATTTTCTTCGTTTTGTTGCAATGCAAAGAAACACGGAGGTGCCGCAATTTTTGTGTTCCATTAATACCCTTGCATGAATAATATACGACGTGTTACATTGACCTTTTTTTTTGTTGACAAAAACATGTTATATAGGCTTGAATCTTGTTTTTTTTTTGGGCTTGAATATTGTTAATTACTGTCCTTTTATTTGTTATGGTAAAATTGTATTTATTTAACTGAAATTATGGTACGATTTCTTCAAAAAAAGAAAAAGAAATAATGGTACAGTTTTTTTTTTTATGCTAAAAATAATGATACTCCGTGTGTCCCTTTTTATAGAAGTAGTTTACAAAAAACACGGATATTAAGAAAAATTGTTGGGGTAATAAAGTTGTCACATATATTTGTGTCTATTACCAAATTGTACTTTGTATATAGATATATTTAATGTTAACTTTTCATATTTCAAGATATATTGGTAATATTAATAATGGGTATAGTTGGAAAAGGAGTAATAAATACATCTAGAAATTTGTAAATGGTCTTATATTAAGGGACAAACATTTTTTGTCAATAATCTTATAATTAGGAATGGAGGGAGCATTCTTTCATTCATATTGATAGAGTACATCAATACAATACAAATTCGCTAAAAACAAAAAGGATGAATCTGCAAACAAACTCACATCATCCATGTTAATAGTATAAAACAGCAAAGTACGTAAGCCTACAAATATGACTATATTCAAATCTACATAATATCATGTGTCCGGATCTACAACGTTGACAACATCAAAATCGTTGATTGGATCTGCAATGGATCGAAGATAATCTGACAATCTAAAGCGAACAAACACCTGAACAAGACGAGAAAGACAAACAACGCTATACAAAGACGACAGACAATACAACTTCGCACTAAGACGACGGAATCACAAAAGAAAAACTAAATAGATGTGAAAAATAATTATTTAAATAAAAGGGAAGGAGAAAAATGATTTAGAGAGTGATTTGGGGGTCAAAATTGACCATAAACCACCATTTTTTGGTGGATGAAGGAAAAGAAACTAAGTTTTAGGTGACGACTCACAAGAGAATGTATAATTGTTAATTAGTGATATATAATTGTATATATTTCCTCTTAATTTAGTTTTTTTTTTTTGCAAGGACTATAATATTATTTTGATAATATTAGTGATACATTTGAAACTAACACTTTGTTTGGCATTGTTAGAACAAACTAGTTTTGAACAAACCTCTTTAATTTTGATGATAACAAGGTATTAAAAGATAAACTGGATATGCTTATATTTGTTCAAGTGTGCAGGACCATAGACAAAAATTTATACAAGAAATAATCATTTGTTGGTTCTAAAAGAACAAATTGAAGAGCAAAGAAATTCAATGAGAAGCTGCATTGCAAGTCAGGATCTGAGGTGTCAGGATCTGAAGTCTGAAGCCTCAGAAGCTGAAGTCAGGTTCTGAAGAATTCTTGAGGATCTGAAGAGAGCCCCAGAAGATGGAAGTTCTGAAGATCATCAGAAGTCAAATGCAGTCACTATCAAAAAGTACATAGTACACTGCAATTGTTCAGAATCAGAACACGTACTCTGCAATTCTTGTCTCCCACTCAGAAATGGTTCATTCTATTTAAAGAAAAGGATTCAAATGTTATTCTTCCTAGTACGTGAACCAAATGAAGCAACAAATCAACAGTGAAAGATCAAGCTTCTCCAACGGACTCTTTGATGATTTGGCATTTCTCAACGTCTCTCTACTCCTCTATATAAAGGATTGAAGACTTGAAAAAATTAAGGACTCTACAATTTTCACAAGTGCCAATACTCTGCCAAAATCAAAACGCATCAAACACTTAGAAATTCTTACAAACTTTCTCATCTTAGAATTTCTTAAGTCTAGAGTATTACAAACTGTGTTGTATTTTGTGAGCACCTCTGATAGTATATCAAGTGTTCATCCCAAACAAATTCTATGTAACTTTATTTGTTAGAAGTCTTTTACTTTGTGTTTGAGAAATCAGAAGTCTCTTACTTAGTGTTTGAGCATAAAAAGTCTCTTACCTAGTGTTTGAGCATTGTGGAAGTCTCTTGCTTTGTGCTTGAGCAATTTTTGTAATCATTGGATTATAGTGAAAAATATCTTGTAAGTAACAAGGGGACTGGACTACTTCTGGATTGTGGAAGGAACCAGGATATTTGCTTGTGTCTTTCTCTTCTCTATCTTCTTAACCTTTTTGTCCGCTGCATCAGAATCTGAACTCTCTTCAGACTCTGAAACTCTGCTTCTGACCTCGAGCCTTTGATCCAGACTCTAAACTCTATCAGAATCTGAATCTAGTTCTTAGTCAATCTTTTGAAAGAAGAAAAAGCCAACACAATTCAACCCCCTCTTCTTGTGTTTTTCTCACCTTCAGTTGGTATCAGAGCTCTGGTTCTGATATCCAATCACTTAACAGTGTGTCAAAAAAGATCATGAGAAAAACATGTCTTCAAATGAATTTGGTGGTTCCTCTCAACCTGCTCCTAGATCTGGAGCTGCAGTATCATATGACTATGGTACTAAAGATAAACAATCTCACTCACACCATAAACCTCCTATGTTTACTGGTGATCCTGAGAAGTTCTCTTGGTGGAAAAGCAAGATGTATAGTCATATCATTGGAATGGATGATAGCCTCTGGGATATCATTGAAGATGGTATAACTATACCAGTCGATGAAGAATGAGTAGATATTGACAGAAAAAGTGTTACTGATGCTGAAAGGAAGGTTTACAGAAAGCATTACAGAGTAAGAGGTATCATTGTGGATTCTCTGTCTCACAATGAATATCTGAAGTTGAGTGATAAATCTACTGCAAAGGCCATCTTCACTTCCTTGTGCTCTAACTATGAAGGAAACATGAAAGTTAGAGAAGCCAAGGCCAACCTTCTGGTTCAACAGTATGAGTTGTTCAAGATGAAGGAGGATGAAAACATTGAGACTATGTTCTCAAGGTTTCAAACTTTGGTATCTAGACTTCAGATTTTGAAAAAGAGTTACTCAACTGCTGACCATGTGAACAAGATCCTCAGAAGTCTACCTTCTAAATAGAGACCTAAAGTAACTACCATTGAGGAAGCTAGAGATCTAAATACACTCAATATTGAAGATCTCATCAGCTCTCTCAAATGTCCTGAACTTGGACTCAATGAAGATGAACCTGTTAAAAGGTCTAAGTTTGTTGCACTTAAATCTAAGGGAAAGTCATCAAAAGCTCTAAAGGCTGAATAATCTGATGAAGAATCTCCTTACAGAAGTTCTGAAGAAGATTCAGAAGCTGAGGAGCTGGCAATGCTTTCCAAAAGGTTTCAGTACTTAGTCAAAAGACATAAGAAGTTCTCTAATAAGGGAAGTGGCTTCAAAGGATATAGTTCTAAGAAGGAAGATCATAAGGGTTGCTTTAATTGTAAAAAGACTGGTCATTTTATTGCTGACTGTCTAGAGTTACAGAAGGACAAATCTAAGGAGAAATCTAAGAAGATCAGCTCTAAATCAAGCAATTCAAAAACAATATCAAGAAAAATCTTATGGCAACATGGGATGACCTTGACAAACAATCTGAATCTGAGAAGAAAGATGAAGAAGAATCCAATCTGGCTCTAGTGGAAACAACATCTTCTGATGCAGAGTCTGAATCAAACTCTGAGAATGAAGATGAAGTATTTTCTAAACTTAATAGATCTGAACTTGTTGAAACTGTCAAAGATCTTATCAGTCACTTTCACATCAAGTAAAACAAAGTTGTTGAGTCTTTAAGTGTTGGCTGCATTGTTTGGCAAAACCAAAGTATGGGATAGAAGCTTTTCCTTATGATGAACATTTCTTCAGTTACAAGTTTTCTCATTTGAAGCCATTCAGAAGCTAAAATCTACATCAGAAGCTGAAATGCTCTCCAGGAGCACTGTAGCACTTCAGAAGCAGTTTCAGGTTCTGAAGCCAGCGTTGACTTCTGTTGACCACATCAGAAGCTGGGTTTGCTGGATTGTTTTTGCTCGTATCTTGGGAGATTGAGCAAGGAATTATGTTTGTTTAATTGCTTCTAGAATGCTGGTTTAATTGGAGAAGATATCTTTGAAGATTTGGTTCAAAGTTATGAAAATTCATATTTTCTGTTTTAAATCTTTCAAATATTGGATGCAGTTTTATTTGTTACATTATTGGTTCAATCTTATTCCAGTAACAAATCAATTCAGAAGATTTGGAGCATAATTAAGAGACTTGCTAAAGGCTATATAAGGAAGAGGGCTGCTGCTATTCAAGACACGAATTCATAGAGATTAAGATCAGAGAATTGAGTCTTAGTTGTTTTTAAGCTTTTGCTTTATTTTTGTACGCCACTCATATGTTTTGAGTTGGTTTAGGATTGTCATTGAGTTGTAATTCATTCTAAGCCTCTAGGTACGAATGAAGTTGTGTTTTTAAAGTTTTCTGAAAAACAGAGTGTTTTTGTTTTAAGGGTAGTTCAAGTGGCTGGGTTGTAGTTACTTGAATAGGAAGTTAGAGGTTTTCTAATACTCAACGTGTTGGGTAGAATTCAAGACTAGGAGGAAGTTAATTGCTTAGGCTGAGAACTGGGAGTCAGTGTCTTGAGTCATAAGGATTAATTCCTATAGTGGAATTCCTTCCTGGATTGGTATCCCCTAGAGTAGGAGGTGTTTACTCCGAACTGGGTTAACAAACCTCTGTGTTTTTAGCTTTCCTGCACTTTATATTCCTGCTGATTATTTGCTTTTATATTGTGCTAAGTTCTGTTCAGAACCTGTTTGGTTCAGAACCAGTTTTAATCAGAACCTGTTAGTATCTCTTAAGTATTGCCTGGCCAGAATTTCAATTGGCATCAGAGCAGGCACCCTGCCTGTAATTTGGGTGAGATCCAGAGGAGTTTATTTCTGGCAAGCATGGATAGAGAAGGAGGCTATGTCAATAGACCACCCCTACTAGATGGCACAAACTATGAGTATTGGAAGTCAAGGATGTGTGCTTTTCTAAAGTCTATTGACAGCAGGACTTGGAAAGCTGTGATTAAAGGCTGGGATCATCCTGAGGTTTTGGACAAAGATGGTAACAAAACTGGAGTATTGAAGCCTGAAGAGGAGTGGACCAAAGCTGAAGATGACTTGTCTCTGGGAAATTCAAAAGCTTTGAATGCTATTTTCAATGGTGTTGACCAGAACATGTTCAGACTTATCAAACAGTGTACTGTTGCAAAGGAGGCCTGGGAAATTCTAAAGACAACTCATGAAGGAACTTCTAAGGTGAAGATGTCCAGACTTCAGTTACTGACCACCAAGTTTGAGAACCTGAAGATGAAGGAGGATGAATCCATTCAGGATTTTTACATGAATGTGCTGGACATGGCAAATTCTTTTGATTCACTTGGGGAGAAGATGTCTGATGAGAAGTTGGTGAGAAAAATCCTCAGGTCCCTACCTAGAAGATTTGACATGAAGGTCACTGCAATTGAGGAGGCTCATGATATTTCTGCCATGAAGGTTGAGGAGCTGATTGGGTCATTGCTCAATTTTGAAACTGCCTTTTGTAAACAGACTGAGAAGAAAGGGAAAGGAATAGCATTTGCAGTTAATTCAGGAGCTGATGATCAACATGAGTCTGATGAGGAGGATAATGACTTATCAGAAGCTCTTGTGTTGCTGGGAAAACAATTCAACAAGATTCTGAAGAATGTTAACAGAAAAGCCAAAGCCAAAGGTCAGAACTTTAGATTCAATAACAAAAAGCAACAAACTGATGAGAAGAAGACCAAGTCTGAGGAGAAAAGTAACCAAGCCAAAGGTGTGCAGTGCTATGAATGTGAAGGTTATGGACATATCAAAACTGAGTGTCCTACTTTTCTTAAGAAGCAGAAGAAAAGCCTAGCTGTTGCATGGTCTGATGATGGTTCTGAAGAAGATGATGATAGTGAATCTGGTATGTGTGATACTGGTCTGGTAGTGAGGTCAGGAGCTATCTTGAAGAAGGAACCTGCTTTAGAGTCTGAGACTTTTTCAGAGTCTGACTCAGAGTCTGAAGGTTCATCTGTGTCTGAAGCTGTTAAAACTTCATATGATGAACTAGCTGACAACTACAGGAAGCTGTATACCAGAAGTGCTGAGGTTTGCAAACAAGTGCTGGATCAGAAGGAGACTATTTTTCAACTGGAGGCTGAAAAAGAAGAACTTCTTGTGCAGAATTCAGATTTGAAAGAAGAAGTGAACCAGTTAAATTCCCAACTTGAACATATGAAAAAGCAGGTTAGAATGATGAATACTGCTACTAATGTGTTGGATGAAATTTTGGGTGCTCAGCAACAAGGAAAAACTGGATTAGGCTTTGATGATCAGACTCAGAACTCCAAACAGAAGATTCTTGTTAAAGAGTTTGTTCCTGCCACTAAAACCGATAATCCTATGATTGGAGCATCTCAGATGAGACCTCAGAAACAATCCCAGATGCAAACTCAGAAAAGACCTCAGATGCAAGGTCAGAAGCAAGTTCAGATGCTGCCTCAGAAGCTGTCCCAGAAATTTTTCAGAAACAGAAGGAGGAGAAATCATCCATGGATTTTTCATCATTGTGGAAAGAAAGGGCATATCAAACCATTCTGCATCAAACTTTATGGCTATCCTGAGCATTTTCAGTATAGAAGAGTGCAACCAGCTGCCCCCAGACACAATGTTCAGAAGGTGTGGAAGCCCAAAGTTCAGAATGTAGGCCTTATAGCTCACACTTCTTTGAGAGCAACTTCAAAAGAAGATTGGTATTTTGATAGTGGGTGTTCAAGGCACATGACTGGTGTGAAGAAGCTGCTGAGCAATATCAGATCATACTCCAGAAGTTATGTGACATTTGGAGATGGTGTAAAAGGTCAGATTCTGGGTATTGGAGATTTGATCAGAGAAGGTTTGCCCAGACTTAATGATGTGCTACTGGTGGAAGGATTAACCTCTAATCTGATCAGTATCAGCCAACTTTGTGATCAAGAATTGAAGGTTAATTTCAACAAACTAGAATGTATTGTCACTGATCAGGAAGATAAGATTCAGATGAGAGGCTGCAGATCCAAAGACAACTGTTACTTGTGGGTTTCTGAAGAAGAAAGAAGTCTGACTTCTTGTCTTATGAGCTCAGAAGAGGAAGTCAAACTCTGGCACCAGAAACTGGGACATTTGCACTTAAAAGGCATGAAGAAAATCCTAAGTACTGAAGCTATCAGAGGTGTGCCTAATCTGAAGATCAATGAGGACAATGTTTGTGGTGATTGTCAAATTGGAAAACAAACAAGAAAGTCTCATCCCAGATTAGTTCACCAGGTAACTACTAAAGTACTAGAACTTGTTCATATGGATTTAATGGGGTCTATGCAAGTAGAAAGTATTGGAGGAAAGAGGTATGCTTTTGTAATGGTAGATGACTACTCAAGATTCACATGGATCAGTTTTGTTAGAGAAAAATCTGATACTTTTGAAGTATTTAAAGACATGTGCATTCAACTACAAAGAGAAAAAGACTGTGGCATAGTCAGAATCAGAAGTGACCATGGCAAAGAATTTGAAAACAAGAGTTTTTCAGAATTCTGTGCTTCTGAAGGCATAAAACATGAGTTCTCTGCACCTATCACACCTCAGCAAAATGGTGTAGTTGAGAGAAAGAATAGGACATTAGCAGAATGTGCAAGAGTAATGCTGCATGCTAAGAAACTTCCATATATGTTCTGGGCTGAAGCAATGAACACTGCATGTTATATTCATAACAGAGTTACTTTGAAGAAGGGAACCACTTGTACCTTGTATGAATTATGGAAAGGAAGAAAGCCAACTGTGAAGTATTTCCATGTGTTTGGAAGCAGATGCTATATCTTGGCTGACAGAGAGAATAGAAGAAAACTGGATCCTAAGTCTGATGAGGGCATATTCCTGGGTTATTCAGTGAACAGCAGAGCTTACAGGGTGTTTAATACCAGAACCAAGGTTGTGATGGAGTCCATAAATGTGGTTATTGATGATTTGTCTGCTGAGAATGAAAAGAATGAACCTGAAGTTGTTCCAGAGTCTGAAGCCTCAGAAGAACAAACTTCAGAAGCAGAAAAGCATTCAGAGTCTGAAGAAGCAGAAGATCAACCAGATCAAGTTCCAAATGGTAAAGGGCCATCAATTAGAGTTCAGAAGGATCACCCTAAAGACTTAATCATTGGCAGCTTAGATCAAGGTGTCAGAACCAGAAGATCAGATGCTGCTGCTACTGATTCATGCTTTGTGTCAAAGGTTGAGCCTAAAAATGTGAAAGAAGCCCTAACTGATGAATTTTGGATTGAAGCAATGCAAGATGAGTTGAATCAATTCAAAAGGAGTGAAGTATGGGACCTAGTTCCAAGACCTGAAGGGCTGAATGTGATTGGGACTAAGTGGATATTCAAGAATAAAACAGATGAAAATGGTACTGTAGTCAGAAACAAGGCAAGGTTGGTTGCTCAGGGTTATACTCAAGTTGAGGGACTTGATTTTGATGAGACCTTTGCACCTGTGGCCAGACTAGAGTCCATAAGACTACTGTTGGGTGTTTCCTGCATTCTCAAGTTCAAGCTATTTCAGATGGATGTGAAGAGTGCATTTTTGAATGGATATTTGCAAGAAGAGGTATATGTTGAACAGCCTAAGGGTTTTGTGGATCCTAAGTTTCCAGAACATGTGTACAAGTTAAAGAAAGCTTTATATGGATTGAAGCAAGCACCAAGAGCATGGTATGACAGGCTGACTCAGTTTCTTGTGGCTCAAGGTTACAGAAAAGGAGGTTCTGATAAGACCTTGTTTGTGAAAGATGAAAATGGGAGTTTGATGATTGCTCAGATTTATGTGGATGATATAGTGTTTGGAGGAATGTCTTAGAAGATGGTCAAATTGTTTGTTCAGCAGATGCAGTCAGAATTTGAAATGAGCTTAGTTGGTGAACTGACATATTTTCTTGGATTACAAGTTAAGCAAATGGAAGATACAATCTTCATCTCTCAGAGTAAATATGCCAAGAACATAGTGAAGAAGTTTGGAATGGAATCAGCTGCTCATAAGAAGACACCAGCTGCTACTCATCTGAAGTTAACCAAAGATGAACAAGGAGTATCAGTTGATCAAAGTCAATACAGAAGCATGATAGGGAGCTTATTATATTTAACTGCAAGCAGACCTGATATCACTTATGCTGTTGGAGTTTGTGCAAGATATCAAGCTGATCCTAAGATGAGTCATCTGACACAAGTTAAAAGGATCCTGAAGTATGTGAACAGCACAAGTGACTATGGAATCATGTACTCTCATGGTTCAAGTTCTGAACTGATGGGATATTGTGATGCTGACTGGGCTGGAAGTGCTGATGACAGGAAGAGCACCTCAGGAGGTTGTTTCTTTTTGGGATATAACTTAATTTCATGGTTTAGCAAGAAGCAAAACTGTGTGTCATTGTCAACTGCTGAAGCTGAGTACATTGCTGCTGGGAGTAGTTGCTCACAACTGGTGTGGATGAAACAAATGCTGGAGGAATACAACATTGAACAGGGAACCATGACCCTATTTTGTGACAATCTGAGTGCTATTAATATCTCTAAGAACCCTATTCAGCACAGCAGAACTAAACACATAGATATCAGACACCATTTTATCAGAAACCTTGTGGAAGACAAGATTGTTCAGCTGGATCATGTAGCTACTGAAGAACAAGTTGCTGACATTTTCACAAAAGCCTTGGATGCTAAGCAGTTTGAAAACTTAAGGAGCAAGTTAGGTGTGTGTTTGCATGAAGAGTTATAGCAATTACTGCAAACTGGATGTGAGGAAGCTAGAGTACCTGCCAGTTGTGCCTTTGCTAAGTGTGATCCTGAACCTGAGTTTGAATCGGATATGTCTTCAAGGATCTGTGTTACCTGTTTTGATTTTATTCCCTATTTGAAGTCTGAGATGTATCAGAATTTTGTGGCTAAAAAGGGGGAGAAAATCTTATGTAATGTGTTGGCTCTAATACCAAGTGTTGCTGCTCAGAGAATTAGTTCTAATTCAACTTTCAGTGTTATTCAGAAGTTGTGTGTGAAGCTCAGTATTCAGAACCAATGCAACAAGAGCTGTCAAGATGTTATTGAGGGGGAGTATGTGTCTCAGGGGGAGTACAAGATTGTTATGGTCCTGAAGAACAATTGTGTTCAGCTCCTGAAGTGTTGACTCTGATATGCTCTGATACCATAATTTCAGAAGTAAGGGGGAGTTTGATATATGCTGAGTGTATGTTGAGTTGCAGGGGGAGTGTGTGTGATGATCAGGAGTTGATCAGGAGCTCTGATACCTTGGAGTAGCTCTGATACCATGATTGTTTGTGATCAGGAGTTGATCAGTATTTTATGTGTGCTTCAGTAGCTGTTATGATTTGTAGAACTGAAGCTGGTTTGGGTTATTCATAGCTGTGTCCGCTGCTTATGTTTATGCTATGATAGATTGTGGAGTTCTTCTTTGCTGAGTTGATGTTATGGAAGATTGAAGAACTTGTTTGGTTTTAGCCAAAAATTTGCCAAAGGGGGAGATTGTTGAGTCTTTAAGTGTTGGCTGCATTGTTTGGCAAAACCAAAGTATGGGATAGAAGCTTTTCCTTATGATGAACATTTCTTCAGTTACAAGTTTTCTCATTTGAAGCCATTCAGAAGCTAAAATCTACATCAGAAGCTGAAATGCTCTTTAGGAGCACTGTAGCACTTCAGAAGCAGTTTCAGGTTCTGAAGCCAGCGTTGACTTCTGTTGACCACATCAGAAGCTGGGTTTGCTGGATTGTTTTTGCACGTATCTTGGGAGATTGAGCAAGGAATTATGTTTGTTTAATTGCTTCTAGAATGCTGGTTTAATTGGAGAAGATATCTTTGAAGATTTGGTTCAAAGTTATGAAAATTCATATTTTCTGTTTTAAATCTTTCAAAGATTGGATGCAGTTTTATTTGTTACATTATTGGTTCAATCTTATTCCAGTAACAAATCAATTCAGAAGATTTGGAGCATAATTAAGAGACTTGCTAAAGGCTATATAAGGAAGAGGGTTGCTGCTATTCAAGACACGAATTCATAGAGATTAAGATCAGAGAATTGAGTCTTAGTTGTTTTTAAGCTTTTGCTTTATTTTTGTACGCCACTCATATGTTTTGAGTTGGTTTAGGATTGTCATTGAGTTGTAATTCATTCTAAGCCTCTAGGTACGAATGAAGTTGTGTTTTTAAAGTTTTCTGAAAAACAGAGTGTTTTTGTTTTAAGGGTAGTTCAAGTGGCTGGGTTGTAGTTACTTGAATAGGAAGTTAGAGGTTTTCTAATACTCAACGTGTTGGGTAGAATTCAAGACTAGGAGGAAGTTAATTGCTTAGGCTGGGAACTGGGAGTCAGCGTCTTGAGTCATAAGGATTAATTCCTATAGTGGAATTCCTTCCTGGATTGGTATCCCCCAGAGTAGGAGGTGTTTACTCCGAACTGGGTTAACAAACCTCTGTGTTTTTAGCTTTCCTGCACTTTATATTCCTGCTGATTATTTGCTTTTATATTGTGCTAAGTTCTGTTCAGAACCTGTTTGGTTCAGAACCAGTTTTAATCAGAACCTGTTAGTATCTCTTAAGTATTGCCTGGCCAGAATTTCAAAAGTAAAAGCTTTAACAGAAAAGCTTGCCTTGTTGGGTGAAGAGAATGATGAACTTCATCTAACCATCACTGAATTAGAAAAAGTAAATCAAAATCTCAACAAGGAACTGAATGATAAGAAGTTAAATGAACTTCTAGATGAGAAAGAAGTTACTCTGCAAGAATTCATTATGACTAACATTGGCAGAAGCAAAGTTGCTTCAATGATTTATGGTATTAGTAGGAACAGGGGAGAAGGTCTTGGATTCTCTGAAGGTTCATTAAAACAATCAGAGAAAACAAAACCTGCTTCCTGTTCAGACTATATAAAGAAAGGTTTGAAAGCGTATTTTGTGCCAAAGTCTGACAAAACTGTGATCCTGAGTCCATCAGAATCAGAGACTTCTGAATCTCAGATTCTGAACAAACCAGAATCAAAGATTCCAAAGTCAAAGGTTCTGAATAAACCAGAATCTAAATTTTCTAAAGTTAACATTCTGAAGAAGTCAGAACCAAAGACTTGCAAGTCTCAAGCTCAGATGAAATCAGACTCATATTTTTCTAAAGCTATGATTTTGAGACACTCAAACACCAGAACTCAAAAGAAATAAAAAAAATGTTAAACCAACTGTTCTGAGTGCATTTAAACCTCAAAATGTCAGACACAAAGTACAAAAGAAGCCAAATCCCTTCAGAACTAACCAAAAAGGACCCATAAAGATATGGGTACCTAAGTCTGAAATCATTTATGCTACAGATATGCTTAAAAGTAAAAGAAAAGCAGAGATCATGGTACCTGGACAGTGGCTGCTCGCATCACATGACAGGAGAAAAGTCTATGTTCTAAACCTTGACCATGAAAGAGGGAGGAACAATGGGATTTGGAGGAAACCAAAAAGGAAAGATCATTGGTACTTGTAAGATAGGTAATTCTTCCATTACTAATAATAATGTTTGGTTCGTAGATGGACTCAGACATAATCTACTTAGCATAAGTTAATTTTGTGATAGTGGTTATGAAGTACTGTTTGATAAGAATTCTTGTACAGTAATCAACAACAAAGATAATTATGTTGTGTTCAAGGGAAAGAGAAAGAACAATGTCTATAAGATTGATTTTTTAGAACTAGTTGATCAGAAGGTAGTTTGTCTTCTGTCAGTGAGTGATGAGAAATGGGTATGGCACAAAAGGTTGGGACATGCTAACTGGATATTAATCACTAAGCTTAGCAAGTTACAACTGGTCAGAGGCTTACCAGACATTGACTATCACTCAAATGCTCTTTGTGGAGCATGCGAGAAAGAAAAAATTGTTAAATCTTCTTTTAAATCCAAAAACATTGTCTCTACATCCAGACCTTTAGAACTACTTCACATTGATTTATTTGGACCTGTTAGCACAACATCAATCAATGGGAAGAAGTATGGATTGGTAATTGTTGATTATTACAGTAGATGGAATTGGGTTAAATTCATTAGAACAAAAGATGAATCATATGATGTGTTCAGTAACTTCTGCATACAAGTACAATCTGAAAAAGAACTGAAAATTTTGAAAGTTAGAAGTGATCATGGTGGAGAATTTGAAAATGAGCCATTTGAGATTTTTTGTAAAAAACATGGAATCATCCGTGAGTTCTCTTCTCCTAGAACTCCACAACAAAATGGATTTGTAGAAAGAAAGAACAGATCCTTACAAGAAATGACTAGAACCATGATTCATGAAACTAACATTGCAAAGTACTTTTGGGCAGAAGCAGTTAACACAGCCTGTTATATTCAAAACAGAATCTATATTAGACCTATTCTGAATAAAACAACATATGAGTTATTCAAAGGAAGCAAACCAAGCATTTCTTATTTTGATCAGTTTGGATGTACCTGTTACATTCTGAACAATAAAGTCTATCTAAAGAAATTTGATGTTAAGGCTCATATGAGTATCTTCTTAGGATACTCTGAGAGATCCAAAGCATACAGAGTGTATAATTCTGAAACACATGTTGTTGAAGAATCTATGCATATCAAATTTGATGACAAGAAGCCTGATAATAAAATATCAGAGCTAGTTGATAGCTTTCCAGATATTCAGCTCTCAGAAGATCCTTCAGAACCTGATCAGAATCCAGAGTCTGATGAAAGCTCAGAAGGAGATACTCTTCCAGAAGCTGAAACTCTTCCAGAAGCTGGTCCAAAACTAGAAGATTCTGAAGAAGTTCATAATGAACCCCCAGAAACAAATCCACCCAAGAATACCTTCAAGTATAAGGTTTCACATCCTGAAGAGTTAATCATTGAAAACAAGGATATTCCAAGAAAGACTAGATCAACATTCAGACAAGAACATTCTATGTTGGGTCTTTAATAAATGATTGAACCTACCTCTGTTGATGAAGCATTGTCTGATGATGGATGGATAGTTGCAATGCAAGAAGAACTCAATCAGTTCCAAAGGAATGATGTCTGGGATTTAGCTGCAAAGCCAAATCACAAGAACATTATTGGAACAAAATGGGTGTTCGGGAACAAGTTAAATGAACAAGGTGAAGTAGTCAGAAACAAAGCCAAACTTGTTGCACAAGGATACAATCAATAAGAAGGGATTGACTATACTGAAACATTTGATCCAGTTGCAAAATTGGAAGCAATCAGGTTACTTCTATCATATGCAGTGAATCATGGCATAACACTTTATCAGATGGATGTTAAGAGTGCCTTTATGAATGGTGTTATTTCTGAACAAGTGTATGTCAAGCAACCTCCTAGTTTTGAAGATCTGAAACATCCAGATTATGTTTTTAAACTTAAGAAATCACTTTATGGTCTTAAACAAGCTCTCAGAGCTTGGTATGAAAGACTAAGTCATTTCCTACTTAAAAATGATTTTGTAAGAGCACAAGTTGATACTACACTCTTCAGAAAGACACTTAAGAAAGACATCTTAATTGTTCTGATATATGTTAATGACATAATATTTGGTTCTACTAATGCCACTCTTTGCAAAGAATTTTCTAAGCTAATGTAGGATGAATTTGAAATGAGCATGATGGGAGAATTGAAGTTCTTTCTTGGAATTCAAATCAACCAATGCAAAGATAGAGTTTATGTACATCAATCAAAATATACAAAGGAGCTTCAGAAGAAGTTCAAGCTTGAAGATTGTAAATTGATGTCAACTCCAATGCATCCAACATGCAACTTAAGCAAAGAGGATAATGGTTCAGAGGTAGATCAGAAGCTCTACAGAGGTATGATAGGTTCTTTGTTATACCTAACAGCCTCTAGACCAGATATTTATTTTAGTGTATGCTTATGTGCAAGGTTTCAATTAGATCCTAGATAATCTCATTTGACTGCTGTCAAGAGAATCTTCAGGTATGTGAAAGGAACAACTAATCTTGGACTTCTTTATAAGAAATTCTTAGATTATAAGTTGGTTGGATTCTGTAACGCTGACTATGCTGGTGATAGGATTGAAAGAAAATCAACCATTGGAAATTGTAAATTTCTTGGTGAGAATCTGATATCCTGGACTAGTAAAAGACAATCAACTATTGCATTGTCAACAGCAGAAGCAGAATACATCTCAGCTGCAAGTTGTTGCACTCAAATACTCTGGATGAAGCATTAGTTAGAAGACTATCAGATACATGAAAACAACATTCCTATCTTTTGTGATAATACTGCTGCTATCTGCTTATCAAAGAATCCAATTCTGCATTCAAGAGCCAAACATATTGAGATAAAACACCACTTTATTAGAGATTATGTTAATAAAGGTGTTTTGGATATACAGTTCATTGATACTAAACATCAGTGGGATGATATATTTACAAAACCCTTAACAGAAGAAAGATTTGACTTTATAAAGAAGAATCTGAACATGCATTTTATCTCAGAAAATGTTGACTCTGAATGAGAATTCATAACCTGAAAGAATTCAGAAGCCAAAAATCTATCAGACTCTTTTTACTGAGAATCTGAAGAATTTCAGTTTTTGAAGTCATCAGACTCTAAAGTCCAGAATTTGGATTAGTTGCTTCTGATAGGTTTAGAAGTGGAATGGTTTTGTAACGGCTTTATGTACAGCTGTCCCACTAATAAACGAGTGTGTCTGAGCAAGTCACTAACGTGGTTAGTAACTGTTGGGTATTAACTCCTGGGCAATGATGATTATGCTTTGAAAGTTGTGTTTACACCCCCAATGTCATTAATGTTTTGTCTGAAAATTGTCTGCGATTCTGATTTGTTTCAACTGTTCAATTTTAACAAAAACACTTAACACTTTCACACATTCACTTTTCACATTCCACACTTTCGTATTTTTGACCTAACTCTGAAAATCCCCCAAATTTCAAAAAACTTCCCTAAGAACCTTAAACCTCAAAAATGGCTTCTACATCAACTGCTATGGATGTTGAATCTAGTGCCTCTTTCATCATTAAGCCCAAGACTATGTTTCTTAACAAGGATGATCTGAAAGTTCTTATAGAGAGTGATGTAGATTTCCGAAGTCTTGAGTTAAATGGTTGCGACATCAAACACTTATTTGATTATCATGGATAGACTCTGTACTTCCACATGTTTAATGGACCAACCTACTCGGAGTTGGTAAAATATTTCTGGGTCAGAAGCGAAGTGTACGATGGAGAAGCTACAAGAAGGGAAGAAGTTCAGAAGATTGCACAAGATAAGAGTCTCAGAGGCAATACTAGGGCAGAATTGGGATTACCTGCATTCAGAAGAACAAAAATTAGATCTGATGTGATGGGAATCAGTATCACCATAACATAAGACACTATAGCTAAGGCCATTGGAGCTAAGAGAACTGGTCTATTTTTATCAGACTTTAAGAAAACTAGCATATGGGCTGATGAGATTAAGACCATACTGTTTGAAGGGAGAGATAAAACAGTGGAAATGAAGAAAGTGTTCAGACTCTTACACAAAATACTTCTATCATGTCTGATGCCAAGGCAAAGAGGCAAATACTACATGTCTTGGGTTCACAGCACTTTCTCTTGTTTTTGGTTCAGAAGTTGTCAATTGATCTACCTAAGTACATGTTTAATTACTTGTGTACATCAATCAAAGAGGGTATGAATGGAAAGAAGAATGTCCCTTATGCAAAGTTATTATCTGAAATCTTCTACCAAGGTAGACTGATTGAGAAGCTGGAAAATGTGGGACTAGCTTCTGATAAGGATTTGGGAAGCAGTAGAGGGAGTATTATTTCAGGAAAGACTATGGGAAGCATGCTCATAGTTCCAAAGAATGATGTGATTACAACTGATCAGGACCTGCAAATGAACTTGGAGAAGCCTGAATATCTGGATGATTTTACTCCTATTTCAAAGGAAGACAATACTAAAGTTCTGGCTCAGTTCATTGTTGAGTTTTATAGAGAAACTGGAACTGTCATCACCTAGGAGATGATTCCAGAAAGGGTTGATCAACCTTGGAAGGCTACAAGGAAGAAGAGGAATTCAGATGCAGTGAGGTTAGAACCTGCTAAGAAGATAAAGGCTGAGAATAAAGTCTCTAAGACTTCAATTTCTGATACACCTTCAGAAGCAGTTACTCAGAAGCCTGAAGCAGTCTTGCCCTCAAAGCCAAGAACTGAAGTGGTGGAGAAGGTATCTTCAGAAGTTGTACCTTCAGAAGCTGTTATTCCTCCTAAGCAGAAGAAGAGGAAGCTTAGGAAGATGATAGTATAAGAAGAAGAAGAATCAGTGCCTCTGAAGGAAGTTAAGGGAGAATCTGAGAGTGGTGCAAGTTAGAAGTTGAATGAAGAATTGATAAAGGCTGCCCAATTGTCTAAATACTTGGAGAAAGCAATAATTTCTAAAGCTCAGGAGCTACCGACTTCAAAGCTTAAAGAAAAGAAAGAGGTTACTACTAAATCTATAAGTCTTTCTGCACTATCTGTTAGTTCTTATTCATCTAATTCTGACAACCAACCCCTCACCAAACATTACCCCAAACTCTCAGTAAAACCTGTCTCTAAACCAAAACCTTCATCTGTCTCTGAAAGATGTTTGGACATTCCACCTGTTCAAACATGTCTTCCTGGTGAAACTCCAAATCTTGCCCCCA
The DNA here is from genome assembly GCA_018208015.1 of Medicago ruthenica. Taxonomy (NCBI): domain Eukaryota; kingdom Viridiplantae; phylum Streptophyta; class Magnoliopsida; order Fabales; family Fabaceae; genus Medicago; species Medicago ruthenica. The sequence goes on along the minus strand of CM031373.1, from coordinate 37,662,055 downwards.
TAACTTTTAGACCTGAAACGGATGCCTTCATTACCGAGCTTATTCAAAGAAGGGAACATTTCAATGCCCCTAGTGGTACTGTACATACTGATGTTCCACATGTTCCCAACTCAAGTTCTTCATCATCCTTGGATGTTTTACAACAACATCTAGGTGGAGAACTCCCCTCAGATTTATCTGAACCTACATCAACCTTACCATCATAAACCACAAAAACATCCAACCCAACTTTTGATACTGGTTCAGTATTAGAAGATCAACCTCTTCAAGTTGAACCCTTACATTTTGCTAAGCCAGAAGCTAACCAAGTAGCCTCTGATGATATTCTAATTTATGATACATCAGTAGGTGAAATTCTTGAACCGAACCAAGCCTCTGATAGTGATCTGATCTTAGTACCATCAGAACCTACTCCTGCTACTTCTGATAAGATTTTATCAAACACCCCATTATCCTCAAATCTAAACACTATGCCTAAACCACCATCAATCCTACAAATAAATGAAGGACTACAATATGTGTGCAGTTTGATTTTCAAAGATTTGTAGGAAATTCTTTATGCTAGTAAGAAGCTTATCCAGATGCTAGACTATGCACATAAGTGGAGGGATCTGAGATCTCTGGTCAATTCTACTTTTAATGCCATGCAAGTGGTAGCTGTAATCTCTCAGCAAGAAGTTCTTGAGAATTGGTTGCAAGAAGTTATCCAGAGTCTGGAGTCTGTGTACTTGAAGAAAGACATATTCAGACAACTCCCTTCTGAAGCAAGTACTGTACCAGATGCAACTGAAATTGTTCCAAAAGTTGTTAAATATGGATTGCAGAATTCATTTCTAGCTAAGTGTGTTCAGAATCCCATTGATTTTGACAATCTAAAACTAGATCTGAACAAGCCAATGATGACTCAATTCATGGATGAATTTAAGTCTGAATTGGTTCTGCAAAGTATGAAACAATCTAATTTGGAGAGCAAGCTATTAGAAGTAATGCATCAGCAAAAGGAACTCAGTGCTAAGCAAGAAGAGATAGTCAAGAAGCAAGACATAATGGCAGAACAACAAAATCAGATGCTTCAAAGCCAAAATGAAATGAAGACTGGGATTAGTGCCATACTAGAAATGTTGCAAAAGCAAGCCAAACCATAGTTGCACACCTAGTCTATTTGCATTTATTTTTCTTTGTTAAATGTTCTGCTTCTGATTCTCTATACTTCTGAACTCTGTTATGAAATATGCTTCTGATAAACTTATGCTTCTGATGCATATGTTGTATGTTTCTAATCATTCTGTATATGATTCTAACTCTTTTTTTTCAATCATATCTCATGTTTTTCTTTCTCTTTTCTTCACAAATTTTCTTGTTGATGACAAAAGGGGGGAGTAAAGTACAAGTAATTTTCAGGCTCTGAGCCCAGAAGTCAATTAAAAATGACTTAGGAGAACATCTTCTCATCTCTTAGCCTCTGATTCTTTTATGAGAGATATTTTTGAGTGATTATTTTTAATCTATGCGAAATATGAATTTAATTAAGTTGAATAGGACTTAGGGGGAGCTTACAAACCTCACCTTATGGACTATAAGACTTATGGGGAGCTTACAATCCTCAGACCCTGGAGTCAACCTGTTAATTAGATTTACAACAATTTTCTATTAATACTTGTGTTTGTCATCATCAAAAAGCGAAAGATTGTTGGAACAAAAAAGTTTTGAACAAACCTCTTTAGTTTTGATGATAACAAGGTATTAAAATATAAATTGGATATGCTTATATTTGTTCAAGTGTGCAGGACCATAGACAAAAATTTATACAAGAAATAATCATTTGTTGCTTCTAAAAGAACAATTTGAAGAGTAAAGAAATTCATTGAGAAGCTGTGTTGCAAGTCAGGATCTGAGGTATCAGGATCTGAAGTCTGAAGCCTCAGAAGCTGAAGTAAGGTTCTAAAGAATTCTTGAGGATCTGAAGAGAGCCCTAGAAGATGGAAGTTCTGAAGATCATCAGAAGTCAAATGCAGTCACTATCAAAAAGTACATAGTACACTACAACTATTCAGAATCAGAACATGTACTCTGCTATTCTTGTCTCCCACTCAGAAACGGTTCGTTCCTTTTAAAGAAAAGGATTCAAACGTTATTCTTCCTAGTACGTGAACCAAATCAAGCAACAAATCAACAATGGAAGATCAGGCTTCTCCAACGGACTCTTTGATGATTTGGCATTTCTCAACGTCTCTCTACTCCTCTATATAAAGGATTGAGACTGGAAAAAATTAAGAAGTCTCTTACTTTGTGTTTGAGCAATCAGAAGTCTCTTACTTAGTGTTTGAGCATTGTGGAAGTCTCTTGCTTTGTGCTTGAGCAATTTTTGTAATCATTGAATTACAGTGAAAAGTCTCTTGTAAGTAACAAGGGGACTGGACTACTTCCGGATTGTGGAAGGAACCAGGATAATTGCTTGTGTCTTTCTCTTCTCTATCTCCTTAACCTTTTATCCGCTGCATCAGAATCTGCACTTGCTTCAGACTCTGAAACTCTGCTTCTGACTCTAAGCCTTTGATCCAGACTCTGAACTCTATCAGAATCTGAATCTTGTTCTTAGTCAATCTTTTGAAAGAAGAAAAAGCAAACACAATTCAACCCCCCCCCCCCCCCCTAACACCCTAATTTTCTACTTTTAATTAGTTCCATGAAGTTTAATAGGTGAAGTTTTGGTTAATATTGTTATTGATGTTTCTTTTGCTTGAGTGTTATTTTGTTGTTGAGAAAATAGAATATTGATGATGATTGAGAAGTAGTACGAGAATTTAAATAAAATGAAGAGAGGAATCAAAACAAAATATTATAGAGTCGGAGGTGTAGAATATAAGTTTTAAATAAGTGGGGGAGGGGAGGAGTAAAAGAATAGTGAATAGAGGAGAAGAGAATTATAACAAGTGACTGACCCAAATATAAATAGAAACATTAGGAGTTAGAAGGGTCACTTTTGCTGAACGTCGAAAAGGGAGAGGAGAGGAGAAGAGAAGGAGAAACCCTAGCTGCGACAAGATCAAGCCAAAGCTGAAATTTCCAAAGAATCGAGGTAAGGGGGAGAATCCTTTCACTTTAGGGTGTATTATTTTATAACGGGGTTGTTTAATTCTTATGATGATGTTGTTGTTACGTTGTAAACTTTGATGAGAAATTGATGATGAACGAATGTAAAGACGACGTTGTAATATTTAAAATTAAGGGAAACTGGTTTAGGGTTTTTGAATTGAGGATTGACCATGAAGAGAGTGTTGGAATCGATAGGTTAATGAAAAATTAGTGTTTGAATGATAGGATAACCTTAAGGTGATGTTTAGGGATGAATTGGGTGAGTTTGGGGGTCAAAATCGGAGCCAGGAAACTCCCATGGTGGAAAATCGCAAAATCTGCGTTCTGATGCTAATAAAATCGTGTCACGATTATGACACCGTGTCACGATTTTGTAGGCAGAAGCGAACCATTTTCTGGGCATAAAATCGTGTCACAATTTGCAGAATTGTGACACGATTTCGAACCAACCGTTTGGCCATCTTTAGTTCCGCTTTAAGCTTAGGTGTCTTCATGAAAGTTGTAGATATGGATGTTCGCTTTCATTTGGTTTTGGAGTGACCTCATTTAGACATCCACAACTTGAGATATGATCAAAAGATTACACATGGGTCAACACAGTTGTACACTCTTTCCAGGCTTATGAAAACCAACTTTTCCACCCCTTTATGTTCCGAATCGAGTTTAAGTGTCTTCATGAAAGTTGTAGATATAGATGTCAGATTTCTTTTGCCTTTGGTTTGAATCTATTTAGATCTCGAGAACTTGAGTTATGATTAATACATCATGCATGGGTAATGCTGCATTCTTCATAAAATTTCAGCACCATCTTTTCAATGAACTCTAAGACATCTATGAAAGCAATAATTAGTTTAAGCAAGCCGTTAACGTGTAAAGTGAACTAAAGGATCCTTAAACTACATATCTAAATGAGGGAGTGTGTTTAGGCATAAATAGAAGTAGTTACCTCAAAATGATAGCAAGTCTAAACATGAACCGGCGATAGTAGTTTATGAGAACCTAATGATGTTAAAGATGGCTTGGCAATAGGAAATGAAAGACAATGATAAGAGGAGGGGAAAGTGAGTTGTTTAATATAGATGACTAGGATAAACATAAGTTCCTCGAATTAGGGATGAGACTAAAAAGGTGAAGTAGTTTAAGCAGTAGAAAGAGAAGTAGGAGAGATATAGATAAGTAGTTCACGACGGAGTGATAACGACGAGAATAACCACTTGGGGTATTTAAAAGGTCTAATATGGTAAGTCGATTAAGAGGGTAGAAAATATGAAAGAGATACAAAAGTGAATGAAGACGATGATAAGAGGGGATAAGAAATAGGTGTTTTCTGAGTAACTGATGAAGTTAAACATAATCTTCTTAAACCAATGATGAGCTTAGGAATGTGGTTAAGTTGAAGCATAAAAGAGTCAAGGTAATTAAAGAACTTAAAATGAATGTTAGATAGGAACATATAAGGTGTAAAAATGAATAAAGAATATAGAAGTCGAATTTAGATGATCGTAGACGATGAGAGGGTCATTAGGACGAAATGTAAAAGGAAGATATGAGGTTGTGTATTGAGTAATGAAAGATAACAGGAATGATGATAGCGGTGAATAATACGGGAATCGATTAGAAGAGAGCAAGATGAAAGTGTTACTGAATCGGCTGCTTTTTTTTTGTGTACCAACAATTAAGAATTGTTTTCCTCTGCTTGCTGCATCAAAAACCTTTCTCGGTCCGAAAAGTGCATTGTTGGAACTGGATTGGAACGCCAAGTGGCCTTAGATTCAGGAGTTCCCGCTATAGCCGATAGGAAAGAAAATAAGAGGTAATAGTTATAATGTTTGACAATAATAATAACAACCGGTATCGAGAGAATAAAACCTTAAATTATAATGAAATTTTTGTGAGGAAAGTTGCTAACGTCGAAAGTAACAATAAGGTGAGATAATAACTTTAAATTAGAATGAAGTTAAGATTATGGTAATGGTCGAGGTTATAGATGTCGACGAATGTGAGATGAAGTAATAACATATAAAGTCGTTTTAATGAGAAGAATAAGTAGGAAAGAGTTATTGATGATGGTGAGGTGAAACCTAGTTGTATAGAGTGGAGACGTTATATGTAATGTTAATGGAGAAGTAAATATCTTAAAACTAAGAATGAGGAATAGGGTGTGCTATCAGGATAAAATATCTAGAGAGCCTAGAATAGACGAGAGAATAGGGCATGTTCGAAAGATGAATAATAAAATAAAATAGAGGGATGTTAACGTAAAAACGAGTCGTGCTTAAGGGTTGGATTGATGAGGAGATATTGTGGTGATATAGACGGTGATATATAGTAATGATGAGGAATCCTATGTGTTGGGTTTTTGTAGATTGGCTACATTTTGCAAAAACATCTACTAGCCAGATGCTGGGACAAATGCTGTAGCATATGGAACAGCATTATGTGACTTGTGTTTTTAGCGCCTGCTAGCGCTTTATTTTTGTACGCAATCTTCCAAAGATTTGCTTGAAGATTTATTTTCCTCTGGCTTGCTGATCAAGGCGCGTGTATCTGATGATGTGTAAAAGGCGTTCTTGCCTTGCTATTTTTTCACAAGATATCGTTCTATATTTGGAAGCTTTTTATTATTTCTAGAAGATTTTCCAGCTGGACCGGACAATGTCCACGCTCTGTTTTGAAGCCCAAACCCGTGCTATCTCAGTAATATATATTTGTGAAGACAAACCCTAATAGGGTAACTAAAAACCGTGTGTGTTAGAAAAGCGTGTGTTTAAGGTTTTTAGGGTTTCTTTTGTTAATTGTGAGCCTTGCTTGTATCTCCCTGATTCAAGCTAAGGACTGAGTTTGTTTGAGTTGTAATTGTGAACTGCTCATAAGCTTTTAAGTACGGAGTGAGTATGTGTCATTAGAGTGTGTCTCTTGTGCTTGTGCTTTTGTGTGGTTGATAACAATACTGTCTGTGCTGTTGGTAGGAATTGAGACGGGGTCTCATATCTACGAGTTCCTAGATAGAGTTGACACTGGTAGGGTCTTGGTGTAAAGTCAAGTAGTGTGTCTGTGTTGGTCTTTTCACTAGAACTATAATAGTGGATTCATTCCTGGATTGGTATCCCCCAGAGTAGGAGAGTTGCTCCGAACTGGGTTAACAAACTCACTGTGTACTTTATATTTCTGATGTGTTCCTTTTATTTCATGCTTTGTTACGTTGCGTTATTCTTATTTTAGTTCTGAGCAGGACAAGTGCTCGGACAGTTGTGACAACATTGTGCACAGCGTCTTTCAGTCAGGTTGCCAGAAATTTCAATTGGCATCAGAGCAGGCACCCTGTTTTGTGTGGGTGAGCTCTAGGGAAAGAATTTTCTGGCTTAATAGATAAAGAAGGAGGACTGGTGAACAGACCACCCCTGTTGGATGGGTCGAACTATGACATTTGGAAATCACGCATGACAGCATTTTTGAAATCTCTAGACAGCAGAGCTTGGAAGGCTGTGATTAAAGCATGGGTTCCTCCTAAAATAAAGGATGCTAATATTGTTGATACTGATGAGTTAAAACTAGAAGAGGAGTGGTCTACAGCAGAAGACACTGCAGCTATTGGAAACTCTAAAGCCCTGAATGCTTTGTTTAATGGTGTAGACAAAAACATGTTCAGGTTGATTAAACAATGTACTGTTGCTAAGGAAGCTTGGGATATCCTAAGAACAGCTCATGAAGGTACTCAAAAGGTCAAGAAGTCAAGGCTACAACTTCTGACAACACAGTTTGAGAATCTGAGAATGAAGGAAGGGGAGAGCGTTCATGACTTTCACATGAATGTGCTAGAATATGCTAACACATTTGAATCCTTGGGGGAAAAGATGTCTGATGAAAAATTGGTAAGCAAAATCCTTAGGTCCCTGCCTAAGAAATTTGATATGAAAGTATGTGCAATTGAGGAGGCCCAAGATATTGGAAATATGAAAGTTGATGAGCTGATTGGATCACTTCAAACTTTTGAATTAAAGGCTAATGAAAGATCTGAAAAGAAAGACAAGAACATTGCCTTCATCTCCAACACTGATGAAGATGATGTGGAAAGTAATTTAGATACTGATGAGAGCATTTCTGAAGCCATTGTGTTATTGGGTAAACAATTTAATAAAGTTCTGAAGAGGATGGACAGACGCCCTAGGACACATGCTCCGGACAACAGTCGCAACATCTGTAAAAATGTCAACAATCAGAGGAAACCTAGAACTGATAACAAAACCAATCAAAGCAAAGGGGTACAATGCCATGAATGTGAAGGATATGGTCACATCAGAACTGAGTGTGCAACGTATCTGAAGAAACAAAAGAAGGTAATGACTGTTTCTTGGTCTGATGAAGATGAGTCAGAAGAAGAACCTGAAACTACAAAACACGTGAATGCCTTGACTGGAGTGTGTACATCTGACAATGATTCTTGTGATGAAGAGGTAACATATGATGAACTGGCTGATTCTTACAAGGAGCTATGTCTCAAAAGTGAGGAAGTTTGTAGAACTTTAGAAAAACAAAAGAGGACCATTGCTCTCTTGCAAGCTGAGAAGGACAAACTTATGGAAATAAACTCAGATCTCAATGATGAGGTTATCTTACTTACTTCCAAGATTGACAATATGAACAAGCAACTGCGGATGATGAACAAAGGTACTGATGCTCTAGACGAAATTCTGGAAATAGGACAGAAACCTGGAGATTCTAAAGGTATTGGGTTTGACTACAAATCCTTGCCTCATCAGAAACAACTACCGGTGAGACAGTTTGTGCCATCTGTTAGTACCTATGATCTCACTATGTCAAGACAGATGCCCCAACATCAGGTGAGACAACAGGCATCCGGATATAGGCCCAGATCAAAAGGAAGGTATTATGGTTGGGTATGCCACTACTGTGGAAGAAAAGGACATATAAGACCTTCCTGCTTCAAATTATATGGTTATCCAGACAGAACTTATTCACCAAGACCAGACTCCACAGTGAAGATCACCAAGAAGCAGTGGAAGCAAAAAAAATGATAATCTCACAAGCAACACTGTGAATCCTAGAAAAACCGAATCAGAAGCTGATGAGACTGCTCAAATTGCTCATACATCTCTGAGAGTGTCATCCAGAAATGATTGGTACTTTGACAGTGGTTGTTCCAGGCATATGATTGGTGATAAAAATTACTTAACTGATGTTATGCCTTATGCTACAAGTTTTGTGACTTTTGGTGATGGAGCCAAAGGAGAAATAAAGGGTGTAGGAAAGCTTGTGAATGAGGGCCTACCCAAACTTGATAAGGTGCTTCTAGTGAAAGGATTGACTGCTAACTTAATTAGTATTAGTCAACTATGTGATCAAGGATTGAGGGTCAACTTTACAAAGAGTGAATGCTTAGTTGCTAACAGTAAAGGTGACATTCTGATGAAAGGTGTTAGATCAAAGGACAATTGCTACTTGTGGGTTTCTCAAGATAAAGCAAAGTTATCTACTTGTCTAATAACCAAAGAAGATGAAGTAAAGATATGGCACCAAAAGCTTGGACATCTGAATCTCAGAAGCATGAAGAAAGCTATTGCTGAAGGAGCCATCAGAGGTCTACCAAAACTCCAAATTCAGGAAGGAAGTATATGTGGAGAATGCCAGATAGGAAAACAGACCAAGATGCCTCACCAGAAGCTGCAACATCTGTCCACATCCAGAGTTCTTGAGTTATTGCACATGGACTTAATGGGACCTATGCAAGTTGAAAGCTTAGGTGGTAAGAAGTATGCATTTGTTGTTGTTGATGATTTTTCCAGATATACTTAGATAAATTTCATTAAGGAGAAATCAGACACTTTTGAAAAATTCAAGGATCTTTGCTTACAACTTCAGAGAGAAAAGGATTGTGGAATTGTTAGAGTCAGAAGTGATCATGGGAAAGAGTTTGAGAATGGTAAGTTCTCTGATTTCTGCAACTCTGAAGGAATATTTCATGAGTTCTCTGCACCTATTACTCCCCAACAAAATGGGATAGTTGAAAGAAAGAACAGGACTTTGCAAGAATCCGCCAGGGTTATGCTACATGCGAAGAAGCTGCCATTTTTCTTTTGGGATGAAGCCATGAACACAGCCTGCTATATTCATAATAGAGTGACTTTGAGAAAAGGTACATCTACAACCTTGTACGAGCTATGGAAGGACAGGAAGCCAACGGTGAAGCATTTTCATGTGTTTGGTAGTAAGTGCTATATTTTAGCTGACAGGGAACCAAGAAAAAAGATGGATGCTAAAAGTGAAGAGGGAATCTTTCTAGGCTATTCAACAAACAGCAGAGCCTATAGAGTGTACAATTCCAGAACCAAGACAGTGATGGAATCTATAAATGTCGTTGTAGATGATGAAGGTAATAATGCTGTGCCAGATGATACAACATTGGACTCAGCATCTGACCTACAGGTGGAGAAGAAAGAAGATGAAACCAGTAGTAAGCAAGATTCTGAAGAGACTGGTCCAGAGAAGACTGCTCCCAACAAAGGACCATTTGTCAGAGTCCAGAAAAACCATCCCATAGATCAAGTCATTGGCGATCCTAACCAAGGGATCACAACTAGAAGGAACTATGATGAGGTATCAAATTCTTGCTTTATATCTAAATTTGAACCAAAGAATGTCAAGGAAGCTCTAACTGATGAGTTCTGGATAAACGCTATGCAAGAAGAATTAACTCAGTTCAAGAGAAGTAATGTGTGGGACTTAGTTCCTAGACCAGATAATGTGAATGTCATAGGTACCAAGTGGGTCTATAAAAACAAGGCTGATGAAAATGGTACTATCACTAGGAACAAAGCTAGACTAGTTGCACAAGGATATGCTCAAATTGAAGGTGTAGACTTTGATGAGACCTTTGCTCCTGTCGCTAGGTTGGAATCTATTAGATTGTTACTTGGGATTGCATGCATACTAAAATTCAAGCTGTATCAGATGGATGTCAAGAGTGCCTTTCTCAATGGGTACTTAAATGAAGAGGTCTATGTGGAACAGCCTAAAGGTTTCATTGATCCAAGTTTTCCAAACCATGTTTACAAATTGAAGAAAGCTCTATATGGCCTGAAGCAAGCCCCTAGAGCTTGGTATGAGAGACTTGCTGAGTTTCTAATTAACCATGGCTATAGGAAGGGAGGAAATGACAAAACCTTGTTTGTGAAAGATGAAAATGGAAAGCTGATGATTGCTCAAATATATGTGGATGACATAGTCTTTGGAGGAATGTCTGACCAGATGATAGAGCATTTTGTTCAGCAAATGCAATCTGAATTTGAAATGAGTCTTGTAGGTGAGCTAAAGTTCTTTCTTGGTCTTCAAGTGAAACAGATGGAAGATACTATATTTATCTCTCAAAGTAAGTATGCTAAAAATATAGTCAAGAAATTTGGGATGGAAAACGCTGCTCATAAAAGAACTCCTGCTCCCACACATGTGAAACTATCAAAGGATGAGAAAGGTGTGGATGTTGACCAAAGCATGTATAGAAGTATGATAGGGAGTCTTCTGTATCTTACTGCAAGTAGGCCTGATATCACATTTGCAGTTGGAGTGTGTGCCAGGTACCAAGCTGAACCAAAAATTAGCCATCTGACTCAGGTAAAGAGAATTCTGAAGTATGTGAATGGTACCAGTGACTACGGTATGTTGTACTCTCATGGGGAAAGCACTGTGTTGTTTGGGTATTGTGATGCTGACTGGGCTGGAAGTGCAGATGATAGAAAGAGTACTTCTGGTGGATGTTTCTTTCTAGGTAACAATCTTATATCCTGGTTCAGTAAGAAGCAAAATTGTGTTTCCTTGTCTAAAGCTGAAGCTGAGTACATAGCAGCTGGTAGCAGTTGTTCTCAATTATTGTGGATGAGACAGATGCTGAGTGAATACAATGTCAAGACAGATGCTATGACATTATATTGTGACAATCTGAGTGCAATTAATATCTCCAAAAATCCTATCCAACACAGCAGGACTAAACACATTGACATTAGACATCATTTTATTAGGGATCTGGTTGAAGAAAAAATTGTTACTCTTGAGCATGTTACAACTGAAGAGCAATTAGCAGATATTTTTACCAAAGCTCTTGATGCTAACCAATTTGAAAAATTAAGACGGAAGTTAGGGATCTGTTTATTTGAGGAATTGTAGCAATTAATTTATGGGAGGCGTGCAGGTGTTATTTTTTCTCTCCCCAACCGCTTGATGCACGTCATTCAAGGAGGTTATTTCCAACTTTCCTTTTTAAAATCTCCCACACGCTACCATCATTGTTTTTGTCTTAACTTCTCCCAACTTCTCAACTTCTCTCTTGCTGCTCTCATCAGCATTCAAAAATCGCCCTCTCCTCATACTCTCAAACACCAAATCATCACCATGTCTGATTCTACTTTTCATCAAAACGTGCAAGATCAAACTCATGAACTTCCATCTGAAGCGGTTATCACAGACGCCCTACCTCTCAATACCATTCTTAGTTCTCCTAGAAAGAAGCGACGTACTAGGTCGTCTGCATCACGAAAGAATGTTTCTACAAGATCCAGCAAAGCTACTTCTTCTACCGCGGTGAACACGAGGTTGAAATCGAAAGGTAAGAAACCTAACACTCCCGCTGTTCAACGTATAGGGCTAAGCATGGATGATCTGTACTGTAAGGACAATCCCTTTATATCGAGTGTTGTCGAACCAAATGTTGACCCTTCTGTCAAAAAATCTGAGGATAGTGATGTTGAAGGTACTGTAGCTATGTCTGAAACCCTAGGTTCTGATAATCCTAAGGAATTTGACAAATTAGTTGGTGATTTTCCCAATTCCCCTATAGAACAAGATGTTACTGCTGTTTCTGTTGAAAAGAATGTTGTTGATACGGCTGATACTGAGACACCTGTTAATTCCCCTGCCACGACAAAGGATGCTGTGATAGATGCTCAAGCATCTTTGTCACAAGCTACTGAGGAGACTGAAGCGGTGGTTCCAACCACCCCTGATACTGTGAGTGCCCATGAGAATGATCCTTCAAAGTCTCAAGATGAAGATACTGAGACTCAGAATGCTGTGGATAATGCTGAGACTGACAATTTAGACCAAGCTGACACTGTTGTTGTTGAGGATGTTGTGCCTGAAGAGAGACCTCAAGAAAAGACTGATGCTATAGGTGTTGCTCGCAGGACTAGGAGCAAATCTGACAAGACTGTTGCTACTGTTAGTGAAGGTCACAAAGGAAGTAAGAAGAAAACAACCAATACTGGGAAGAAGCCTATGTATGGTCCTCCCAAGGCTGGGAGCAAAAAGGTGGCTCAAAGTGATCAGAAGAAGAAGAGCCTCAAAAGGAAAGAGCCTCCCACTAGTGACTCTGATTTTGAGGTTGCTGAGACTGATGCTGCCACATCTGCTGGAGCTTCTAGGAAAACCATGAAGGGTATGAAAATCCCTCTAACCATCCCCCCAGCTCCTCTGGATAATGTCTCTTTTCATTTGGAAAGTGGGTCTTCTAGGTGGAAGTTTATATATCACAGAAGACTTGGACTGGAAAGAAATATGAAGGAAGATGTGTTCAAATGCAAAAAGCTGGTTGATGTGTTGGAGTATGCTGGACTGATGAAAACTGTGAAAAATCTGGGTCCCTGTTATGATACTGAGGAGATCTCTGCTGCCTCTGATGACTCTGATGATTTCTGATTTTGATGTTTTTTTTCTTAGTTGCTGTACTTTTTTTGTTGATGATTGGGCTAGGCCCTGAATTTTGTATGCACCTTGTGTGCTTTTGGTCTGTAATATGCACTATATGTGGATTTTATCTTATGAGTATGCATGGATGTTATTTGTCAGAATTTGTGGCTAAAAAGGGGGAGTAGTTGTAGCATATAGCATCTTGGCTGTTTGCATGTTTGGTTATGAATGGTTTCATGTGTTGAGGGGGAGTACTGGTACATGTGTTGAGGATGAGTATGTGCGTGTTTTTGAGGGGGAGTTGTTATTTTTTGGTTTGGTGTGTGGAAATCTATTTTTTCCTGGTGGTGTTTTTTCTCTCTTCTCTATGTGAATCCACTTTATGAGAGTTTATTTCTCTCTGGTTGTTCCTATGATGCTAGATGTTTGTCTTATCTGTTGCTTGCCTCTGATACTACTTGCAAGTTATCTTTGTCTATATTTCTCCTTTGGAAGTAGTCTCGCTATATGCTATGATATTTTCTTTCTTTGTTGTGTGCCTATGTTGACTTGAAGGAAACTTTTCTGTGTATCTCCCAAAGAACTGGCTCTAGAGTGTTTTAGCCAAAATTTTGCCAAAGGGGGAGATTGTTGGGTTTTTGTAGATTGGCTACATTTTGCAAAAACATCTACTAGCCAGATGCTGGGACAGATGCTGTAGCATATGGAACAGCATTATGTGACTTGTGTTTTTAGCGCCTGCTAGCGCTTTATTTTTGTACGCAATCTTCCAAAGATTTGCTTGAAGATTTATTTTCCTCTGGCTTGCTGATCAAGGCGCGTGTATCTGATGATGTGTAAAAGGCGTTCTTGCCTTGCTATTTTTTCACAAGATATCGTTCTATATTTGGAAGCTTTTTATTATTTCTAGAAGATTTTCCAGCTGGACCGGACAATGTCCATGCTCTGTTTTGAAGCCCAAACCCGTGCTATCTCAGTAATATATATTTGTGAAGACAAACCCTAATAGGGTAACTAAAAACCGTGTGTGTTAGAAAAGCGTGTGTTTAAGGTTTTTAGGGTTTCTTTTGTTAATTGTGAGCCTTGCTTGTATCTCCCTAATTCAAGCTAAGGACTGAGTTTGTTTGAGTTGTAATTGTGAACTGCTCCTAAGCTTTTAAGTACGGAGTGAGTATGTGTCATTAGAGTGTGTCTCTTGTGCTTGTGCTTTTGTGTGGTTGATAACAATACTGTATGTGATGTTGGTAGGAATTGAGACGGGGTCTCATATCTAGGAGTTCCTAGATAGAGTTGACACTGGTAGGGTCTTGGTGTAAAGTCAAGTAGTGTGTCTGCATTGGTCTTTTCACTAGAACTATAATAGTGGATTCATTCCTGGATTGGTATCCCCCAGAGTAGGAGAGTTGCTCCGAACTGGGTTAACAAACTCACTGTGTACTTTATATTTCTGCTGTGTTCCTTTTATTTCATGCTTTGTTACGTTGCGTTATTCTTATTTTAGTTCTGAGCAGGACAAGTGCTCGGACAGTTGTGACAACATTGTGCACAGCGTCTTTCAGTCAGGTTGCCAGGAATTTCACTATGACTGTGACAAAGAGTGGTGACAATTTATATTATATACAAGTATATAAATAAATACGATGAGAAATGATGATGTTTATAGTATAGTGATGATGAGAATGATGAAGTTCATATTATAAAGATGATGAGAATGATGATGTTGATATTATAATGATGATAAGAATGACGATGTCTATATTATTATGATGATGAGATTGATGATGTTTATTTATGAAGACGATGAGAATGATGACGATGTGTTTTACATTGATGATGTGCATATTAGGGAGAGTCTTGCATTTATGATTGTGAATTCCTGATGATGTGATGATGTGTAATACCTGATGAGTCTGTCACCATGCATGCATATAGAGTCGTGTCTAGGGATTATGAAGATGAAATGACGATGAAAGTCCAGTAACATATCTCTGGCAAATTGTGGCGACGAAAGTCCAGTAACATATCTCTGGCAAATTGTGGCGACAAAAGTCCAGTAACATATCTCTGGCAAATTGTGGTGATGAAAGTCCAGTAACATAACTCTAGCAAATTGTGGCGACGATAGGTGTGGTACCACATTCATATAGGGCATAGGAAGGAGTCCATATGCATATAAATGATGATGTTTTGTAATTGGTGTTTATTTGTGAAATGGTGTGAGACGATGGTATGTGTGATCTTTTGAGAAGAAACTATTTGTTGATGTTCTTACGAAGACGGAATATTATTGTCATTATTTAATATTGTGCGTGATTTTTTCTAATAATATGTTATGGCTGGATTTCTCACCCCTTGTATTTATGGTGTCTGTACTTGTGGGCTACAGACACTCAGGACGAAGAGATCTAATTACGGGACGCTTAGAAGGTGATGATAGAAAATGTCTTCCGTCAATTTTAATTTAGTAGTGATTAGACATGTAGTCGCACACGAGCTCAGATATGTAACATTAGGGTCGGGGTGACTATTTGATTTTCTTATTTTGGAAGTTTGAAGTATTTTGAATTTTGAAAACATATTTATGAAAGTTGAGACTTGATCCATTTTCTGTTGCGAATGATGAATTTTCCGCTGCTGAATTTATGACTTTATTTTATGAAATGATAAAAAGTGAACATGTGTAACACCTATTTCTTTTATTTACATTTGGTATTTTATTTATTCAAAGTTGGGGTCTTAGGGTGTTACACCCCCCCCCCCCCCCCCCCCCCCTTCTTGTGTTTTTCTCACCTTCAGGCATGAGAATAAATTAGATGGGTGAATTGTTGAGGAAAAATCCCTAATTAATTTTAAAGATAACAAACTATAATGAAAAAAGGATTAATGGACTTTGATTAGTTTCTTGGTATTTAATTTGTGTTCTTGAGTGTTTAAATAAGACAGGAATAAAGTATGAACCATACCAATATACAAGGAATGAAAAATCATTAAGAATAAAGAACTCAGTCAGAGTTCAAAAAGTTGAACAAGAGTTCAGAAGGTTGGACAGAGTTCAGAAAGTTGTTCTTATGGTTATCAAGAACAAACCCAGAAATTCATGAACATATACATGAACATTCAAGGCTTACGTGACATAAATGAAATGCCCAAAAAATTACAATAACTTGGATCAACCAAGGAATAAAGGCATCTACTTGGATTAAAAGACATAAAGCACATTCATTGTTCATTGAACACATATGAACAAATGAAGTACAAAACATTAGGAATCACTACAAGAAAATCTGCTCTTTACGACAGTTAAAATGAGGCTTTGCGACGGTTCTAACTGTCGCAATAGAATATCTGCGACAGTTCCTCAACCGACGATGAAATGCGTGTCGCTGAAGCATTTTGCGACGGTTCCTCAAACCGTCGTTACAACCGTCGTAACAGGTATTGCGACATTTTCTTAACTGTCGCAAAGTGCATTTTAAATTATTTTTTGAATGGGTCTTTTAGGCTAGTAGCGACGGTTTAAACCGTCGCAAATGCAAAATTTTGATAATTTTGTTTTTTTAACATTTTTCTTTAAAACAATTTTCAGAACTGATTAAATAACAATTAATCTTAAATTAAAATAAAAACTATAAATCAATAAAACACTTAAAATGCAAGAATATATAAATATAAACGACTAAATTTCATTCATATAAACGATTCAAAAGTAACAATGTTGATCCATACATTTAACTTAATTAAAACTATAAATAAAGTAGCTTAAATATTCAAACACCAAAATACTAGTGAATTTTAGCGGTTGACCATACAAAAAACTACATAATTAGTTCATAATATATATCTAAACATCCTTAGTGACGTTGCTCATTATCTTCAAGGCGGTAACTAGACTCAGAGGAGCGCACACCATCTCTTGGGGATTCTACGTGTGTTGGCTAAAAAAAAATAAGACAATGATTAGCAATATCAAAGTACTCATTAAAACTCATAACAAAAGAGCAATGACAATCTTCAAAATGGATAGAGTTAAAGAAAACAACCAGGTAAAAACGGCCTTGTAAAAATAACACCAAACAACCAAGTAAAAACATACAAAACCCAAGGTCGAGCTCAAAAGAAGTCGACAACAACAACCTAACCAGCCCCTAAAATTTATCATCCTAATCCAAACAATAAGAATGCAACTTGTGAGAATATAATTTTACCTGTTTTTCTCTAGAATTTTGCATTTGCAACAAGAATGCAACTTGTTCCTTCAAGATATCAACTTGTGAAGCCTTATCCTTGAGTGAATCAATTTCAGCTTGCATTTTTAACATCTTCTCATTAGCCTCAAAGGAAGATGCCGATCTAGCACGGTGAGAAGTAGAGATTTGAGATGGTGTTATCCCAAGTCCCATAGAACGCACATATCCAGGATGTTCTTTTCCAAACACTTTGACAAATGCTTCATTCTCAGAATGAGTGTTTTGCATTTCAATTTGCAACTGTTCCTGCATATTATCAAATTATCATGACTAAAATGTTTTCATATTATCATGATTAAAATGAAAGGAGGAACATATGGAGCTGTGGATAGAAAGCAAAACTAGAAAAGCCTTTATATAAGTAATACATTTTCTTCCCACATATCATTTATATTTTATGTATAGATACAAAGCAATACTAATTACAGGTGCAAACAAAGGCAATGAAGTGGAGATATTGCAACAATTGGCATCACAATTGTATTACATGCATACATTACTATTACTATATGAAAAATATCAATGATCGATTGAGTGTTTAAACATATAAATGACTATATACATATAATTGCACTTACAGCTTTTTCCTTGGCCTCTTCATTGACAAATGACCCGTCAGACTTCTTACGAGAAATTGGATACATTTCTCCCCTACTGTATTTTCGACCATCTCTCACTTCCTACAAATAACCATGTAACACCCTAACCCTTAATCGCCGATTATTAACTTTAATAAAAAAAAAACGTTAAGGACATAGGAAGTTACAACATAATGAAAACGCATTTTCATAAAACATCAACAGATCAAAATATATTTGATTCACATACAGCAGCGGAAAAAAAATAACAAACAGAGACGTGCGAAAAAAGACGCAAAACATGAAACAGAAAATGCTGTCACAGCACAATTTCACTAAGACCTCCTTGGAGTATTTCCATCATAACTCAAAAACTAAAAATCATTTTCACGTCAAACCAAAGCCACTGGAAAGCTAACAAAATTATCTAAAACTTTCATGTTTACACCCAAGGCCAATTCTGTACCGATCAGTACCAGTTTTTGTTTCAAATTCGGAAAAAGTTGTGCAGAAAATCAGACCAACAGCATTAGAAAAGAAACTAACATCCAAATCTACAACAGAGATCATTGCCAAATTTATACATACACGTTCAAATACCCAAAGTAGTGTTACAACTATCAGAGCCCTAAACTCTAACTAGGATACAACACCTAGTACAAAAAAGTAAGGATAGCTAAGCTATGTCCTCACCACTACGCAAGCTTCTAAACAGCAAAAAGCTACTCCTCGACGATAGCCTCGTCACCCTGATATTCTGGATCCCCAAAAATCCAGCAAATAACACAAAACAGAGAGTGTTAGTATCACAACCAATAAACATGTATAAATAACACATTATTATACATAACCAAAACACAACACGTAATCGACAAAACACAAAACTCATCAACCCCACACGTAATTGACAAAGCACAAAACTCCTCAACCCCACACGAAGCACAAAACTCCTCAACCCCACACGAAGCACAAAATTCCTCAACCCCACAGCACAAAATTCCTCAACCCCACACGAAGCACAAAATTCCTCAACCCCACACGAAGCACAAAACTCCTCAACCCCACACGAAGCACAAAACTCCTCAACCCCACACGAAGCACAAAACTCCTCAACCCCACACGAAGCACATACGAAACTCATATGAAACTCATCAATAACAATTATCACTTAACAACCATTATGCACACATAATTCCTAAATGAACACTAATGTCACAAAGGATGCATGCCTCAAATGCATTCTCTAATGCATGTGGTACCAAATCATTTTGGATAAACTTATATCCTTATCAAGCACTCTTGATAACCAAGCACTCTTGGATTTCATATCCGCACACGGATATCATCGAATAACCCGCTCCGGGTATCATACAATCATGAAATGCATGATGATTCACTTAGCAAATATATGATACTTACTAACACAACTAATTATCAGCACTCTGATAATTATCACAACAACAACAACAAACACAACCACTAAATTATCAGCACTCTGATAATTATCACAACATCAACAACAACAAACACAACTACTAGGCTCTCATGGCCAAATCATAAGACACACTCTATTAATTCCTAACAGCCATTCCAAGCATTATATAACACATACTCACACAACATGATGGCCTTAACAAAAACCACCATTGTTAGGGTTCACGCAAGCTTTTCTTGAACAACAACAACATTTTCGAATACCCAACCATAGATAAACATCATATAACTTCAATTAAACATACTAGCAACATCACTTAGCATCAATTAAGCACAACATGATCATTAACAACTTTAATCATAAAAACTTTCTATCAAAACCTAGATAAAGTGAAAGGAGAAGTTTGGGATGGAGAAATAGACATTCTCCCCTTCTCAAAATCACTTATGAATAAGCAATACTACCTCTCTTACCTCAAAATCGATGAATCAACGAAAGTTCCAAGCTTTCTCTTGCTCTCTTGCTCTTGCCCTAGCTTCCTCTTGTTTTTCCCCTTCTCTTTCACGTTCTCCTTCTCTTTCACGTTTTTCTTCTTCTCCACAAAGACAATGAATAGTGATTCACAAAGTCTTTGTGTTAATCCTTATAACCCAATCAAATCAATCATGGCCATCCATTCCTTACTAACTCTCAAGGACCAATCCTAGCCCTTCAATCCAATCCAAGCTCACTAAATCTCATCCACTTGATCATTACTACTTATTCATGACCAAGCCCATTACTATTCACGCCCTAGGCCCAATTTCACCCAAAACTCTAAAAACTCGATTACGAACTTATCCTCGCGCCAAGTAATTATTTCGAGATTACGAGAAAATATTTTTAAATGCAAATCCATAAAATAAAATATATAAAAATATAACATACGAAAATAGGGTCGTTACAACTCTACCCCCCTAAAAAGAATTTTCGCCCTCGAAAATACCTGAAAACAACTCTGGATAGGAGTCCCGCATCTTGCTCTCGAGCTCCCACGTCGCATATTCACCGGCTGGGCCTCCCCAAACGACTTTCACCGATGAAATCTCTTTGTTCCCGAGCCTCTTCATCTCTTGTCCTTCAATCCTTAAGGGTACCGTTGCAACCGTTAAATTCTCTCTCACTTGTATCTCGTCCGACTCAATCACATGTGACGGATCCGATACGTATTTCCTTAATTGAGACACGTGAAAAACGTCATGTAGATTTGACAACGACGGCGGTAACGCAATCCTATACGCCACCTTCCCAATCCTCTTCAAAATCTGATACGGACCAATGAACCTCGATGCTAACTTCTTCGATTTCAAAGCTCGTCCAATACCCGTAGTCGATGTAACTTTTAGAAACACATGATCTCCTTCTTGAAATTCTATATCCTTTCTTCTCTTGTCGGCATAGCTTTTCTGGCGACTCTGCGACGCTCTCATCTTTTCTTGGATCATTTTGATCTTCTCGGTCGTTTGTTGCACAATCTCAGGTCCAAGCACCACACTTTCTCCCGATTCAAACCAACACAAAGGTGTTCTACATCTTCTTCCATACAACGCTTCAAAAGGTGCCATACCAATGCTCGAATGAAAACTATTGTTATACGTAAACTCAATCAATGGTAAGCAAGCTTCCCAACTCACTCCTTGTTCCAAAATGCACGATCTTAATAAATCCTCCAATGATTGAATCGTCCTCTCTGACTGACCATCCGTCTGCGGGTGATAAGCAGAACTCATCCGCAACTTAGTCCCCAACGCCTCTTGCAAACTCTCCCAAAACCTTGAAGTAAAACGGGGATCTCGATCTGATACGATACTCGACGGAATTCCATGCAATCTCACGATTTGCTCGACATAAATCTCCGCCAACTTCGGTACTAGCATACCGGTCTTGATAGCCATGAAATGAGCAGACTTTGTTAACCTGTCGACAACTACCCAAATCATATTGTTACCTTTCGACGTCTTCGGCAAACCGCTTACAAAATCCATCGCAATACTATCCCATTTCCACTCTGGAATAAACATAGGTTGCAATAGCCCCGACGGCTTCTGATGCTCCACCTTGGACTTCTGACAAGTCAAACACGCGAAAACAAACTCGGCGATCTCTTTCTTCATCCCTTGCCACCAAAACATTTTCCTCAGATCTTGATACATCTTAGTAACACCAGGATGAATACTTAAGTTGCTTCTGTGACCTTCCTCCAAGATCATCCGCTTCAACTCAGGCACATCAGGTACACATAACCTTCCCTGACACCTCATCACGCCTTTCTCATCGATCTCAACGTTTACCTTTTTCCCTTGCTCGATGAGCGTCTTAAGCTTCGTCAATCTCACATCAGACTTTTGCTTTTCCACAACCTCTTCAAGAAAATCATTCGTCAACCTCAACATTCCTAGCTTCACGCTTCTGGTTGTCCTTTCACAAACCAAACTGAGGTCTCTAAACTCTTCAATCAATCTCAGTTCCTTCGCCATCAGAGACGACATATGCAAAGACTTCCTACTCAACGCATCGGCCACCACATTAGCCTTACCCGGGTGATAACTCAACTCGAAATCATAATCCTTAAGAAACTCTAACCATCTTCTTTGCCTCATATTGAGCTCCTTCTGATCAAACAAGTATTTCAGACTCTTGTGATCGCTGAAAACCTCGAACCTTGACCCATATAAGTAGTGCCTCCAAATCTTGAGAACAAACACAACAGCAGCTAGCTCCAAATCATGCGTAGGATAGTTCCTCTCATGAATCTTCAGCTGTCTTGATGCATAAGCAACGACTTGTCCCTTCTGCATCAACACACCACCTAGACCCATCTTCGACGCATCACAATAAACCACGAACGGTTCCTTCGGATTTGGCAGAATTAGCACAGGTGCAGATGTCAACCTCCTCTTCAGCTCTTGGAAACTCTGCTCACACTTGTCATCCCAAATGAAAGCTTGACCCTTCCTAGTCAACTACGTCAACGGCAACGCCAACTTTGAAAATCCTTCGATGAACCTCCGATAGTAACCGGCCAAACCAAGAAAACTTCGGATCTCAGTAACAGACTCCGGCGTTCCCCAATCTTGCACGGCCTCTACCTTAGCAGGATCCACTGCTATACCACCACTTGAAATGACATGACCCAAAAAGCTAACTTTATGCAACCAAAATTCACACTTAGAAAATTTTGCATAAAGCTTCTTCTCGCGCAACACCTCCAACACAGTCCTCAAATGCTCGGCATGTTCCTCTTCCGTCTTCGAGTATACCAAAATATCGTCTATGAAGACCACCACGAATCGATCCAAAAAGGAATGAAATATACGATTCATATATTCCATAAACACTCCAGGTGCATTAGTAACTCCAAAAGGCATAACAGCGTACTCGTAGTGACCATACCTTGTCCTGAAAGCAGTCTTCGGTATATCCTCCGCCTTAACTCTTATCTGGTGATATCCCGATCTCAAATCAATCTTGCTGAACACACAGGCTCCCACTAACTGATCCATCAAATCATCTATCCTCGGAAGTGGATACTTATTCTTGATAGTTGCTTTATTCAACTGACGATAGTCGATGCACAGACGCATACTACCATCTTTCTTCTTTACCAACAGAACCGGCGCACCCCACGGCGATACACTCGGTCTTACAAACTTTTTCTCTAACAATTCCTCCAATTGTTCCTTCAACTTTTCTAGTTCAGCAGCTGACATACGATACGGCGCCATTGATATTGGACTAGTACCAGGTACTGTGTCAATTGCGAATTCAACCTCTCTCTCGGGTGGTAAATCCAAAATGTCATCTGGAAAAACATCTGTGAAATCACGCACCACCGGCAACGCATCAACCTCAATCTTCTCTTCCATTCTCAACGAAGCAAACATAGCAAACACGTCCTCTTGAGCCTTCACTGATCTTACCACTTCTCGACAACACATGAGCTTCGAACACAACTCTGGCTCCAGTCTTGGGAACATAACCGTCTTCTTACCACAGTTGATATGAACCCGATTAAATTCTAACCAGTTCATACCAAAGATAACGTCTATTCCGCTCAACGGAATGCAGACTAAATCCATTCCAAAGTGTCGACCATACATAGTGACTGGACAGTCAACACAGACTAGAGTAGTCGATACCGAACCACTTGCAGGCGTTTCTATAACCATGCGTCCCATCATATTTTCTACTCTAAGACCCAACCTCTTAACGCAATCCACAGAAATAAACGAGTGGGTAGCACCCGTATCAATAATAGCAGACAAAGGAGTATTATTGATAAAGCATGTACCTCTGATCAAGTTGTCCGCCTTCGCATCACCACCATCTAAAGCAAACACTTTCCCTCCAGCCGCTCTAGGCTTCTTACACACGTTGCTCTTATGACCCGCTTCTTTGCAGTTGAAGCACACAATACCCTTCTTGCACTGATCAGCTTTGTGGTTAGGATCACCACACTTGAAACATTTTCCATCATTCTTCGGGCACTCAAAAAAACGATGTCCCGGTTGTCCACACTTAAAGCAATTCCTATGACCTCCAAACTTGTCACCACTACTCCCACCTTCACCTGGTTTCTTCCCACCTCTGCCATACGGTTTACCTCTAGCCATGTCCTTTCCCCTCTTCTCATTCGCGGCTTTGTAGTAATTAGCCTTAGCTTTACTGTCCTTATCACATATTCGGCTCTTATTCACCAACATCGGAAAATTCCTGATCTCGCTAAACCCAATCAACTGCTTGATGTCTGGCCTCAGCCCATTTTCAAACTTTACACACTTGTCTTCCTCAGCTTCCATCGTGTTGTAATGAGGAGCAAAACGACACAAATCTTCAAACTTGGCCGCATATTCAGAAACAGATAAACTCCCCTGCTTGAGCTCCATGAACTCAATCACCTTACGGTTCCTCTCATCTGCCGGAAAATACTTGGTTAAAAACTCTCTCCGGAAACGAGCCCAAGTAACTAAAGCTCCACCAGCTCCCAACCTCTGACTAGCGTTTCCCCACCAATGATCGGCCTCATCATGGAGAACATACCCTCCTAACAATACCTTATGCGCGTCCAGACAACGCATAGCCCCGAAAATTCTCTCAATTCCTTCCAACCAAGTCTGAGCTCCATCTGGATCGTATCCTCCCTTGAAGATAGGCGGTTTGTTGTTCATAAACCTCTCGAGCCTCAGCTCATCTTCCCCGCCTCCTCTAGCTTGTTGTGCGGCTCTATCCGCGGTCCTACTAGCAGCCTCCTGAGCCATGGCATCCGCCATCCGCTCCATCGCGTCCGCAAGTGCTCGTTGCGTCATATCTACACACACTACCAATCACCACATAACACAAGTGAGAACACAGTGTTTAAGGAAACACATGTTACACAAAGGGTATACTAAACTTAATTGATCCAATGGATCGACCTGCTCTGATACCACCTATTGTAACACCCTAACCCTTAATCGCCGATTATTAACTTTAATAAAAAAAAAACGTTAAGGACATAGGAAGTTACAACATAATGAAAACGCATTTTCATAAAACATCAACAGATCAAAATATATTTGATTCACATACAGCAGCGGAAAAAAAATAACAAACAGAGACGTGCGAAAAAAGACGCAAAACATGAAACAGAAAATGCTGTCACAACACAATTTCACTAAGACCTCCTTGGAGTATTTCCATCATAACTCAAAAACTAAAAATCATTTTCACGTCAAACCAAAGCCACTGGAAAGCTAACAAAATTATCTAAAACTTTCATGTTTACACCCAAGGCCAATTCTGTACCGATCAGTACCAGTTTTTGTTTCAAATTCGGAAAAAGTTGTGCAGAAAATCAGACCAACAGCATTAGAAAAGAAACTAACATCCAAATCTACAACAGAGATCATTGCCAAATTTATACATACACGTTCAAATACCCAAAGTAGTGTTACAACTATCAGAGCCCTAAACTCTAACTAGGATACAACACCTAGTACAAAAAAGTAAGGATAGCTAAGCTATGTCCTCACCACTACGCAAGCTTCTAAACAGCAAAAAGCTACTCCTCGACGATAGCCTCGTCACCCTGATATTCTGGATCCCCAAAAATCCAGCAAATAACACAAAACAGAGAGTGTTAGTATCACAACCAATAAACATGTATAAATAACACATTATTATACATAACCAAAACACAACACGTAATCGACAAAACACAAAACTCATCAACCCCACACGTAATTGACAAAGCACAAAATTCATCAACCCCACACGAAGCACAAAACTCCTCAACCCCACACGAAGCACAAAATTCCTCAACCCCACACGAAGCACAAAATTCCTCAACCCCACACGAAGCACAAAATTCCTCAACCCCACACGAAGCACAAAACTCCTCAACCCCACACGAAGCACAAAACTCCTCAACCCCACACGAAGCACAAAATTCCTCAACCCCACACGAAGCACAAAACTCCTCAACCCCACACGAAGCACAAAACTCCTCAACCCCACACGAAGCACATACGAAACTCATACGAAACTCATCAATAACAATTATCACTTAACAACCATTATGCACACATAATTCCTAAATGAACACTAATGTCACAAAGGATGCATGCCTCAAATGCATTCTCTAATGCATGTGGTACCAAATCATTTTGGATAAACTTATATCCTTATCAAGCACTCTTGATAACCAAGCACTCTTGGATTTCATATCCGCACACGGATATCATCGAATAACCCGCTCCGGGTATCATACAATCATGAAATGCATGATGATTCACTTAGCAAATATATGATACTTACTAACACAACTAATTATCAGCACTCTGATAATTATCACAACAACAACAAACAAACACAACCACTAAATTATCAGCACTCTGATAATTATCACAACATCAACAACAACAAACACAACTACTAGGCTCTCATGGCCAAATCATAAGACACACTCTATTAATTCCTAACAGCTATTCCAAGCATTATATAACACATACTCACACAACATGATGGCCTTAACAAAAACCACCATTGTTAGGGTTCACGCAAGCTTTTCTTGAACAACAACAACATTTTCGAATACCCAACCATAGATAAACATCATATAACTTCAATTAAACATACTAGCAACATCACTTAGCATCAATTAAGCACAACATGATCATTAACAACTTTAATCATAAAAACTTTCTATCAAAACCTAGATAAAGTGAAAGGAGAAGTTTGGGATGGAGAAATAGACATTCTCCCCTTCTCAAAATCACTTATGAATAAGCAATACTACCTCTCTTACCTCAAAATCGATGAATCAACGAAAGTTCCAAGCTTTCTCTTGCTCTCTTGCTCTTGCCCTAGCTTCCTCTTGTTTTTCCCCTTCTCTTTCACGTTCTCCTTCTCTTTCACGTTTTTCTTCTTCTCCACAAAGACAATGAATAGTGATTCACAAAGTCTTTGTGTTAATCCTTATAACCCAATCAAATCAATCATGGCCATCCATTCCTTACTAACTCCCAAGGACCAATCCTAGCCCTTCAATCCAATCCAAGCTCACTAAATCTCATCCACTTGATCATTACTACTTATTCATGACCAAGCCCATTACTATTCACGCCCTAGGCCCAATTTCACCCAAAACTCTAAAAACTCGATTACGAACTTATCCTCGCGCCAAGTAATTATTTCGAGATTACGAGAAAATATTTTTAAATGCAAATCCATAAAATAAAATATATAAAAATATAACATACGAAAATAGGGTCGTTACAAACCACGTGTAATAAGTACTTGTGCAATGATACCTTTAATCAATGACAGATTGAGTGAATCATACCAACTCATCTCTCTTCCTCGCAATAGACTTAGTTCCTAGTGTATGATGGGTTGTTAGTTTTTGCCTATTTGATGCATTTTTTTGTGCCTTCTGCTGCGTTTTTGGCTTCCGCCTATATGCTACAAAAACAGCCCAATCGGTTGGGTCAATAGAACGTGGATAATTCGCAAGATTCACTTCTAATGGGAGCTCCCATTTAAAATGTGTATTGAACAATCGACATCTTGCATCCTTCCATTTCCTTCCAAGACTAGTCAGAATATATTTCTTGTTGTCTCCATCATCAACAACAAATTTTGTCTTGAAACATAAACATAAAAAAATAGTTACTAAACAAAAGAAACAATAAATCAAAAAATATGTAGTTGTATATCAATGATACCTTTATTTTCGCATCATAAATGTTAGTTTTTTGTTTCTCTGGAATTTTGTCCCAACTTTCGAACACTATCGGAAAGTCTCTAAACATTCTTGCAAGTCCACCCGAAAAATTCGCTAACAAACCAGCTGCTGCTCCCACTGGTTGACAGTCATTCCATCTTGTTATTATCCTTGTTCCATTAGGAGATTCTCGCAACACATCATACACCATTAAACGCATGTTTGAAACATGACCCGCCACATCTAACACATAAGAAAGTAAGTTAAATATGACATAACTCAACGATGTAAAACAATTAAATTATTTAAAGATAATTTGCAAAACACAGAGATAACAGGTTCTGAACCAGACAGGTTCTGAACAACACACAGGACACAATAATTTGCAAAACAGAGCACAAACACAAACACACACAGGCAACAAATTAAAGTGCAGGAAAGTAAAAAGGCACAGAGGTTTGTTAACCCAGTTCGGAGTAAACACCTCCTACTCTGGGGGATACCAATCTAGGAAGGAAATCCACTATTGGATTTAATCCTCAAGACTCAGACACTGACTCCCAGTTCCTATCCCAAGCAATTAACCTCCACCTAGTCAGACTTCTACCCAACTCTGAGTAATAGAATCCACTATCTTCCTATTCAAGCAACTGCAACCCAGTTACTGAACCCCTTAACTATAACACTCTGTTTTTAAGAAAACTTCAAAAACACAAAGACTTCATTCGTACCTAAAGGCTTAGAATGAATCACAACTCTATAAAACTCTAAACCAACTCAAAACATATGAGTGGTGCACAATAAACTCTAAGTTAAAACACAGACTCAATTTTCTGATTTTCTAACTCTCTAAATCGTATGTCTTCAATAGCAAAGCTCCTCCTTTTATAATCTTCAGCAAGCCTCTTAATTATGCTCCAAATCTTCTGAATTGATTTGTTACTGGAATAAGATTGATACTAATGTAACAAATAAAACTGTATCCAATCTTTGAAAGATTTAAAACAGAAAATACGAATTTTCATAACTTTAAACCAAATCTTCAAAGATATCTTCTCCAATTAAACCAGCCTTCTAGAAGCAATTATACAAGGATAATTTCTTGCCAAATCTCCCAAGATACGCGCAAAAACAATCCAGCAAACCCAGTTTCTGACGTGGTCAACAGAAGTCAACGCTGGCTTCAGAACCTGAAACTGCTTCTGAAGTGCTACAGTGCTTCTGATGAGCATTTCAGCTTCTGATGTAGATTTCAGCTTCTGAATGGCTTCTAATAAGAAAACTTGTAACTGAAGAAATGTTCAACACGAGGAAATGCTTCTATTCCATACTTTGGTTTTGCCAAACAATGCAGCCAACACCAAAAGTCTCAACAATCTCCCCCTTTGGCAAATTTTTGGCTAAAACCATCCAAGTTCTTCAGTCTTCCATAAAATTAACTCAGCAATGAAGAACTCCACAATGATCAATCATAACATAGCATAGAGCTAAGCAGCGGACAAAGTTATGACTATCATGAAATACACAAAACAGCTTCAGTTTGATGGTATCAGAGCAAGTACTGATTAACAGCTTCAGTTCAAGGTATCAGAGCTACTGATCAACTCCTGATCATCACAAACACTCCCCCTGAAGCTCCACAAACACATAACCAAAATACTAAGCTTCACAACAAACACTCCAGCTTCACACTACTCCCCCTGCAACTCAGCTTCTCACAAAAAACTTATACTAACTCCTCCTGACTTCTGAACTACAGTGAAATGGTATTAGAACATATCAGAAGCACACTTAGGACCACAAGAACACTCAGGATCAAAACAATCTTGTACTCCCCCTGAGACACATCTTCCCTTTCAATCATATCTGGACATATCTTGTTGCTGGTATCAGAGCAACACTAGTCACCTTCTGATTCACATATTTTGAACAGCTTTCTGAACTCAAATATAGATTTTTCTCCCCCTTTTTAGCCACAAAATTATGCCAAACTTCAGACTTCAAATAGGGATTAAAATCACAACAAGTAACACACATCCTTGAAAACATCTCAGACTCAGACTTAGGTTCAGGATCACACTTTGCATAGGCACAACTGGCAGGTACTCTATCTTCCTCACATCCAGTTTGCAGTAATTGCTATAAGTCTTCATGTAAGCACACTTCTAACTTGCTT
This sequence comes from Medicago ruthenica, assembly GCA_018208015.1. Lineage (NCBI taxonomy): Eukaryota > Viridiplantae > Streptophyta > Magnoliopsida > Fabales > Fabaceae > Medicago > Medicago ruthenica. Next base: position 37,632,585 of record CM031373.1, on the reverse strand, counting down.
CTTAAGTTTTCAAACTGTTTAGCATCCAAGGCCTTTGTGAAAATGTCAGCAACTTGTTCTTCAGTAGCTACATGTTCCAGCTGAATGACTTTATTCTCCACAAGGTTTCTGATAAAATGATGTCTGATGTCTATGTGTTTGGTTCTGCTGTGCTGAATTGGATTCTTAGAGATGTTGATGGCACTCAAATTGTCACAAAACAATGTCATAGTTCCTTGCTCAATGTTGTACTCCTCCAGCATCTGCTTCATCCACACCAGTTGTGAGCAACTACTTCCAACAGCAATATACTCAGCCTCAGCAGTTGACAGTGAAACACAATTTTGTTTCTTGCTAAACCATGAAATCAAGTTATTTCCTAAGAAGAAACAACCTCCTGAGGTGCTCTTTCTGTCATCAGCACTTCCAGCCCAGTCAGCATCACAAAATCCCATCAGTTCAGAACTTGAACTATGTGAATACATGATTCCATAGTCACTTGTGCCATTCACATACTTTAGGATCCTTTTGACTTGTGTCAGATGACTCATCTTAGGATCAGCTTGGTATCTTGCACATACTCCAACAGCATAAGTGATATCAGGTCTGCTTGCAGTTAAATACAATAGGCTCCCTATCATGCTTCTGTACTGACTTTGGTCTACTGAAACTCCATGTTCATCTTTGGTTAGCTTCAGATGAGTAGCAGCTGGTGTCTTCTTATGAGCAGCAGATTCCATACCAAACTTCTTCACTATGTTCTTGGCATATTTACTCTGAGAAATGAAGATTGTATCTTCTATTTGCTTGACTTGTAACCCAAGAAAGTATGTCAGTTCACCAACTAAGCTCATTTCAAATTCTGACTGCATCTGCTGAACAAACAATTTGACCATCTTCTGAGACATCCCTCCAAACACTATATCATCCACATAAATCTGAGCTATCATTAGACTCCCATTTTCATCTTTCACAAACAAAGTCTTATCAGAACCTCCTATTCTGTAACCTTGAGCCACAAGAAACTGAGTCAGTCTTTCATACCATGCTCTTGGTGCTTGCTTCAATCCATATAAAGCTTTCTTCAACTTGAACACATGATCAGGAAATTTATGATCCACAAAACCTTTAGGCTGTTCAACATACACTTCCTCTTGCATATATCCATTCAAAAATGCACTCTTGACATCCATCTGAAACAATTTGAACTTGAGAATGCATGAAACTCCCAACAGTAGTCTTATGGACTCTAGTCTGGCCACAGGTGCAAAGGTCTCATCAAAATCAAGTCCCTCAACTTGAGTATAGCCTTGAGCAACCAACCTTGCCTTGTTTCTGACTACAGTACCACTTTCATCTGTTTTATTCTTGAATATCCACTTAGTGCCAATCACATTCAGTCTTTCTGGTCTTGGAACTAGATCCCACACTTCACTCCTTTTGAATTGATTCAACTCATCTTGCATTGCTTCAATCCAAAATTCATCAGTCAGGGCTTCTTTCACATTCTTGGGTTCAAACTTGGACACAAAACATGAATCAGTAGCAGCAGCATCTGATCTCCTGGTTCTGACACCTTGATCTAAGCTTCCAATGATTAAGTCTTTAGGATGATCCTTCTGAACTCTAATTGATGGCCCTTTACCATTAGGAACTTGATCTGGTTGATCTTCTGCTTCTTCAGACTCTGAATGCTTTTCTGCTTCTGAGGTTTGTTCTTCTGATACTTCAGATTCTGGAACTACTTCAGGTTCATTCTTTTCATTCTCAGCAGACAAATCATCAATAACCACATTTATGGACTCCATCACAACCTTGGTTCTGGAATTAAACACTCTATAAGCTCTGCTGTTCACTGAATAACCCAGGAATATGCCCTCATCAGACTTAGGATCCAGTTTTCTTCTGTTTTCCCTGTCAGTCAAAATGTAGCATCTGCTCCCAAACACATGGAAATACTTCACAGTTGGCTTTCTTCCTTTCCATAATTCATACAAAGTACAAGTGGTTCCCTTCTTCAAGGTAACTCTGTTATGAATATAACAGGCAGTATTTATTGCTTCAGCCCAAAACATATATGGCAGCTTCTTTGCATGTAGCATAACTCTTGCACATTCTGCTAATGTCCTGTTCTTCCTCTCAACTACACCATTTTGCTGAGGTGTGATAGGTGCAGAAAACTCATGCTTTATACCTTCAGAAGCACAGAATTCTGAAAAACTCTTGTTTTCAAATTCTTTGCCATGGTCACTTCTGATTCTGACAATACCACTGTCCTTCTCTCTTTGTAGCTGAATGCACATCTCTTTGAAAACTTCAAAAGTGTCAGACTTTTCTCTAACAAAGCTGACCCATGTGTATCTTGAGTAGTCATCTACCATTACAAATGCATATCTCTTTCCTCCAATACTTTCAACTTGCATAGGCCCCATTAAATCCATATGAACAAGTTCTAGTACTTTAGTAGTTACCTGGTGAACTAATCTGGCATGAGACTTTCTTGTTTGTTTTCCAATTTGACAATCACCACAAACATTGTCCTCATTGATCTTCAGATTAGGTACACCTCTGATAGCTTCAGTACTTAGGATTTTCTTCATGCCTTTCAAGTGCAAATGTCCCAGTTTCTGGTGCCAGAGTTTGACTTCCTCTTCTGAGCTCATAAGACAAGAAGTCAGACTTCTTTCTTCTTCAGAAACCCACAAATAACAGTTGTCTTTGGATCTGCAGCCCCTCATCTGAGTTTTACCATCCTGATCAGTAACAATACACTCCTGCTTGTTGAAATTCACTTTTAAATCCTGATCACACAGCTGGCTGTGCGCACCTCGTTTTTTTCCTCGGGAAAAAGACGCGCAAATCCTCCGGGGTCGTTCGCAAACGCTCGGAGGGCCTTTGTGAAGCCGCCACCAAAGTTTTTGTGTAAAGGGAACATTGATAAACCCTTAAGTTTTTTTTTGTTGTAAAGGGAAACGATAATAAAACCCTTTAGACGATGAGGATAAGGATTTGGTCATCGCAACCATTGTCGGGTTCGGGAGTCGATTACGCAAGGGGAAGGTATTAGCACCCCTCACGTCCGTTGTACTCAACGGGAACCTTCTATTTGGTCAAAGCTTGAATTGTTTTTTTTAATACTTTGCGTGCATGTTCATTTATGTTAAAACATAAATAAAAGGGGGGAAAAGAGATAAAAACAAACGAAAGAAAAAAAGTTTTTTTATTATTGTGCTTGACAAGATGTCGATCTTGCTCCTACGTATCTCCCGGTAGTCGGAGAATTCAAAGCATACGTAGTTCTTTGGTAGAAAAACGTACATGTGTTGGTTGATTTTAAATGGACGATGTTTTAACCGAATTCTTGCGATTAGAACGTAGCTTGTATGCTCGCACTTGGAGACTTATTAAGCGTTTGTTCGTGAATCACATTAGAATTGTTAAAAGGTACGTCCGTTAGAGTAAAGGGTTGAATTGGTCGCTATGGGACCAAGGGAGGTGCAATGGACTCAAACGAGTCAATCATTGACCGAGTGGACTCAAACGAGTCGGGCGTTTGTTCGATTGATCCACTGAGATCAAGAACGGGTACAATGGACTCGGACGAGTCGAACATTGACCGAGTGGACTCAAACGAGTCGAGGGGTTGAGTCTAATGGCCAACGGGGGACCAAAAGGTTTGGATTGACCACAAGGGGCCAAGATTTGGTTTGGTTAGGGTTGTTCATATTGAAAAAAAAGGGAATGACGATTGTCCGAGCGACGAGACATACGTCACGCATTCGTACAATCGGGGCGATGGAGAGACATACGTCACACCATCCCTTTTTCATTCATGTTTTTGGGTTGAATCCTTTAGAAATCCCAAGGTATGTCAAAACATTTGGTTTGAAAACCCAAAATGGGAAGGTTTAGCAAATTTGCTAAAAAACGCGCAAGTTCGTCTCATTTTGCGAAAATGCGAACGTAAACGGTGTATGTTCATCTTTGAGTTTTGAACATCATGAACAATATTTATTGTTCAAGTTTAGATTGAAATGATGAACATAGCTTGTTTGTTCATGCTTGTTTGAGAGTTTGGGAAGATAACTTGTTTTGCAAGTTATCCACAAAATGGTCATACGAACTTGTGATTTTGTCAAAATTATGCAAAATCCTTGTTGTGGTTTGAAGAACATGGGTTTAAAACTCTTAGGTTCTGAGCTCTGGGGCTAGAACCTCAAAAATTGGTCATTTTGACACAAAAACTCAGGTTCTGAGTTCTGTCATGGTCGCACTGCGACCATGACTTCGCACTGCGAAGCATGCGAAATTTTGGGTTCAGAAGCTGTTTCTGAACTTTTGTTCAGAAACAACTTCTGAACACACTCAGGACCTTATAGATGGGTGAAAAACTTTGAGTTTTTGGGATGAAAAAGGTTGGACAAACCAGTTTTGATGTTTTGAAAACCTTGGGATTTCTTTGAAATTCAAAAGGGGTTTTTTTGAATCAAATGGTTTTGAACCAAAATAGCTATGCAAATACAGTTATAAATGCAAGATAAGTGCTTAGAAACTTACAGAACTCCTTAGCAAAGCTCCAGCTGCACTTGATTTGATTTGGTAAAAGGCTTTCACAAGAGGTTTGAATATTGGTGAAGGTTTTGGAACTTTGGAAAGCTTTGTGTTGGATGGATTGTTTCTGGTTATTTTGTGGAGTTTTGTAGGCTAAAATGAGTAGAGTTTCTACTCTTGAAATGCTGTTGTTAACTGTGTTTGTATCCTTGGGCATTGCCTTCTATTTATAGGCCAAAACCAAATCTTTTTCATCATTACACAATCCCAAAATTCAGCTGATTTGTGGCCAAGATTAAGCTGAATCCCTTTGCATTAAATGCTAATGGATAGAGGCAACCCTGCCTTGTACCAAGGGGCAAGATCCAGCTTGATTTCAGCCACAAATTCAACTAATTCTAGAAGGTAATGATGAAGAACAAAGCTGATTTGCAATTGGCTAATGCTTGGGGATCAATCCTTGCAATCTCAATGGTTGATCAATGAAAACGTGCACTGTAAATGTGCAGAGATTGAGGGATGAAAAGGCTACTTATGGCTGGTGTGAGAGGGTGAAAAGCTGCTGCAAAACAGAGTAGGCAATCATGGTTTTTTCAAGTGAAAAATCCAGCTGGTTTGACTGGTTTTGGGGGGAGCAAGCAGGAGGAAAGTCCTCAAGCAGGTGGCTGGCAACCTTGTGGTGGTTAGCAGGTCACATGGGAGGGACTAGAGCTGCCCAAGGGCAAGCCCACTTGCTTGTCCCATGCTAGGTTGGAAGAAAAAGCTTCCAACCTTGGCATTAATGGCAAGTCCTTCAATTCTGGTTTTGCTTGGCCCAATTAGCCATGAATGCTACTTAAAATAATTATGGAAATGATATGCAACAAATTCTGGAATTAAATCAAAGAAACCAAAAATCTGCAGAAAAATCGCAGACTTCGCAGTGCGAAGTGAGCTTCGCAATGCGAAGTCCTCAATTTTGAAATGTTGACTTTTCTGTTGACTTTTGTTGACTTTTGACTTTTTTTCCCTCTTTGAGTTTTTTTGATTTTTGTTTTAAAATGTGTAGGACAAAATTAGGGTACTACAGCTGCCCCTACTTAATTGTGTCTTCGCATAGAGTGCGTGAGTGCCGAGGGCATGTCATGAACTCTTTGCGAAGATCAATTAAGTAAAAAAAAAAAGAAGGACCCGAATTTTGTCCTTCGCGAAATGCAAATGCAATGGTTGGTAAAGGTTGATCGTATCCAGCCGCTAATACTGGAGGTAGATCCACTGGGGGATGAAGGTAATCTTATCTAGGCACTGCTTCTAGAGGTCGATTCCTGAGGATGGTGATTTACTCTAGGATGTCACTAGAGGTGGAACGTTGAGGTAGGTGATCTACTCTAGGTACTGCTTCTAGAGGTGGATACCTAAGATGGAGGTTTACTCTAGGTACTGCTTCTAGAGGTGGATACCTAAGCAAGGTGATCTTATTCAGGTACTGCTTCTGAATGTCGATTCCTAACGAGCTGTGATCTTATTCAGCCGCTAACACTGAAGGTCGATACACTGGGGGAGGTGATCTACTCTAGGTACTGCTTCTAGAGATCGATACCTAAACTAGGTGATCTTATTCAGGCACTGCTTCTGAATATCGATTCCTAACAAGCTGCGGTCTTACCCTAAATAGGTGCCCCTGGTTGAATGTTGATGGATGTTGGTGAATATGTGATACTCACTGGAGGATCCTTGTTGAGGATGCATGTTTTATGAAATGAAATGCATGTGTATGAATGGTTTTAAATATGCATGCATGAAATGAAATAATGTTGGTTGGGTGCCGAGCAGAGTCGGTCTTTGTTTGTGGTTGTGTTCATGACAGTTGGGCTTTCTCTTTTTTGTTGGTTTTTTGGTTGGTCGGTTTGGAAGGACAAGGTCCTTTGCCTACATACCCAAATGGGATCAAAACCGGTGTAGTTCGAGCCTAAGCCCGAAAATTTGTGGTTGGTCGGTTTGGAAGGACGAGGTCCTTTGCCTACATACCCAAATGGGATCAAAACCGGTGTAGTTCGAGCCTAAGCCCGAAGATTTGTGTGGGTTTGCCAATAATGATTGGACTTTTGTTTGGGGTTGAGACTCCCTGGGGAGTATCAATGAGGTTTGGCTTATGGGGATATAAGGATCATTTTGGAAGCATGATCGATATCCAGCCTTGTTTGGTGTTTGGATGCTTAGGGTGTTTACTGGGAAATTTCGCTCCTCTTGACCCTTGGGGTTCTTGCGCTCCGCGTGCCGCGAGCTACACACTTGCCTTTGCTAAGGAGCATAAGTCCTCTGGTGCAATATTTTGGTGGGAATTACCGCAATTCTTTCAGAATTCACGAAGATTCAAAATAAAGCAAAGTTTGTTTGTTTTTTTCTCTTTTTGGAAGAAAATTCTTTTGTTTATTTCCCATGTTTTAAAGCATTTTCATCGTGAATAAAACAAAATTTTATGCGCTACTGAGAACATAAAATAACAAAAGGAAATTTATTCAATGCAGATTTGACCTCTTGAATGGGTAAAAATACACAAAGTGAGAAGTGGGATAGAGAAAGACAAAAAAAGCAAAAAGAAAATGTTGGTTTTGGCACAACACATGCTATTTCCTTATGACTTCGAGATTTTCGTTTGGTGGAAGACGCTGATGAGACCGATTCCTCTCCTCTTGAATCTTGTCCGGAGCTTGGATGTTGCAGTCATTGCCTTTCTTTTTTTGTTAACCCCTAACTTTTGCCTGGATCGCTCTTTCGAGTTTTTCAATCCACCGGGGTGTATTTCCTTTTTTGATGCCCTTAATTTTTGCCTAGACCGCCTTTTCAGGTTTTCAATCTAGCAGGACGCTCTCTATTGCCTAAACCGCCCTTTCAGGTTTTCGATTTAGCGAGCTTTTTTTTCTTTTTTTTCTTTTAGGCATAATACCTCTTGACTGCATCGGAGTTTATTGAGAGTGGGAACTCTTCTCCGTCCATAGTGGTGATGATCAGGGCTCCGCCTGAGAAAGCTTTCTTTACCACGTACGGCCCATCATAGCTGGGAGTCCACTTCCCTCGGGGATCTTTGTGGATAGGTAATATCTTCTTGAGCACTAGGTCTCCTTCTTTGAATTCTCGAGGACGGACCTTCTTGTCGAATGCTCTCTGGAGCCTCCTTTGATAGAGTTGGCCATGACATATTGCCGTCAGACGCTTCTCCTCTATGAGATTCAGTTGGTCGAACCTTGTTTGGACCCATTCGGCTTCTTCTAGCTTGGTTTCCATCAAGACCCTTAGCGAAGGAATTTCCACCTCTACGGGGAGAACAGCTTCCATACCGTATACTAAGGAGAAAGGGGTTGCCCCAGTCGAAGTGCGAATGGCTGTTCTGTAGCCATGTAGCGCAAAGGGAAGCATCTCATGCCAATCCTTATATGTTGTCACCATCTTTTGGATGATCTTCTTTATGTTCTTATTGGCTGCTTCTACCGCACCATTCATCTTTGGTCGGTAAGGGGAGGAATTATGGTGCTCAATCTTGAAATCTTTGCACAACTCCTTCATTGTCTTGTTGTTCAGGTTTGCCCCATTATCGGTGATGATTTTGTGGGGAGTGTGCGCACCTCGTTTTTTTCCTCGGGAAAAAGACGCGCAGATTCCTCCGAGGACGTCCTCGAACGCTCGGAGGTGCCTTTGTGAAGCCGCCACCAAAGTTTTTGTGTAAAGGGAACGTTGATAAACCCTTAAGTTTTTTTTTTGTTGCAAAGGGAAACGATAATAAAACCCTTTAGACGATGAGGATAAGGATTAGGTCATCGCAACCATTGTCGGGTTCGGGAGTCGGTTACGCAAGGGGAAGGTATTAGCACCCCTCACGTCCGTTGTACTCAACGGGAACCTTCTATTTGGTTAAAGCTTGAATTGTTTTTTTTTTAATACTTTGCGTGCATGTTTATTTATGCTTAAAATATATAATAAGGGGGGGAAAGAGATAAAAACAAACGAAGAAAGAAAAAAGTTTTTTTATTATTGTGCTTGACAAGATGTCGATCTTGCTCCTACGTATCTCCCGGTAGTCGGAGAATTCAAAGCATACGTAGTTCTTTGGTAGAAAAACGTATGTGTGTTGGTTGATTTTAATTGGACGATGTTTTAACCGAATTCTTGCGATTAAACGTAGCTTGTATGCTCGCTCTTGGAGACTTATTAAGCGTTCGTTCGCGAATCACATTAGAATTGTTAAAAGGTACGTCCGTTAGGGTAGACGGTTGAATTGGTCGCTATGGGACCAAGAGAGGTACAATGGACTCATATAAGTCAAACATTGACCGAGTGGACTCCGAAGAGTCGGGCGATTGTTCGATTGATCCACTGAGATCAAGAACGGGTACAATGGACTCGGACGAGTCGAACATTGACCGAGTGGACTCTAACGAGTCGAGGGGTTGAGTCTAATGGCCAACGGGGGACCAAAAGGCTTGGATTGACCACAAGGGGCCAAGATTTGGTTTGGTTAGGGTTGTACATATTAAAAAAAGGGAATGACGATTGTCCGAGCGACGAGACATACGTCACGCATTCGTACAATCGGGGCGATGGAGAGACATACGTCACACCATCCCTTTTTCATTCATATTTTTGGTTTGAATTCTTTAGAAATCCCAAGGTAAATCAAAACATTTGGTTTGAAAACCCAAAAATGGGAAGGTTTAGCAAGTTTGCTAAAAACGCGCAAGTTCGTCTCATTTTGCGAAAATGCGAACGTAAACGGTGTATGTTCATCTTTGAGTTTTGAACATCATGAACAATATTTATTGTTCAAGTTTAGATTGAAAAGCTGAACATAGCTTGTTTGTTCATGTGGTTTTGAAAATTTGGGAACGTAACTTGCTTTGCAAGTTACCCACAAAATGACTATAAGAACTTGTGATTTGCCAAAATTATGCAAAAACCTTGTTATGGTTTGAAGAACAGAGGTTTAAAAACTCTTAGGTTCTGAGCTCTGGGGCTAGAACCTCAAAAATTGGTTGTTTGGACACAAAAACTCAGGTTCTGAGTTCTGTCATGGTCGCACTGCGACCATGACTTCGCACTGCGAAGCATGCGAAATTTTGGGTTCAGAAGCTGTTTCTGAACATTTGTTCAGAAACAACTTCTGAACACACTCAAGACCTTATAGATGGGTGAAAAGCTTTGAGTTTTTTGGGTGAAAAAAGTTATACAAACCAATTTTGATGTTTTGAAAACCTTGGGATTTCTTTGAAATTCAAAAGGGGTTTTTTAGGACCAAAAGGTTTTGAGCCAAAATAGCTATGCAAACACAATTAAAATGCAAGATAAAGAGCTTAGAAACTTACAGAACTCCTTAGCAAAGCTCCAGCTGCACTTGGCTTGATTTGGTTGAAGGCTTTCACAAAGGTTTTGAAGATTTGTGATGAACTTGAACTTTTGTAATGCTTTGTGTGGATTGGCTTTTTCTGGTTATTTGTGGAGATTTGTAGGTTGAAATGAGTAGAGTTTCTGCTCTTTGAATGTTGTGTTTTCTGTTAAATTGTAAGTGTTTGTAACCTTGGGCATTGCCTTGTATTTATAGGCCAAAATCAAATCTTTGTCATCATTACACAATCCCAAAATTCAGCTGATTTGTGGCCAAGATCAAGCTGAATCCTTTTGCATTAAATGCTAATGGATAGAGGCAACCCTGCCTTGTGCCAAGGGGCAAGATCCAGCTTGATTTCAGCCACAAATTCAACTTATTCTAGAAGGTAATGATGAAGAACAAAGCTGATTTGCAAATGGCTAATGCTTGGGGATCAATCCTTGCAATCTCAATGGTTGGTCAATAAAAACGTGCACTGTAATGTGCAGAGATTGAGGGATGAAAAGGCTAAAATTGGCTGGTGTGAGAGGGTGAAAAGCTGCTGCAAAACAGAGTAGGCACTCATGGCTTTTCAAGTGAGAAAATCCAGCTGGTTTGACTGGTTTTTGGGGCAGCAAGCAGGAGGAAAGTCCTCAAGCAGGTGGCTGGCAACCTTGTGGTGGTTAGCAGGTCACCTGGGAGGGACTAGAGCTGCCCAAGGGCAAGCCCACTTGCTTGTCACATGCTAGGTTGGAAGAAAAAGCTTCTAACCTTGGCATTAATGGCAAGTCCTTCAACTCTGTCTTTGCTTGGCCCAATTAGCCATGAATGCTACTTAAAATAAATATGGAAGTGATGTGCAACAAAATCTGGAATTAAATCCAAGAAACCAAAAATCTGCAGAAAAATCGCAGACTTCGCAGTGCGAAGTGAGCTTCGCATTGCGAAGTCCTCAATTTTGAAAAGTTGACTTTTCTGTTGACTTTTGTTGACTTTTGACTTTTTCCCCTCTTTGATTTTTTTGATTTTTTGGTTTTAAAAAAGCGTAGGACAAAATTAGGGTACTACAGCTGCCCCTACTTAATTGTGTCTTCGCATAGAGTGCGTGAGTGCCGAGGGCATCTCATGAACTCTTTGCGGAGATCAATTAAGTAAAAAGAAAAAGAAGGACCCGAATTTTGTCCTTCGCGAAATGCAAATGAAAGGGTTGGTAGGGGTTGATCGTATCCAGCCGCTAACACTGGAGGTAGATCCACTGGGGGATGAAGGTAATCTCATCTAGGCACTGTCACTAGAGGTCGATTCCTGAGGGTGGTGATTTACTCTAGGCACTGTCACTAGAGGTGGAACATTGATGATGGTGGTTTACTCTAGGCACTGTCACTAGAGGTGGAACATTGAGGTAGGTGATCTACTCTAGGTATTGCTTCTAGAGGTCGATACCTAAGCTAGGTGATCTTATTCAGGTACTGCTTCTGAATATCGATTCCTAACGAGCTGTGATCTTATTCAGCCGCTAACACTGAAGGTCGATACACTGGGGGAGGTGATCTACTCTAGGAATTGCTTCTAGAGGTCGATACCTAAGCTAGGTGATCTTATTCAGGTATTGCTTCTGAATATCGATTCCTAACGAGCTGTGATCTTATTCAGCCGCTAACACTGAAGGTCGATACACTGGGGGAGGTGATCTACTCTAGGAATTGCTTCTAGAGGTCGATACCTAAGCTAGGTGATCTTATTCAGGTACTGCTTCTGAATATCGATTCCTAACGAGCTGCGGTCTTACCCTAAATAGGTGCCCCTGGTTGAATGTTGATGGATGCTGGTGAATATGTGATGCTCACTGGAGAATCCTTGTTAAGGATGCATGCTTTATGAAATGAAATGCATATGTATGAATGGTTTTAAATATGCATGCATGAAATGAAATAAAATAATGTTGATTGGGTGCCGAGCAGAGTCGGTTTTTTGTTTGTGGGTGTGTTCATGACAGTTGGGCTTTGTTTTTTGTTTTTTGGTTGGTTTTTTTGGTTGGTCGGTTTGGAAGGACAAGGTCCTTTGCCTACATACCCAAATGGGATCAAAACCGGTGTAGTTCGAGCCTAAGCCCGAAAATTTGTGTTTTGTTTGTTTTTTTGGTTGGTCGGTTTGGAAGGACAAGGTCCTTTGCCTACATACCCGAATGGGATCAAAACCGGTGTAGTTCGAGCCTAAGCCCGAAGATTTGTGTGGGTTTGCCAATAATGATTGGACTTTTGTTTGGGGTTGAGACTCCTTGGGGAATATCAATAAAATTTGGGCTTTATTGTGGGCCAATGAAAATTGGGCTTTGGTTTGTTGTGCTTGACAAGATGATGATCTTGCTCCTACGTATCTCCTGGTGGGATGGAGAATTCAAAGCTTACGTAGTTCTTTGGTTTGCCAATGATTATTGGACTTTTGGTTTGCCAATGATTATTGGACTTTTTGTTTGGTTGCCGAGCGAGGTCGGGCTTTTTGTTGGTTGCCGAGCGAGGTCGGGCTTTTTGATTTTGGTTGCCGAACGAGGTCGGGCTTTTTGTTGGTTGCCGAGCGAGGTCGGGCTTTTTGGTTTTGGTTGATCTCACTGGGGATATAAGGATCATTTTGGAAGCATGATCGATATCCGGCCTTAGTGGATGAAAAAGATGTATGAGGGTGAGCTTTATTTGGGGAAATTTGTTCCTCTGACACCCGGGATCTTTGCGTTTTACGCGCCGTGGGCTACGCACTTGTTTCTGCTGAAGAGCATGAGTCTTAAAATGACTGATGCAAAGCTTCAAGTTTCGAGTCCTCTGATGCAATACCGGGGACCAACGAAATTCTTTTGACATTTAAAACGTCCAAGTAAAAACACTAAGGCAAATGGATTGATCCCCAGTGAAGTCGCCAGCTGTGCGCACCTCGTTTTTTTCCACGGGAAAAAGACGCGCAGATCCTCCGAGGTCGTCCTCGAACGCTCGGAGGGTGCCTTTGTGAAGCCGCCACCAAAGTTTTTGTGTAAAGGGAACGTTGATAAACCCTTAAGTTTTTTTTTATTGTAAAGGGAAACGATAATAAAACCCTTTTGACGATGAGGATAAGGATTAGGTCATCGCAACCATTGTCGGGTTCGGGAGTCGATTACGCGAGGGGAAGGTATTAGCACCCCTCACGTCCGTTGTACTCAACGGGAACCTTCTATTTGGTTAAAGCTTAAATTGCTTTTTAATACTTTGCGTGCATGTTTATTTATGTTAAAAATATAATAAAAGGGGGGAGGAAGAGATAAAAACAAACGAAGAAAAAGTTTTTATTATTATTGTGCTTGACAAGATGTCGATCTTGCTCCTACGTATCTCCCGGTAGTCGGAGAATTCAAAGCATACGTAGTTCTTTGGTAGAAAAACGTATGTGTGTTGGTTGATTTTAATTGGACGATGTTTTAACCGAATTCTTGCGATTAAACGTAGCTTGTATGCTCGCACTTGGAGACTTATTAAGCGTTCGTTCGCGAATCACATTAGAATTGTTAAAAGGTACGTCCGTTAGGGTAGACGGTTGAATTGGTCGCTATGGGACCAAGAGAGGTACAATGGACTCATATAAGTCAAACATTGACCGAGTGGACTCCGAAGAGTCGGGCGATTGTTCGATTGATCCACTGAGATCAAGAACGGGTACAATGGACTCGGACGAGTCGAACATTGACCGAGTGGACTCTAACGAGTCGAGGGGTTGAGTCTAATGGCCAACGGGGGACCAAAAGGCTTGGATTGACCACAAGGGGCCAAGATTTGGTTTGGTTAGGGTTGTACATATTAAAAAAAGGGAATGACGATTGTCCGAGCGACGAGACATACGTCACGCATTCGTACAATCGGGGCGATGGAGAGACATACGTCACACCATCCCTTTTTCATTCATATTTTTGGATTGAATTCTTTAGAAATCCCAAGGTAAATCAAAACATTTGGTTTGAAAACCCAAAAATGGGAAGGTTTAGCAAGTTTGCTAAAAACGCGCAAGTTCGTCTCATTTTGCGAAAATGCGAACGTAAACGGTGTATGTTCATCTTTGAGTTTTGAACATCATGAACAATATTTATTGTTCAAGTTTAGATTGAAAAGCTGAACATAGCTTGTTTGTTCATGTGGTTTTGAAAATTTGGGAACGTAACTTGCTTTGCAAGTTACCCACAAAATGGCTATACGAACTTGTGATTTGCCAAAATTATGCAAAAACCTTGTTATGGTTTGAAGAACATAGGTTTAAAAACTCTTAGGTTCTGAGCTCTGGGGCTAGAACCTCAAAAATTGGTTGTTTGGACACAAAAACTCAGGTTCTGAGTTCTGTCATGGTCGCACTGCGACCATGACTTCGCACTGCGAAGCATGCGAAATTTTGGGTTCAGAAGCTGTTTCTGAACATTTGTTCAGAAACAACTTCTGAACACACTCAAGACCTTATAGATGGGTGAAAAGCTTTGAGTTTTTTGGGTGAAAAAAGTTATACAAACCAATTTTGATGTTTTGAAAACCTTGGGATTTCTTTGAAATTCAAAAGGGGTTTTTTAGGACCAAAAGGTTTTGAGCCAAAATAGCTATGCAAACACAATTAAAATGCAAGATAAAGAGCTTAGAAACTTACAGAACTCCTTAGCAAAGCTCCAGCTGCACTTGGCTTGATTTGGTTGAAGGCTTTCACAAAGGTTTTGAAGATTTGTGATGAACTTGAACTTTTGTAATGCTTTGTGTGGATTGGCTTTTTCTGGTTATTTGTGGAGATTTGTAGGTTGAAATGAGTAGAGTTTCTGCTCTTTGAATGTTGTGTTTTCTGTTAAATTGTAAGTGTTTGTAACCTTGGGCATTGCCTTGTATTTATAGGCCAAAATCAAATCTTTGTCATCATTACACAATCCCAAAATTCAGCTGATTTGTGGCCAAGATCAAGCTGAATCCTTTTGCATTAAATGCTAATGGATAGAGGCAACCCTGCCTTGTGCCAAGGGGCAAGATCCAGCTTGATTTCAGCCACAAATTCAACTTATTCTAGAAGGTAATGATGAAGAACAAAGCTGATTTGCAAATGGCTAATGCTTGGGGATCAATCCTTGCAATCTCAATGGTTGGTCAATAAAAACGTGCACTGTAATGTGCAGAGATTGAGGGATGAAAAGGCTAAAATTGGCTGGTGTGAGAGGGTGAAAAGCTGCTGCAAAACAGAGTAGGCACTCATGGCTTTTCAAGTGAGAAAATCCAGCTGGTTTGACTGGTTTTTGGGGCAGCAAGCAGGAGGAAAGTCCTCAAGCAGGTGGCTGGCAACCTTGTGGTGGTTAGCAGGTCACCTGGGAGGGACTAGAGCTGCCCAAGGGCAAGCCCACTTGCTTGTCACATGCTAGGTTGGAAGAAAAAGCTTCTAACCTTGGCATTAATGGCAAGTCCTTCAACTCTGTCTTTGCTTGGCCCAATTAGCCATGAATGCTACTTAAAATAAATATGGAAGTGATGTGCAACAAAATCTGGAATTAAATCCAAGAAACCAAAAATCTGCAGAAAAATCGCAGACTTCGCAGTGCGAAGTGAGCTTCGCATTGCGAAGTCCTCAATTTTGAAAAGTTGACTTTTCTGTTGACTTTTGTTGACTTTTGACTTTTTCCCCTCTTTGATTTTTTTTGATTTTTTTGGTTTTAAAAAGCGTAGGACAAAATTAGGGTACTACAGCTGCCCCTACTTAATTGTGTCTTCGCATAGAGTGCGTGAGTGCCGAGGGCATCTCATGAACTCTTTGCGGAGATCAATTAAGTAAAAAGAAAAAGAAGGACCCGAATTTTGTCCTTCGCGAAATGCCAATGAAAGGGTTGGTAGGGGTTGATCGTATCCAGCCGCTAACACTGGAGGTAGATCCACTGGGGGATGAAGGTAATCTTATCTAGGCACTGTCACTAGAGGTTGATTCCTGAGGGTGGTGATTTACTCTAGGCACTTTCAACTAGAGGTGGAACATTGAGGTAGGTGGTTTACTCTAGGCACTGTCACTAGAGGTGGAACATTGAGGTAGGTGATCTACTCTAGGTATTGCTTCTAGAGGTCGATACCTAAGCTAGGTGATCTTATTCAGGTACTGCTTCTGAATATCGATTCCTAACGAGCTGTGATCTTATTCAGCCGCTAACACTGAAGGTCGATACACTGGGGGAGGTGATCTACTCTAGGAATTGCTTCTAGAGGTCGATACCTAAGCTAGGTGATCTTATTCAGGTACTGCTTCTGAATATCGATTCCTAACGAGCTGTGATCTTATTCAGCCGCTAACACTGAAGGTCGATACACTGGGGGAGGTGATCTACTCTAGGAATTGCTTCTAGAGGTCGATACCTAAGCTAGGTGATCTTATTCAGGTACTGCTTCTGAATATCGATTCCTAACGAGCTGCGGTCTTACCCTAAATAGGTGCCCCTGGTTGAATGTTGATGGATGTTGGTGAATATGTGATACTCACTGGAGAACCCTTGTTGATGATGCATGATTTATGAAATGAAATGCATATGTATGAATAATTTGTATATGCATGCATGAATTATGTTATGCATGATGTGTGGGATGTTGGTTGGGTGCCGAGCAGAGTCGGTCTTTGTTTGTGGTTGTGTTCATGACAGTTGGGCTCTCTTTTTTTGTTTTTTTGTTGGTCGGTTTGGAAGGACAAGGTCCTTTGCCTACATACCCAAATGGGATCAAAACCGGTGTAGTTCGAGCCTAAGCCCGAAAATTTGTGTTTTTTGCCAATAATGATTGGACTTTTCTTTTGGGGTTGAGACTCCCTGGGGAGCATCAATGAGGTTTGGCTTTATTGTGGGCCAATGAATATTGGGCTTTGGTTTGTTGTGCTTGACAAGATGATGATCTTGCTCCTACGTATCTCCTGGTGGGATGGAGAATTCAAAGCTTACGTAGTTCTTTGGTTTGCCAATGAATATTGGACTTTGGTTCGCCAATGATTATTGGACTTTTTGTTTGGTTGCCGAGCGAGGTCGGGCTTTTTGTTGGTTGCCGAGCGAGGTCGGGCTTTTTGATTTTGGTTGATCTCACTGGGGATATAAGGATCATTTTGGAAGCATGATCGATATCCGGCCTTAGTGGATGAAAAAGATGTATGAGGGTGAGCTTTATTTGGGGAAATTTGTTCCTCTGACACCCGGGATCTTTGCGTTTTACGCGCCGTGGGCTACGCACTTGTTTCTGCTGAAGAGCATGAGTCTTAAAATGAC
The DNA here is from genome assembly GCA_018208015.1 of Medicago ruthenica. Lineage (NCBI taxonomy): Eukaryota > Viridiplantae > Streptophyta > Magnoliopsida > Fabales > Fabaceae > Medicago > Medicago ruthenica. The sequence goes on along the minus strand of CM031373.1, from coordinate 37,615,450 downwards.
TGATGCAAAGCTTCAAGTTTCGAGTCCTCTGATGCAATACCGGGGACCAACGAAATTCTTTTGACATTTAAAACGTCCAAGTAAAAACACACATTTTCTTTTGCAAGTTTTTTTTATTTCCCATATTTCAATGCATTATCTATCATGAATAAAAACACATTTTATGAGCAAGTAAGGACGCATAACAATGAAAAGGTTTTAAATGATTTTGATTCAACGAAACTTAGTCCCTTGTATGGGTAACTATTCGTGAAAATGTAATCCCTATAAGAGGTGATTACTGAGATAGAGAAAAAGGAAGAAACAAAAAGACAAATGGAATTTTGCTTGGGTTTCACGTGCTACTTTCCCTATGACTTTGAAATAATCTTTTTTTTTTTTTTTTTTTTTGAAAGATGATAATGAGGTTGATTCTTTCCCTCTTGAATTCTGTCCGGACCTCACGTGCCGCAGTCTTTTTGCCTTTTTTTTTTTGAAACCCCTAATTTTTACCTGGACTGCTCTTTCAAGTTTTCAGTCCACTGGGGTATATTTCCTTTTTTGATGTCCTTAATTTTTGCCTAGACCGCCTTTTCAGGTTTTCGATCTACCAGGACGCTCTCTATTGCCTAAACCGCCCTTTCAGGTTTTCGATTTAGCGAGCTCTTTTTCTTTTTGGCATATATATTTTTTTTGACTGCGCCGGAGTTTATTGATAGGGGATCCTTGTGGGTGGGTAATATCCTTTTCCCCAAGCATTAAGTTTCCTTCTCTAAATTTTCGAGAATGAACTTTCCTGCCGAGCTGTCCATGCCCCAATGTTGTGAGGTGTTTCTCTTTTATGGGGTTCAGTTGGTCGAACCTTGTTTGTGTTTGTGAATGCCAATGGAAATTGGGTTTTTTGTGATTGGATGACAAGCATGGTTTTTTGTGTTTGGTTGCCGAGCGAGGTCGGGCTTTTTGTTTTTGGTTGCCGAGCGAGGTCGGGCTTTTTGTGATTGGAGTGGAGAGGCTAATGAAAATTGGTCTTTATGTGTGATTGTGTTTGTAAGGGCTAATGGAAATTGGGCTTTTATTGGAAATGGTATTTTGGGAATATGTTTGTGAGTGCCAATGAAAATTGGGCTTTTGGGTGTTTGGATGCCGAGCGAAGTCGGGCTTTTATTGAGATTGGATGCCGAGCAAGGTCGGGCTTTTATTGAGATTGGATGCCGAGCAAGGTCGGGCTTTTATTGAGATTGGATGCCGAGCAAGGTCGGGCTTTTGTTTGGCTTCCGAGCAAGGTCGGGGTTTTGTTTGGCTTCCGAGCAAGGTCGGGCTTTTGTGTTTTTTTTTTTTTGGATGGGAATGCCAATGACAATTGGGCTTTTATTGGAAGTGGGGTTTGTGATTGCCAATGGAAATTGGGCTTTTTGTTTGGAAATTGTGTGTGCCAATGAAAATTGGTCTTTTGTTGGAGATGTGAGGAATGCCAATGATGACTTGGCTTTTTGTGTTTGGGGGATGCCAATGAAAATTGGGCTTTGTTTGTTTGGGAATGTGAGGAATGCCAATGACGACTTGGCCTTTTGTGGGAAATTGTGGGGAGTGCCGTAACGGCTTGGCTTTTTGTGGGAAATTGTGGGGAGTGCCGTAACGGCAAATGGTTTCTTTTTTGATGAATTGGGCGACCACTTGTTTGGTCATGTTTGCATAGGTAGCTGCTTCGACCCATTTGGTGAAACAGTTGATGGCAACTAGTACGAACTGGTCCCCTTTTGAAGCCTTTGGCTCAATCATTCCGAACATGTTTATGCCCCACATAGAAAAAGGTTAGGGTGATGTCATGACATTCAGAGGTGTTTGTGGTATGTGCCCCTTGTTGGCATAATTTTGTCACTTGTGACATGTCTCGGCATGGGTTTGGAAGGACTCCTCATGGATTTCTTCGGTGAGCATGACTGCTTCATGTTTATCCACACGTCTGAGTGAGACTATGATTTCTCTTATAGAGTGTGCCCCGGCAGAGGGAAAATTGTAGTGCCATTCTTTTGAGGGCTCTCTTGGTGAGGTTGTATTACCCTATCCTCTTGATCCCCAAGTCTGGACAATCCTTTAGGAGGTTCAAAATCGTCCTTATTATCATCTTCCGTTTGGTTAATTTGAAAATTGAAGTCAAAAGGGATTATAGCAGTGTTATTTTTTTGGTGGTGATGATTTTTTTGTAGGGTTTATGAAAATTTATTTGAGAACGAAAGAAAAACGGACTCTTTGAACATAAACTGCAAATTTATTAATGACGGAAATGATTTGAAATATGGGGGTCCCATAAAATTTAATCATTTGCCTTGGGAAGAGCAAAATGATTTGCTTTTTTTGAAAAATAAGATAAACTACTTGGACAAAGAATTGATTTCCAGAATTTCGATGGCCTTCCGGTTGCTCGGATCTCATCCGAAACGCTACTGTACACCGGGTCGGGTACTTCTTTTTTTTTGGTGAGGGAATGATGTGGGTTTCTCTTTGAAATGTATGAAAATGCATGTGACTGTATGAATGCAGTGAGTATGCAAAAATATGCCCCTCTTTTTTTTTGTTTATGCAAAAAGTTTTATGAATGCAAATGTTATGACATGCAGGGGTTTGGTATATGAAGGTTCGGAACTTCCCCCCATCCTCACATGTAGGCTCTAAATTGTGAAATCTCCTAAGAAGAGGTCCTTAGAGTCATAGACCTCACATGGAATTAGGGTTGTCTATGGACATACGTCGACATGACTTCAATTAATTCCACGTGAAAATCTCATCTAAGCGGGGTTGGACATCCTACCTCACGGACATACGTCAACGCGGGCTTCCGCACACAACCTCCTTCTAACTTAGTTTTTTTTCTCAAGCTCGGGTAGAGAGCCTCACACGTCCGGCATTAACCCGAACAATGTGGAGTAACATCACTCAAGTAACCCCCGCATTTGATATATATGATATGAATATAAAGCAGATAAAGCAAATATAAACATAAAGCATAAATATAACATGTATGAATAAAATAAATAAACATGGCACGCAAATAAAATAAAACAATTGGCTTTAGACCAAAATAGGTTAGGCTTGACTCGCTAGTGGGAACAGGGTCCCCAGTGAAGTCGCCAGCTGTGCGCACCTCGTTTTTTTCCTCGGGAAAAAGACGCGCAGATTCCTCCGAGGACGTCCTCGAACGCTCGGAGGTGCCTTTGTGAAGCCGCCACCAAAGTTTTTGTGTAAAGGGAACGTTGATAAACCCTTAAGTTTTTTTTTGTTGCAAAGGGAAACGATAATAAAACCCTTTAGACGATGAGGATAAGGATTAGGTCATCGCAACCATTGTCGGGTTCGGGAGTCGGTTACGCAAGGGGAAGGTATTAGCACCCCTCACGTCCGTTGTACTCAACGGGAACCTTCTATTTGGTTAAAGCTTGAATTGTTTTTTTTTTAATACTTTGCGTGCATGTTTATTTATGCTTAAAATATATAATAAGGGGGGGAAAGAGATAAAAACAAACGAAGAAAGAAAAAAGTTTTTTTATTATTGTGCTTGACAAGATGTCGATCTTGCTCCTACGTATCTCCCGGTAGTCGGAGAATTCAAAGCATACGTAGTTCTTTGGTAGAAAAACGTATGTGTGTTGGTTGATTTTAATTGGACGATGTTTTAACCGAATTCTTGCGATTAAACGTAGCTTGTATGCTCGCTCTTGGAGACTTATTAAGCGTTCGTTCGCGAATCACATTAGAATTGTTAAAAGGTACGTCCGTTAGGGTAGACGGTTGAATTGGTCGCTATGGGACCAAGAGAGGTACAATGGACTCATATAAGTCAAACATTGACCGAGTGGACTCCGAAGAGTCGGGCGATTGTTCGATTGATCCACTGAGATCAAGAACGGGTACAATGGACTCGGACGAGTCGAACATTGACCGAGTGGACTCTAACGAGTCGAGGGGTTGAGTCTAATGGCCAACGGGGGACCAAAAGGCTTGGATTGACCACAAGGGGCCAAGATTTGGTTTGGTTAGGGTTGTACATATTAAAAAAAGGGAATGACGATTGTCCGAGCGACGAGACATACGTCACGCATTCGTACAATCGGGGCGATGGAGAGACATACGTCACACCATCCCTTTTTCATTCATATTTTTGGTTTGAATTCTTTAGAAATCCCAAGGTAAATCAAAACATTTGGTTTGAAAACCCAAAAATGGGAAGGTTTAGCAAGTTTGCTAAAAACGCGCAAGTTCGTCTCATTTTGCGAAAATGCGAACGTAAACGGTGTATGTTCATCTTTGAGTTTTGAACATCATGAACAATATTTATTGTTCAAGTTTAGATTGAAAAGCTGAACATAGCTTGTTTGTTCATGTGGTTTTGAAAATTTGGGAACGTAACTTGCTTTGCAAGTTACCCACAAAATGACTATAAGAACTTGTGATTTGCCAAAATTATGCAAAAACCTTGTTATGGTTTGAAGAACAGAGGTTTAAAAACTCTTAGGTTCTGAGCTCTGGGGCTAGAACCTCAAAAATTGGTTGTTTGGACACAAAAACTCAGGTTCTGAGTTCTGTCATGGTCGCACTGCGACCATGACTTCGCACTGCGAAGCATGCGAAATTTTGGGTTCAGAAGCTGTTTCTGAACATTTGTTCAGAAACAACTTCTGAACACACTCAAGACCTTATAGATGGGTGAAAAGCTTTGAGTTTTTTGGGTGAAAAAAGTTATACAAACCAATTTTGATGTTTTGAAAACCTTGGGATTTCTTTGAAATTCAAAAGGGGTTTTTTAGGACCAAAAGGTTTTGAGCCAAAATAGCTATGCAAACACAATTAAAATGCAAGATAAAGAGCTTAGAAACTTACAGAACTCCTTAGCAAAGCTCCAGCTGCACTTGGCTTGATTTGGTTGAAGGCTTTCACAAAGGTTTTGAAGATTTGTGATGAACTTGAACTTTTGTAATGCTTTGTGTGGATTGGCTTTTTCTGGTTATTTGTGGAGATTTGTAGGTTGAAATGAGTAGAGTTTCTGCTCTTTGAATGTTGTGTTTTCTGTTAAATTGTAAGTGTTTGTAACCTTGGGCATTGCCTTGTATTTATAGGCCAAAATCAAATCTTTGTCATCATTACACAATCCCAAAATTCAGCTGATTTGTGGCCAAGATCAAGCTGAATCCTTTTGCATTAAATGCTAATGGATAGAGGCAACCCTGCCTTGTGCCAAGGGGCAAGATCCAGCTTGATTTCAGCCACAAATTCAACTTATTCTAGAAGGTAATGATGAAGAACAAAGCTGATTTGCAAATGGCTAATGCTTGGGGATCAATCCTTGCAATCTCAATGGTTGGTCAATAAAAACGTGCACTGTAATGTGCAGAGATTGAGGGATGAAAAGGCTAAAATTGGCTGGTGTGAGAGGGTGAAAAGCTGCTGCAAAACAGAGTAGGCACTCATGGCTTTTCAAGTGAGAAAATCCAGCTGGTTTGACTGGTTTTTGGGGCAGCAAGCAGGAGGAAAGTCCTCAAGCAGGTGGCTGGCAACCTTGTGGTGGTTAGCAGGTCACCTGGGAGGGACTAGAGCTGCCCAAGGGCAAGCCCACTTGCTTGTCACATGCTAGGTTGGAAGAAAAAGCTTCTAACCTTGGCATTAATGGCAAGTCCTTCAACTCTGTCTTTGCTTGGCCCAATTAGCCATGAATGCTACTTAAAATAAATATGGAAGTGATGTGCAACAAAATCTGGAATTAAATCCAAGAAACCAAAAATCTGCAGAAAAATCGCAGACTTCGCAGTGCGAAGTGAGCTTCGCATTGCGAAGTCCTCAATTTTGAAAAGTTGACTTTTCTGTTGACTTTTGTTGACTTTTGACTTTTTCCCCTCTTTGATTTTTTTGATTTTTTGGTTTTAAAAAAGCGTAGGACAAAATTAGGGTACTACAGGGAGTACCATAACGGCAAATGATTTCCTTCTTGATAAATCGGGCTACCACTTGTTTGGTTACGTTTGCATACGAAGCTGCTTCTACCCATTTGGTGAAGTAGTCGATGGCAACGAGGATGAAGCGATGTCCATTTGACGCTTTGGGCTCGATCATTCCAATCATGTCTATGCCCCACATAGAGAATGGCCAAGGTGAAGTCATGACGTTCAGTGGAGTTGGTGGCACATGCACTTTGTCGGCGTAAATCTGGCACTTGTGACAAGTCTTGGCATAGTGGAAACAATCAGCTTCCATGGTTAACCAATAGTAGCCCGCCCTTAGGATTTTCTTTGCCATTGCATGCCCATTAGCATGGGTTCCAAAAGATCCCTCGTGGATTTCTTTGATGAGCATGTCCGCTTCATGTTTATCCACACATCTGAGCAGGACCATGTCATAATTTCTTTTGTAGAGGGTATTTCCACTGATGAAGAACTGGGATGCCAATCTTCTGAGGGTCCTCTTGTCGGTGTGCGAGATACTTTCTGGATACTTTTGCTCTTCGAGGTATCGCTTGATGTCGTAGAACCAAGGTTTGTTGTCAAGTTCTTCTTCGACTGATGCGCATACAACTGGTTTGTCTCTACGATCCATCCTTATGATTGGTGCTTCGTTGTAGGAATTTACTTGGTACATTGATGATAATGTAGCCAAAGCATCTGCTACCTGATTTTCTTCTCGAGGTATGTGGTGGAAATTGATTTCATCAAAATGCTTGATCAATTCTACAACCCGGGCTTGGTAGGGAATTAAATTGGGATGTCTCGTTTCCCATTCTCCTTTGACTTGATAGATGACTAAGGCTGAGTCACCGTATACTTCAAGGTTTTTGATCCTTAGATCAATTGCTGCTTCGAGGCCTAGGATACATGCTTCATATTCTGCCATGTTATTGGTGCAGTCAAAGCACAACCTTGCTGTGAAGGGTTGGTATCCATTTCTTGGGGAGATTAAAACTGCTCCGATACCGTGCCCCATGGCATTTGAGGCGCCGTCGAAAGCGAGCTTCCATTGAGCTCCTGGCTCTGGTCCTTCATCATCGCTTGTGACTTCTTCGTCATTCAAAGCTACGACATCTTCGTCTGGGAAGTCGAATTGTATGGGTTGATAATCCTCCAATGGTTGGTGAGCAAGGTGCTCGGATAAAACACTCCCTTTGATGGCCTTTTGAGCAACATATTGGATGTCATACTCAGACAGCAGCATTTGCCAACGGGCTATCTTCCCTGTGAGGGCAGGCTTTTCGAAGATGTACTTGATGGGATCCATCTTCGATATCAACCAAGTTGTATGGGTCAACATGTATTGCCTTAGACGTCGAGCAGCCCATGCTAAAGCGCAGCAAGTCTTTTCAAGTGAAGTATACCTTGTTTCACAGTCGGTAAACTTCTTGCTTAGGTAGTAGATTGCGTGCTCTTTTCTTCCCGTTTCATCTTGTTGTCCTAACACACAACCCATTGATCCTTCAAGTACGGTTAGGTATAAGATGAGGGGTTTACCCGGAACCGAAGGTATTAAGATCGGTGGCTCTTGCAGGTATTGTTTGATCTTGTCAAACGCTTCTTGGCAATCCTCATTCCAATGAACGGCTTGGTTTTTCCTTAGCAGCTTGAAGATTGGTTCGCAGGTAGCTGTCATGTGTGAGATGAACCTAGCGATGTAGTTCAATCTTCCTAAGAAACCCCGGACTTCTTTCTCGGTATTTGGCGCTGGCATTTCTTGGATGGCCTTCACCTTATCGGGATCTACTTCAATACCTCTTTGGCTGACGATGAAGCCCAATAATTTCCCGGATCTAACGCCAAATGTGCACTTGTTAGGATTTAAGCGCAGCTTGAACTTCCTTAGGCGTTCGAAAAGCTTTTGTAGATGGACTAGATGATCCTCCTCCGTTTGGATTTGGCAATCATATCGTCGACGTAGACCTCAATTTCCTTATGGATCATGTCATGGAAAAGAGTCACCATTGCTCTTTGGTATGTTGCCCCGGCATTTGTTAATCCGAAAGGCATTACCTTATAGCAGAATGTTCCCCATGGGGTGATGAATGTAGTTTTCTCCATGTCCTCTGGAGCCATCTTGATTTGGTTATATCCCGAGAAACCATCCATAAAGGAAAAGACTGAGAATTGGGCTGTGTTGTCCACCAATATGTCGATGTGTGGTAGCGGGAAATCATCCTTTGGGCTTGCTTTATTCAAGTCCCGATAATCCACACACATTCTCACCTTGCCATCCTTCTTCGGAACTGGCACAATGTTTGCAACCCATGTCGGATACTTGGTTACGGCTAAGAAACCGGCATCGAATTGCTTTTTGACCTCCTATCTGATCTTGAGAGCCATATCGGGTCGCGTTCTTCTCAATTTCTGCTTCACTGGAGGGCATTCCGGCTTGAGTGGCAGCTTGTGTACAACGATGTTAGGGTCTAAACCCGGCATGTCTTGATACGACCAAGCGAATACGTCCACGTACTCTTGCAGAAGCTTGATCAACTTTCCTTTCACACCCTCGTGCAGGGAGGCTCCTATCTTGACCTCTTTCTTATCCTCTTCGGTCCCCAAGTTGACCTTTTCAACTGATTCTTGGTGAGGTTGTATTACCCTATCCCCTTGATTTGCAAGTCTAGACAATTCTTCAGGCGGTTCATAATCGTCCTCTTCATCATCTTCCGTTTGATTAATCGGGCAATCGAAGTCATAAGGGTTTAAGGTAGTGTTGTTTTTGGAGGGTGGATTTGTAGATCTGCATGAGTATGATTTTTTTTAGGCTTTTTGTAAAAAAAATTTTTAAAACAAATGCAAAAAGAAAAAGACTCAAATGAACATAAAAGAGTGCTTTTATTCATGATTGTAAACAACTTTTAAAACATGGGGGCCCCACACGACTAATCATTTGCCTTGGGCAGAGCTAAATGATTTTTTTTTATTAAAAAGTAAAAAACAAACAAACATGGTTTATTACTTGATCCTGGTAATGATCTCGGGAATTGCGATAGCCCTCCAATTGTTCAAAGCTTCATCCGAAGCGCAACGATACACCAAATCAGGCACGTCTTCGTCTACATCTTCGAGTAGAGCCACTTGATCTTCATGGATAAACCCCGCACTGATGAATGTTTCCGAAATGGGGAGGATCCCTTGCTTTGAAGGCTTTGAGAAAGTTTCGGCTGATGGATGATACCCCAACCCGAAGCGATTTTTCTTCTCCGGTATGTCCACTAACTTGCCCCATCCGGTGGGTCGGCTTTCTTCTAGGGCCTCTCTTATCGCCCTCCATGATGACATGGCTGTCCTAGCCTCTTCCTTGGGCTTCGAGCTCAATGTCACGACATTCGCCACTTCCAAAGATTGGAATGGGACGTCCACAGCTTCTTCATCCGTTTCTATATAACGGAAAGATGAGAGATGGCTTACCATCATGTCCTCTTGCCCGGAAACTACAATCATTTGGTTATCAATGATGAATTTCAGCTTCTGGTGCAGGGTAGAGGTAATGGCTCCGGCCGCATGGATCCATGGTCGTCCGAGAAGACAACTGTATGTTGGATTAATATCCATGACTTGGAAGGTTATGGTGAGAACCTTAGGTCCGATTTGGACCGGTAAGTCGATCTCCCCTATGACGGCTCTTCTTGACCCATCGAAAGCTTTTACGACCAAGGCGCTAGGCTTCATTACGGTCCCTTCACATGATAGTTTGAGAAGGGTAGTCTTGGGCATGACATTCAAGGATGACCCCGTGTCCACTAGCACTCTTGAGAGGATGTGGTCCATGCATTTTACGGAGATATGTAAGGCGCGGTTATGAATGTGCCCCTCGTCGGGTAGCTCATCGCCATTGAAACCCAAGTACCTACTTGAGGTGATATTTTCGACTATCCCGTCGAATTGGTCCACCGGAATGTCCTTGGTGACATGTGCCTCACTGAGGATCCGCAGTAGTGCTTCTCGGTGTGCTTCTGAGCTGAGTAGTAAGGATAGCATGGAGATCTTGGAGGGAGTTTGACCTAGCTGGTCAATGATCTTGTACTCGCTCTTTTGGATTATCCTTAGGAACTCTTCGGCCTCTTTTTGCGGGATTGTCTTTTGAGAAGGCCCCGCTTGGTTCTCTTCTTCCTCCACGCTCTTTTCTTTGAGCGGCTCCTTTGGTAGTACAGCTGGCGTCTTCCCGAGTTCTTTCGGAGTGAAGACTCTACCACTTCTAGTTATTCCTCCAACACCGGTAATGTTAGTGATGCTGGGCTCAATTTTGGCTAGTGGTTTTCCTTCCACATAGGCCACAGGTTGGTAATTCCATGGTACCCTCTTTGTGCTTTCAAAAGAGAAGGGTGCAGGTACGTGGAATGTTATGGGTTGTATTGGCATTGGTACCTCCCTCCTTTGGTATGGAATCTCGAGAGGTTTTGGGCTGTTAGACTCTAAGGTAGCAATGTCCGTGCCATCCTTTATATAGCCAATTTGGATCCAACCTTGGTCCATTAACTCTTGAAGACAGCTCTTCAACTCCTCGCACTCGTTCGGGTTGACCTTGCAGGCTTCACAGTTGGCGTGCATTTCCTCGAACAGTCCAAAGCCGGTTAAACGCTCCCTTATGGTTGACAGGGGAGTTTTAACATTGGATACCCTTTTGACTGGACCAAAGTCCTCTTGTTCCTCCACCGCATTTACAGAGGGACCCGCATGCCCCGGCAATGGGTTGTTCTTCACATTGGGGCTTTCCTCTTTGAAGGATAACAGCTTCTTGTCAATAAGATCATGCACCTTGTGTTTGAAAACTCTACAGTTTTCGACATTGTGCCCCACGGATCCTGCGTGGAAATCGCACTTGGCATTTGCGTCGTACCACTGTGGATATGGTGGCGACATTGGTGGTAATAGTCTTGTCTCGACCATACCCTTTTGGATTAGGTATGGCAGGATTTGACCATAAGACATGGGTACAGGATCAAACTGCCTATTAAAATAACTGTTCCTCGAGCTCGCTTGATTCCTTGGTGGGTGCCCACCTTGTTGCTGTTGCTGTTGATTTTGCTGCGGCAACACTACTGGTTGTCGAGGTGGAGTTGCGGGAATTACTTGAGGTGAATAACGCCCTTGAGCCGTTGCTGCTGCCACATAAGGATAGTGGTAGTGAGGCATTTGATTCGGTGGTGGGTAGGATGGTCCCATTAGAACGGCATTTGTCTCCCCCTCTTTCTTTTTGTGAAAGTTGCTGGGGGGCTTTCTAGCTCCACCTTGAGCTTCTGAAGAGCCTTGGATTTTTCCTCTCTTCACTCCGTCTTCTATTCTTTCACCAACCATGACTAGATCGGAGAAACCGGCAGACGTGCTTCCAATCATCTTGTCGTAATATGGGCCTTGAAGTGTGCCCATAAAGGTGTCGACAAGTTCTCTTTCCAATAGTGGTGGTTGCACACGAGAAGCTAGTTCTCTCCACCGCTGAGCGTACTCCTTAAATGACTCATTGCTTCTTTGCAGGAGGTTTTGTAGTTGCATCCTATTTGGAGCCATGTCCAAATTATATTTGTATTGCTTTAGGAAGGCATCGGCTAGATCCTTCCAAGTTTGGACATGGGTACGCTCGAGCTGCATGTACCAATCCAAGGACGCTCCGCTTAAGCTATCTTGAAACACATGCACCATGAGTTTCTCGTTCATTGCGTAGGCTGCCATCTTCCTACAGAACATCCTTAGATGGTTCCGAGGGCATTGAATTCCTTTGTATTTCTCGAAGTCCGGTACTTTGAACTTCGGAGGAATTACCACGTCGGGCACTAGGCACATGTCCAAGGCGTTGTGGGCACCGTATGAGCTGAACCCTTCGACAGCTTTCAACCTTTCTTCCAAAACTCGATACATTTGGGTGGTATCATTGTCTTGGTGGGTGGTGTCGGGAGCAGATTGCCTTAGCTGGCTATTTTCCACATCGTGGGGAATTACTTCATGCTGAGTAGTGGAGGTTCCTTGAGGACGACGCTCTTCATTCCTTACGGGGATTGTGAGCGGTGGTGGAGGTGGTCCTTGACCCTCAGTTTCGAAGGGTGGGGTATAATTCACAGGTAAACCATAAGGAGGCCATTGTACATTGGATGCATCCGTTGTTGGGCGAGGGTGGCTTTCTCGTGCCGATAGAGCTTGCATTAACTCTAGCATCTGCTCCATCTTTCCCTTTATTCCATCAACCTCTTCTCTCAAAGCCGCTTGAGTTTGTTCCAAATTGTCCATGATCCTTTGTTTGTTAGCTCGTGTTCCGTACGAGTGTTGAGTATCTGGTTCTTGGACCGAGGGCTTTCGGGGTTTTCGGGCTATGATTGCTTTGAACTGTTTAAATGGGCATGAATGAGTTTTTTTTTGAAAAATGCATGAAGATGCATGTGGATGTATGTATGCTATGAGTATGCAAAATATGCGTTTTTTTTTTATTTTGCTTTATGGAGTTTAAAGGTGCACGATTAATATTAGCAATTCAAAATATTAAACCGGGAAATTGATTATACTTCAAAATATATTTGATTAAATAACATTTGTTTACAAAGTGTAACTAATGCTATTACAAATCAAATAGCCGCTCGCTTCTCGGCTTTGCTCATCTCCTCCCTATAGAAATCTATGGTGTCCTTGCAGAACTTCATAAACTTCCGGATCTCCATAGGGATGACAAAGTAGGGCATGACCATCTCGGCCTCCGCTAGCTTCTTTGGAAGTTGGGTGATCACCAAATTTGAGAATGCGACCAATTTAGTGAAATCCTCACTTAATCGGGTGGCGTCTTGCCATACATACTCAATCACTTCCTTGCGCTGGTCTAGCTTGACTCTTGCACTTCTAATTTCATCGTGTAGTCGTGCAATGTGGTCCCCATGAGCTCTTGCAATCTTATCGAAGTACTCTTCGAATTTCTTGATGTATTCTTCGAGAAGATTGCACTTTAGCCTCCCTTGATGAGAGAGACTCTCATGTCTTTGCCGCTGGACGCGTTCGGCTTGAAGCTGCTCTTTGTAGTCTTTCACTACTTCTTGGAGCTGTTGATTTTTCTCTTGAAATTTCAACCTCCATTTCCGTTGAGCTTCGATGGCTAGTTCGCCAAACTTCTTGAGCTCTTGGTTGGAATGTAAGATTCTTTCCAACTCTTCGTCCTTGGCCACAAGGTTGGCATCCGCACTAACCAAGCCGCCTCCTATCCAATCCCTTTTTCCTTCGGAGGTTTTTAACCGTTTTTGGCATACTAGGAGAGAATGTGATACTTCATCACGATCTCTCTTTGTCCTAGTAATTTCTCCTAAAGCTTGGAGGTGCTTCAATTCTAAGTCTCCGTTTTTGTTTTGGAGTTCTTGAATTTTAGCCTTGAGGTCCTCCACTTCTTTGTTGGGAATGATTGCAATAGGTTTAGGTGTAGGAGGTTTTGGAGGGTTTATGACCACGAAGGGTAACTTGATTGCTTTGACCCTCTCCTTCACCCATTGAGTATAAAGGGGTTTGGCGACACAGTTTCTCTTGCCGACCTTTCCCTTGCGCACTTGGCTCCATGCTCCCCGGATTCTCTCTAGCAATGCCGGGTCTTGATCGCCTTCCCTTAAGTAGAAAGCTTCCAACAAAAGGTCGTTAGGTTTATCTTCCATTGAAAAACCTAGTTGTCGGAGAGAGAGGACCGGATTGTAATTAATACATCCCTTAGTACCAATGAGGGGTACGTTAGGGAAGTCCCCGCAGCTGAGGATAATTTCCGGGTCCTCTAAGTTTGGTGAAAACCAATGGATGTCCTTCTCGGCGAGGGTTGTCATCCGTTGCGACCATTTGAGCTTGGCCCGGTTTTCCACAAAGTCTCGGTTTCTTGGCATGTGGGACATCATCCAAATTTGCACCACGGGAGTGCAACAAGTAATTTTGCGTCCCCTTGCTTGTTCATGCCTTGAGTAGAGGGTATGATAAAAATCCGCTAAGATTGTAGGAACTGGATTTTTAGTCATAAACACCTCTAGAGCCGGAAAGTCTACGAAATCATCCATGTTGGGGAATAAGACAATCCCGTAGACTAAGAGGGCTAAGATGGCGTTGAATGCCATTACCTCTTTGTTGGCTAGTAAGTCCCGAGCTTTGGCTTCCAAAAACTTTCTTGAAAATCCCTTAAGGTTCCCTCTAACTTCCAAGTTAGATGCCACTTCTTGGGTGTCGAGGTATAAGGATTCGGCGATGGCTTCAAATGTGGGATCCCTTCCCGGACCGAGATAGAGTTCATGACCTTTCATGCTACAACCCAAAATCTTCTCAAACTCTTCCAATGTTGGTGCTAGTTGGAAGTCTTGAAACGTGAAGCACCGTAGAGGTGGGTCGAAGAATTGCGCCAAAGTGGTTAAGGCGGTTGAATCTATTCTCACGGGTAAAAGATCAAGGATTAGCCCATAGCTTGCCTCGAAGATGTTCTTGTGGACCGAAGAGAGCCTCTTGCTTAGAGCTAATAAACTTTCCACCCTAGGAGCTTTAATTTTGAAGGCGAGCGTATTCTTGTTCCCGGAATCCATATTTCTTTTTTTTGCTAACATTTGTTCGTTCTTTTTAAACTCCTATAAAGCAAAACGATGCGAAAATTACTTTCATGAATGCAAATGTTATGCAAGGGTATGGTTTATGAAGGTTCGGAACTTCCCCCCATCCTCACATGTAGGCTCTAAATGGTGAAATCTCCTAAGAAGAGGTCCTTAGAGTCATAGACCTCACATGGAATTAGGGTTGTCTATGGACATACGTCGACATGACTTCAATTAATTCCACATGAAAATCTCATCTAAGCGGGGTTGGACATCCTACCTCACGGACATACGTCAACGCGGGCTTCCGCACACAACCTCCTTCTAACTTAGTTTTTTTCTCAAGCTCGGGTAGAGAGCCTCACACGTCCGGCATTAACCCGAACAATGTGGAGTAACATCACTCAAGTAACCCCCGCATTTGATATATAATATGAATATAAAGCAGATAAAGCAGATATAAACATAAAACATAAATATAACATGTATGAATAAAATAAATAACATGGCACGCAAAGAAAATAAAACAATTGGCTCTAAACCAAATAGGTTCGGCTTGACTCGCTAGTGGGAACAGGGTCCCCAGTGAAGTCGCCAGCTGTGCGCACCTCGTTTTTTTCCTCGGGAAAAAGACGCGCAAATCCTCCGGGGTCGTTCGCAAACGCTCGGAGGGCCTTTGTGAAGCCGCCACCAAAGTTTTTGTGTAAAGGGAACATTGATAAACCCTTAAGTTTTTTTTTGTTGTAAAGGGAAACGATAATAAAACCCTTTAGACGATGAGGATAAGGATTTGGTCATCGCAACCATTGTCGGGTTCGGGAGTCGATTACGCAAGGGGAAGGTATTAGCACCCCTCACGTCCGTTGTACTCAACGGGAACCTTCTATTTGGTCAAAGCTTGAATTGTTTTTTTTAATACTTTGCGTGCATGTTCATTTATGTTAAAACATAAATAAAAGGGGGGAAAAGAGATAAAAACAAACGAAAGAAAAAAAGTTTTTTTATTATTGTGCTTGACAAGATGTCGATCTTGCTCCTACGTATCTCCCGGTAGTCGGAGAATTCAAAGCATACGTAGTTCTTTGGTAGAAAAACGTACATGTGTTGGTTGATTTTAAATGGACGATGTTTTAACCGAATTCTTGCGATTAGAACGTAGCTTGTATGCTCGCACTTGGAGACTTATTAAGCGTTTGTTCGTGAATCACATTAGAATTGTTAAAAGGTACGTCCGTTAGAGTAAAGGGTTGAATTGGTCGCTATGGGACCAAGGGAGGTGCAATGGACTCAAACGAGTCAATCATTGACCGAGTGGACTCAAACGAGTCGGGCGTTTGTTCGATTGATCCACTGAGATCAAGAACGGGTACAATGGACTCGGACGAGTCGAACATTGACCGAGTGGACTCAAACGAGTCGAGGGGTTGAGTCTAATGGCCAACGGGGGACCAAAAGGTTTGGATTGACCACAAGGGGCCAAGATTTGGTTTGGTTAGGGTTGTTCATATTGAAAAAAAAGGGAATGACGATTGTCCGAGCGACGAGACATACGTCACGCATTCGTACAATCGGGGCGATGGAGAGACATACGTCACACCATCCCTTTTTCATTCATGTTTTTGGGTTGAATCCTTTAGAAATCCCAAGGTATGTCAAAACATTTGGTTTGAAAACCCAAAATGGGAAGGTTTAGCAAATTTGCTAAAAAACGCGCAAGTTCGTCTCATTTTGCGAAAATGCGAACGTAAACGGTGTATGTTCATCTTTGAGTTTTGAACATCATGAACAATATTTATTGTTCAAGTTTAGATTGAAATGATGAACATAGCTTGTTTGTTCATGCTTGTTTGAGAGTTTGGGAAGATAACTTGTTTTGCAAGTTATCCACAAAATGGTCATACGAACTTGTGATTTTGTCAAAATTATGCAAAATCCTTGTTGTGGTTTGAAGAACATGGGTTTAAAACTCTTAGGTTCTGAGCTCTGGGGCTAGAACCTCAAAAATTGGTCATTTTGACACAAAAACTCAGGTTCTGAGTTCTGTCATGGTCGCACTGCGACCATGACTTCGCACTGCGAAGCATGCGAAATTTTGGGTTCAGAAGCTGTTTCTGAACTTTTGTTCAGAAACAACTTCTGAACACACTCAGGACCTTATAGATGGGTGAAAAACTTTGAGTTTTTGGGATGAAAAAGGTTGGACGAACCAGTTTTGATGTTTTGAAAACCTTGGGATTTCTTTGAAATTCAAAAGGGGTTTTTTTGAATCAAATGGTTTTGAACCAAAATAGCTATGCAAATACAGTTATAAATGCAAGATAAGTGCTTAGAAACTTACAGAACTCCTTAGCAAAGCTCCAGCTGCACTTGATTTGATTTGGTAAAAGGCTTTCACAAGAGGTTTGAATATTGGTGAAGGTTTTGGAACTTTGGAAAGCTTTGTGTTGGATGGATTGTTTCTGGTTATTTTGTGGAGTTTTGTAGGCTAAAATGAGTAGAGTTTCTACTCTTGAAATGCTGTTGTTAACTGTGTTTGTATCCTTGGGCATTGCCTTCTATTTATAGGCCAAAACCAAATCTTTTTCATCATTACACAATCCCAAAATTCAGCTGATTTGTGGCCAAGATTAAGCTGAATCCCTTTGCATTAAATGCTAATGGATAGAGGCAACCCTGCCTTGTACCAAGGGGCAAGATCCAGCTTGATTTCAGCCACAAATTCAACTAATTCTAGAAGGTAATGATGAAGAACAAAGCTGATTTGCAATTGGCTAATGCTTGGGGATCAATCCTTGCAATTTCAATGGTTGATCAATGAAAACGTGCACTGTAAATGTGCAGAGATTGAGGGATGAAAAGGCTACTTATGGCTGGTGTGAGAGGGTGAAAAGCTGCTGCAAAACAGAGTAGGCAATCATGGTTTTTTCAAGTGAAAAATCCAGCTGGTTTGACTGGTTTTGGGGGGAGCAAGCAGGAGGAAAGTCCTCAAGCAGGTGGCTGGCAACCTTGTGGTGGTTAGCAGGTCACATGGGAGGGACTAGAGCTGCCCAAGGGCAAGCCCACTTGCTTGTCACATGCTAGGTTGGAAGAAAAAGCTTCCAACCTTGGCATTAATGGCAAGTCCTTCAATTCTGGTTTTGCTTGGCCCAATTAGCCATGAATGCTACTTAAAATAATTATGGAAATGATATGCAACAATTTCTGGAATTAAATCAAAGAAACCAAAAATCTGCAGAAAAATCGCAGACTTCGCAGTGCGAAGTGAGCTTCGCAGTGCGAAGTCCTCAATTTTGAAATGTTGACTTTTCTGTTGACTTTTGTTGACTTTTGACTTTTTTTCCCTCTTTGATTTTTTTTGATTTTTGTTTTAAAATGCGTAGGACAAAATTAGGGTACTACACTGGCTAATACTGATCAGATTAGAAGTTAATCCTTCCACCAGTAGCACATCATTAAGTCTGGGCAACCCTTCTCTGATCAAATCACCAATACCCAGAATCTGACCTTTTACACCATCTCCAAATGTCACATAACTTCTGGAGTATGATCTGATATTGTCCAGCAGCTTCTTCACACCAGTCATGTGCCTTGAACACCCACTATCAAAGTACTAGTCTTCTTTTGAGGTGGCTCTCAGAGAAGTATGAGCAATCAGGCCTACATTCTGAACTTTGGGCTTCCACACCTTCTGAACATTGTGTCTAGGGGCAGCTGGTTGCACTCTTCTATACTGAAAATGTTCAGGGTAACCATACAATTTAAAGCAGAATGGTTTGATATGCCCTCTCTTTCCACAATGATGACAGACCCATGGATGATTCCTCCTCCTTTTGTTTCTGAAAGATTTCTGGGGTTGCTTCTGAGGTAGCATCTGACCATGCTTCTGACCTTGCATCTGAACATACTTCTGACCTTGCATCTGAGGTCTCTTTTGAGCTTGCTTCTGAGCTGGCATCTGGGCTTGTTTCTGAGGTCTCCTCTTTGATGTTCCACCCATAGAATCATGAGTTTGAGTAGCAGGAACAAAATTCATCTGTTTAGGAATCTGAGTCTGTTCAGGAACAAAACCTAAACCAGTTTTTCCTTGTTGCTG
The DNA here is from genome assembly GCA_018208015.1 of Medicago ruthenica. Classification (NCBI taxonomy): domain Eukaryota; kingdom Viridiplantae; phylum Streptophyta; class Magnoliopsida; order Fabales; family Fabaceae; genus Medicago; species Medicago ruthenica. The sequence goes on along the minus strand of CM031373.1, from coordinate 37,596,863 downwards.
ATTCCCCAAAATGTCCTCCAACTTATCAGTAGCAGAGTTCAACATCTTCACTTGCTTCTTCATTTGATCAAGTTGGGAGTTCAGCTGGTTTACCTCTTCTTTTAAATCTGAATTCTGCACTAACAGTTTACCTTTTTCAGCCTCCAGTTGTAGAATAGTCTCCTTCTGATCCAAAACTTGTTTGCAAACCTTAGCACTTCTGGTATACAGCTTCTTGTAGTTATCAGCTAGTTCATCATATGAGGTTTTAGCAGCTTCAGACACATATGAGGCTTCAGACTCTGAGTCAGACTCTGAAAAAGTCTCAGACTATAAAGCAGGTTCCTTCTTCAAGATAGCTCCTGACCTTACTACCAGACCAGTATCACACATATCAGATTCACTAACATCATCATCCTCAGAACCATCATCAGACCATGAAATAGCTAGGCTCTTTTTCTGCTTCTTGAGAAAAGTGGGACATTCAGACTTGATGTGTCCATACCCTTCACACTCATAGCACTGCACACCTTTAGCTTGGTTACTTTTTTCCTCAGACTTGGTCTTCTTCTCATCAGTTTGTTGCTTTTTGTTATTGAATCTGAAATTCTGACCTTTGGCTTTTCTGTTAACATTCTTCAGAATCTTGTTGAATTGTTTTCCCAGCAACACTAGAGCTTCTGATAAGTCATCCTCCTCAGACTCTTGTTGATCATCAGCTTCAGAGTTCACAGTAAAAGCTACACCTTTTCCTTTCTTATCAGGCTGTTTGCAGAATGCAGTTTCGAAATTGAGCAAAGACCCAATCAGCTCCTCAAGCTTCATAGTGGTAATATCATGAGCCTCTTCAATTGCTGTCACCTTCATATCAAATCTTCTGGGCAAGGACCTGAGGATTTTTCTTACTAGCTTCTCATCTGACATCTTTTCCCCAAGAGAATCAAAGGAATTAGCCATATCAAGCACATTCATATAGAAGTCCTGGATATTCTCATCTTCCTTCATCTTCAAATTCTCAAACTTAGTAGTCAGCAGCTGTAATCTGGACATCTTTACCTTAGAAGTTCCTTCATGAGTGGTTTTCAGAATTTCCCAAGCATCCTTAGCCACAGTACATTGTTTGATAAGTCTGAACATGTTCTGATCAACACCATTAAAGATTGCATTCAAAGCTTTTGAATTTCCCAGAGACAAGTCATCTTCACCTCTGGTCCACTCCTCTTCAGGCTTCAAAACTCCAGTTTTGATACCATCTTTGTCCAAAACCTCAGGATGTTCCCAGCCTTTTATCACAGCTTTCCAAGTCCTGCTGTCAATAGACTTTAGAAAAGCACACATCCTTGACTTCCAATACTCATAGTTTGTGCCATCTAGTAGGGGTGGTCTATTGACATATCCTCCTTCTCTATCCATGCTTGCCAGTAATTAATGCCTCTGGATCTCACCCAAAACACAGGCAGGGTGCCTGCTCTGATGCCAATTGAAATTCTGGCCAGGCAATAAACAGAGATAATAGGTTCTGAACCAGACAGGTTCTGACAACACACAGGACACAATAATTTGCAAAACAGAGCACAAACACAAACACACACAGGCGACAAATTAAAGTGCAGGAAAGTAAAAAGGCACAGAGGTTTGTTAACCCAGTTCGGAGTAAACACCTCCTACTCTGGGGGATACCAATCCAGGAAGGAAATCCACTATTGGATTTAATCCTCAAGACTCAGACACTGACTCCCAGTTCCTATCCCAAGCAATTAACCTCCACCTAGTCAGACTTCTACCCAACTCTGAGTAATAGAATCCACTATCTTCCTATTCAAGCAACTGCAACCCAGTTACTGAACCCCTTACCTATAACACTCTGTTTTTAAGAAAACTTCAAAAACACAAAGACTTCATTCGTACCTAAAGGCTTAGAATGAATCACAACTCTATAAAACTCTAAACCAACTCAAAACATATGAATGGTGCACAATAAACTCTAAGTTAAAACACAGACTCAATTTTCTGATTTTCTAACTCTCTAAATCGTATGTCTTCAATAGCAAAGCTCCTCCTTTTATAATCTTCAGCAAGCCTCTTAATTATGCTCCAAATCTTCTGAATTGATTTGTTACTGGAATAAGATTGATACTAATGTAACAAATAAAACTGTATCCAATCTTTGAAAGATTTAAAACAGAAAATACGAATTTTCATAACTTTAAACCAAATCTTCAAAGATATCTTCTCCAATTAAACCAGCCTTCTAGAAGCAATTATACAAGGATAATTTCTTGCCAAATCTCCCAAGATACGCGCAAAAACAATCCAGCAAACCCAGCTTCTGACGTGGTCAACAGAAGTCAACGCTGGCTTCAGAACCTGAAACTGCTTCTGAAGTGCTACAGTGCTTCTGATGAGCATTTCAGCTTCTGATGTAGATTTCAGCTTCTGAATGGCTTCTAATAAGAAAACTTGTAACTGAAGAAATGCTTCTATTCCATACTTTGGTTTTGCCAAACAATGCAGCCAACACCAAAAGACTCAACATTTTTTATGAAATTAAAAGCACTAACCAACAAGACAAGCATCTAGTTAGCGATGAAATATTGAGTGAAAAATGTAAAACTTGTGTTTGGTTTATGAAAAAGTATGGATTTTGATCATTTTGTTTGACCGAGTGAAAAATCGTTCTTGGTTAGATCTAGTTAACAATTGAAATCATAAGACCTCCTGACTTTAATTTTTTAATTTTTTGGTGAAACAATTATTAGTTAGATTTTATTATCTATTGGTTGAACTCTAAATTACCATGAATCTTTTTCTTTGAGAGCAGAAAATTACAAACAAACAAAAAAAAACTTACATTTTCACCTTAAAATTTGTCTATAGGTAACAAAATGAAAGTATATTAGTCTGAAGCGAGTAGATAAAAAAAGGTTCTAAAGTTTAAGAATCAATAAATCATACCGATGAAGGTTTTTTAGTGGCAGAAGAGGATTCGACAAGGGATTGAGCGAGAATTGGCAGATTGAGAGCGTTAATCCTTATATTATTATCTTCAATTCTTTTGCTTCGTGCATACTCATATGGTGTCATCTTTTTCACAAGGTTGAGACTCCAAACACACTTACACTGCAAGCATTGATGATAAACAAGTCAAAACGATGCATAAGATAAGTAAAAGCCAAACTAATGCAATTATGCAAGTAACTCAAAAGCCAAACTAGAACAAACTAGCAAGACAACACCCAAAACCAAAACCAAAACCATAGCCAGAAAAACAAAACTCCTTTCACACAGCAAACTCAGGCACAACCCAACAAAATGAGATACGCAAAACAGTATAATATCACGGCAAAGACAATATAATATCACGGCAAAGACAGCTGCATCTAAGAAATTGTACTTCTACAGGTTTCCTGCAAATGGCAGCGCCCAAGGTATCTAAGAGATCACTTATATTCTTGATATGTAGATTGTAACATCCGGGATTTGCCTTTCAACTGGCTTGCCCAGGTTTGCCCCGCAATGTTACTCATGGACTTCTCCACCCCCCCTATGGAGTTTTATGCCTTCCGTGGGAATCGAACTATGAACCATGGGAGCCTCCAGGGTACATAGTTCGATTCCCACGGAAGGCATAAAACTCCGTAGTGGGAATCATAAGGACTTGTACTTAAGGAGCCCCCAGGGTTCATAGTTCGATTCCCACGGAAGGCATAAAACTCCATAGGGGGGTGGAGAAGTCCATGAGTAACATTGCGGGGCAAACCTGGGCAAGCCAGTTGAAAGGCAAATCCCGGATGTTACAAAAAAGGCGCCTTTTTTGTAACATCCGGTGGCTCCCAATGGGCTGGCCTCCCTATCTTTCAAGGGCCGAGATGTACTCATGGTTTTCTCCACCCCCCAAGTGGAGTTTCATGCCTTCCGTGGGAATCGAACCCTGTACCTGGGGCTTAAGTACAAGTTCAATGCATTCCCACTACCAATTGAGCTAAGTCCATGAGTAACATTGTGGGGCAAACCTGGGCAAGCCAGTTGAAAGGTAAATCCCGGATGTTACAAAAAAGGCGCCTTTTTTGTAACATCCGGTGGCTCCCAATGGGCTGGCCTCCCTATCTTTCAAGGGCCGAGATGTACTCATGGTCTTCTCCACCCCCCAAGTGGATTTTCATGCCTTCCGTGGGAATCGAACCCTGTACCTGGGGCTTAAGTACAAGTTCAATGCATTCCCACTACCAATTGAGCTACTAGCTCAATTGGTAGTGGGAATGCATTGAACTTGTACTTAAGCCCCAGGTACAGGGTTGGATTCCCACGGAAGGCATGAAACTCCACTTGGGGGGGGGGGAGAAGACCATGAGTACATCTCGGCCCTTGAAAGATAGGGAGGCCAGCCCATTGGGAGCCACCGGATGTTACATAGATGTTTGGTAGTTTATACATAATATGATTTTAATTTGCAGCTAGTAATAGAAAAATGCCTTGTAAAAAACATTGTTCTAGCTAAATGAATTGGATGTGAAATTAAATCACTCGGTGGTGACACAAGTTTTCATCGGATCATTGTATGATGTTATTATTACGTTTTTGATTTAAGATGAAAATGTGTTGTTTAACCTTAAAGTCTCCTTTCTTTTCTCCTCACACTTACATTTTGTAAAGGTACGCTTAAAAGGAAGCAGAACTCGACTACTGTTTTTTCTCAATTAATGGCTGATGAAGATAATCTGAAGGTGGCAAAGGTGTCCAAGGACTACTCTGGCCAAATGACAGGTTATAAGGATTTAGAATATTTATGCAATGAAAATTTGATTCACCGACTGAATGTAAAAGGTTGCACTCAAGTACTAATAAATTAACAAGCTAACTAGCTGAATCAAAGCTAATATCACAACACAACACAACTTATCAACTAATTATGATTATCTGAGATTACTAAAGTTCCAAAACAGGTTTGTTACTTTATATACTTATTAGCTGCAATGTGGACATTTGTTTTCATTAGTAACTCAAGTGATTTGTTAAATGAGTTTAAAGGTGTATCTTGTGAATTTAGAGGTGCTTATGCTGCAATATTTGGATTCTTAATTAAAGCAGGAGCTGGCTGTCAAGAACCTCGAATGCTTCTACAAGCATCCTCAAATGACAAATAAAAGAAGAAAAGGCGAGGTGCTCCAACTGGACAAAGTGGATATCAAATATTCCTCAAGCATTAATTTTAGTTTAAAACAGTGGAAAATGGACATTGTTGAGCTATGTTCTTTCTTTAGAAACCAACCAATAACCTGAAATAAGCCTACCTTTGCATCAGAGAAATAACCAATTCAACAAAGAGTTTCCGGAAAACAAAATACATCCTTACTCATTAACAATGTCAATACCAGCGTAATTAGCTAGACCTCTAAATTTAAAGGAATATGAGAAACTATTTTTCCAATCTCATGAACAAACATGAAACAACTGCTTCCACATTTGACTAGAATTTTGACTGCCACAAACATAGTTCCCATGTTTACATCAATAGAACAAAGCACACAGATGAACTTATAAAACACCATTTGACCAATAAACACAATGTCAACATTCAAACAGCAATGATTGCACAAAACAAAGTAATGTAAAATAATTTTTTTTATATAAATAAACCAAACAACCAATCTCACATATGTCTAGAGTTGAATTGAAACTTACAGTGAAGAATTGGAACGATTTGGGGTTTTGTTGAGTGAAAGGAAAAGAAACCAAAAAATGCTCGATGCAGCGGGAACGCTCACTCGCACCAACGGATACTGTCACAGCTAATTGAAGTGCTAGTCCAGCAACTGCAGTTGTCTTTCTGTTTTGGGTTGTTGGCCTACCAAGCACTTGCCCGCAGCTCCTGCCGCCCGCCAAGCGGGCGAAGAACGGGACCGTTGTTGCCGCGAAGGGTGCCGAGGCTGATAGGAAGATAAATGGCGGAGAAGCGGTTAGGTCTTCTTGATCGCAGAAAAGCTTCTTGGCGCTCCGTTCGCCGGAGGAAGAGGGCGGCCTCTTCACGATAGAATCATGCTATTTGAACGCGCTTTACTAAAATTGAACAATTGATGGAAGCAAGTTAGTTACCTTAGCGGCGGAGTAAGGGGCAGAGCGGTTAACGGCGCGGTTAGGGATACGGCGAGCACCTTTATGAGCTCAGTGGTTTGTGAGAAGTGAAACGATTTGTGAGAAGTGGTTTGGGAGTGAGAAGTGATTTGGGAGTGATAAGGGTTTGGGATTTTTCACGTTTTTGTTTTTTATTTATTTTTCTGAAAATAAATATGAGAGGGAGCCAATTTTTCTGGAAAGAACGCTTTCTATTTTCAATTCGTGCCCCTATTTTAGAATTAAAACATTGCGGCAGTTGAGCCAATTGTCGTATGAACCGTCGCAAAAAGCATTAAAAAAGCAACCTTGCGACAGTTGTGCCAAGATGTCGCAATCTGAGTGTCGCAAAATGACAATTTTCTTGTAGTGATTCTTCTTGGAATATCATCTTAGATCTTGTACATACTACCCTTCGTTGATATTTTACTATTAGGATTTGATTACATCAAATGGAATTCTTACAAATCATCCTAAGTAAAACAAAAGAACATTCTGAAGTTCAGAAAGTTCAATACAACACATGTTTTAATTCTGACAGCACAGTAAAGTGGTTGGTAAAGTGAAGCAAAAGCAAGATAGCAATCTCAAAATCAGTATCCATAAGATTTCGACACATAAGGGATTTGGTAATGTACAAGACCAACAAAATCCCCTAAAGCATGGGCATGAAGTGAGAGGTCCACTTTTCTCTTTCCTGCACGCATTCCAACACAGATCTGCAAAGGCTTTTGGTTCAGGAACATTATGAAGTATGCACGCAAAACAAAAGCTCATCTACAACCCAGATCTTCATGTGACATTCATTGGATTCGCCCAAAAATTCATCTAGCTTTAATCCATATGAACCCAGGAACATTCTGAAGTATTCTGATGAATCCAGAAATATTCTGAAGTACAAAATGTTGATCAAGACTCTCAAGCAAAAGTTGCTAAGTCACAGGACACGTGGCACAAGACCATTGGATACTTCCAAACGGCTACAAGAGGTCAAGAAACTCTATAAAAGGAGTTGAAGGCATTCATTCAAAACACACAGCTTAAAAACATAATTAAACATCTTATTAAAAGAGTTTAAAGCTTCATAGCAAAATTGATTTCACAAATCAACTCTAAAGATTATTAAAATCTCCAAGAGTGTGAATCAATTCTCTCTTATCTTTTCAAAGATAATCTTCTTCTTATCTTCTTATCCTCTTCCTCTTGACCTCATTTCTTCAAATATTCAATCAATTGTAAAGAGCAAATCTCATCTAGTTTTAAGAGTATTAAAGTCTAGGTTGAGAAACAAAGTGTAAGGTCTGGTGTGACTTAGCACAGAAAGTTGAGAGCCTACCGAGGCTTAGAGAATACATGTTGTAATTGTTCCAAGGGAACAAGATTGTACGGTGCAGGATTTGAGAGGTTATCTCAAGCATCATAGTGGAAACTCTCACAAGATTGTGAGGAGTGGACTAACCCACATTGGGTGAACCACTGTAAAATTTTGTGTGTCTTTCTTCTCTATCCCTATACTCTTTATTTACTGCATACACATTACACACACAATATTTAACTTCAATATCTTATTCTGGACTAATACTTCATAACGTTTTGAAGTCTTTTTAACTTTGTTCTTCCATGTATCAACTTGAGAAGTAATTTTTAAGTACATGATTAAATTTTAAAAAGGGTCACAATTCAAACCCCTTCTTGTGACTATATTATCTACTTCAAGAATCAAGTGAGAGCTAAAGATGTCATAAATATATTAGATTTAATGTATTGTTTGATAGTATAAGAGAAAGATAGAAGAAATGGGTGAAAGAAGTATTTTTATCTTTCTTCTCTTGTTTGGTCAAGTAGAAAATAAGAAGCTAAAAATAAGCATAATACTTTAGACCTCCAACAAGCGGTCCCTAATTTTTTTTTCCTCTCTAGCTTCTCTTTTCCATGTTCTTTCTAGAAAGGGTGGTTCTTGAGTCAATTTTTGACATGAAATCACCTATTTTCATCTTTTCTCCCCTATTTAAATCTAAATAAGTGGTTTTTGTTGGATATTTGGTTGTTGGCTTCATTTTTGTTAACATCAAATATACAAGCAAGTTGTGCGTCTTCAGAAGCTGATCCTCAGAAGCTGAACAGTACCTCAGAAGCTGAACAGTACTTCAAAAGCTGGGTCTTCAGAAGCTGAACAGTACTTCAGAAGCTGAATAGTACCTTCAGACACTGAACCTTCAGAAGCTGAACTTCAGACGCTGAACCATCAGAAGCTGAACTTCGGACGTTGAACCTTCAGAAGCACTTCTTTAGAAGTACCTTCAGAAGCTTTTTACTATTCTCTTGTTTTCGCGCCTTGGAGTGTTTATTTTCTTACCTGATCTGTTGAAGATTTGATTGAAGAATTCTTTCATGTTGCGTGTGGTTCTAGAAGGAAGATATTTGCGTGTGTTATATTTTTCAAGATTGGATTGTTTTATTTGTGAATATATTTTCAAAGAGATCTTTGGAAAATATATTTCTGAAGAATATTTGTGTCAATATATTTCTGAAAAGAATATTTGATTCAAATATATGTTGCTGCTGAAGGCTATAAATAGAAGACACTACTATTGAAGAAAATCACTGAAACTGAAGCTATCATAGAAAGAGTTTTCTTAGGTTTCTAGTCTGTTAATTGTGAGCCTTTCTTGTGTCACCTTGATGCAAGCATAGGACTGTGTTTAGTTGAGTTGTAATTGTGAATCACTCATAAGCTTTTAAGCAGAGTGACGTTTGTGTGTTTTGGAGTGTGTCTCCTACTTTTTTTGTTATTTGAGTTTAAGATCACTGGGGCAGTGATTGTTTGTGGGGAAGTGAGATGGGATCTCAGGTCTAGGAGTTCCTAGGTTGAAGTCAATACGGGTAGTTGCTAGGTGATAAGATGTAAACTGGGAGTTTACTGAGAACTTAGGACTAGGACTATCATAGCGGATTTCCTTCCTGGCTTGGTAGCCTCCAGACGTAGGTGTGTTTGTCACCGAACTGGGTTAACAAATATCATGTGCCTTTTATTTTCTGTCAGTTATTGTTCCTCTGTTTTACTGCGCCAGAATTTCAATTTTGACATAGATTTAGTTTGTTTTTCTTTGTGATTTCGTCATTTGAGTGCGACATCGTGTTGTCAGTCGTCTTGTGTGACGTTGCTTGATTATTTGTAGGGGCGGAGCCAGGATTTAAACATCGGGGGGCGGGACCAAATTTAAAAGGTATACTTTAGTAAAGACAAAAATAAATTCTCAAATTCAGTACACATTTAGAAAAAAAAACTACATCAAAAATTAATATTGTCAAATATATATATATATATATATATATATATATATATATATATATTAAAAAACTAACCATTACATCTGAAAATGTACTCTTCGTGGTTTCATGAAGTCAAAATCATTAATTATCATATCTGAGGTGAATTTTGCAGCAACCTCATCTTCAATATAAACAATCATGTAATCTTTGAGAAAATCATCTTCCATCTTGTTGCGTAACCTTGTTTTTATAAGTTTCATAGCTGAAAGGCAGGTTCTGTTATTGTTGTTGACACGGGAAGAGTCAAAACAAGTCGGAGAAATCTCTCAATCAATGGATACGAAATTGATTTCCTTGTTTCAACTAATTTTTGACATAATTCACCAATAGTTGACAAATTCTGAAAGTTAACATTTTTAAGCACCTCAAACTCATAGTGTTGTTCCTCATACTCCAATTGAGTCCTTTCTTGAATAGAAAAATCTGAATGCGTCATTGGGATTTAAAGATCTGCTCAACATAAGAAGCTCAGTTGATTGCTCATTGAATCAACAATTCAACTCATTTAGTTCAAAATCTATGATGGCATCAAATATGTCTACATGATAATGATGTTCAACTGTCACAAAGTCATGTTGACAACGAGACCGAATTAAATCGGAAAAAGAAGCACTCATATCAGGAATTGGAATGATGTGGATATTGCAAAAAACTTTGACTTTTTCTAGAAGAGAATCCCAACCAGAGTCCCTGAGATTTTGAATTAGTGCTTTTGTGCTAGAGACTAAACACATAGCATTCAAAATGCCTTGAGATTTTTGTTGCAAAGCTTGACAAAGTTTATCAATGATTCCCATTATTTCTTTCATCACATGTAGAACAAAAGCAAAGTCAAATGACATCATTACATTAAAAGCATATTTAGCATCACCTCTTTGAGCAGCATTCGATCCCTTAACAGCATAATCTTCAAGAACAGAAATAGTGGCATTATACATGCATAAAAGGCTGCATATTGAATTGAAATGGGAACTCCATCTAGTATCTCCAAATCTTTGTAATGTTCCAACTTGATTAGCCCCTCTCCCGGTTGCAATCTCACCATTTTCAACCAAATGGATAATTTCATTTTCAAACGCAGCTTGCAACTCATCATTGTGTTTACAAGAAGAACACACAACATTGACAATCATACTCAAAGTTTTAAAAAAAGTATGAACTTCAGCTACTTCTTTAGCTGATGCTACAAGAACGAGTTGTAATTGATGAGCCAAACAATGTACATAATATGCATAAGGACATTCTTGGAGAATCAAAGCTTGTAAACCATTCACCCCTCCTCGCATATTACTAGCACCATCATATCCTTGGCTTTGAACATTTTGAATGTCAAGATTATGACGAGACAATATTGTACAAATCCCTTGCTTAAGTGTGGATGATGTGGTATCTCCCACATTAGTGATATCCAAGAAACACTCCTTGACACATCCAATCTTATCAACAAATCTAATAACAACGGCCTTTTGTTCTCTTTTTGATTCATCACGAGCTTCATCAACAAGTAAACAAAACTTTGCATTGCCAATCTCTTCTCTAATTTCATTTTGTACCTTCCTAGCAAATACATACAAAATTTCCAACACAACATCATATACTTCCTTATTGTACTCGGCCAATATCTTTATCATTTGAAGGAAATTACCTAGATTTCTAGAATCCAATGATTCAGCATGCCCTCTAAAAGGACAAGCTTGAAATATTAACCATCTAACAACATCAACTGATGTTTTAAGCCGCAACCGGTTACTCAATATTTGTTGTTTAGTTTACTTGTATAGAATTTTTTCAATGTGACAAGAGTGGTTCTTGAAATCTTCATAGCATCTAAGAGCAACATTGTATGAGGAATTAGGACTTTTCCCAATATGAGATAAAAAAGCACAATCTTCTCCATTGTTTACTTTTTTCCAGTTTCTAAATCCCTTTGAAGTAAAATGACTTAACTTTTTAGAAAACAAATAACAAGGAAAGCAAAGGCAACATCTTCAGGTGAGTACTCTAACCAAGGAAAAGCTTTATACCAATGAGCTTGAAATCGACGAGGATGATCTTCTTGACCCGAAAGTGGATACACGTCCATCAAAAATTGATATTGTCTGAACATCATATACGCCCTACGAATTTCATCTTGTTGATTCACACAATAATCCCATATTTGTGGACGTTTTTCAGGATCACGGATCAAAGTATCAATACTGATTTTCTTATTCAATCCTTGGAACTTTGAAAAGAGGTGGTTGGGCAAGTTGCTCACTTGATGACTTTTGGTTGTTCAACTTTATCAACACTTTCAGTTTCATCATTAGCCAGTGAATTTGTTGCTAATTTCGGATATAATGGTTCTACTTCTTCATCATCTCTCTTTTTCCTCTTAAAAAAAATGAGAGAATAGTTTTTTCTTTAACCATATTTCAACCTAAAAAACATAAACAATTATTCAATGAAATTTAAAGAAGGAAAATATTGCACATATAATTTCCAATTAAAAAATAGTGCAGATAAACATAAATATTTTAATGCTAAACGAAAAATCATTTAAAAAAATCAACAAATTGATAAATGATACAACTAAATAAAGTACTACTAATAGTCATGTCTTTGAAGTAAATTTTTTTTTTTACTCAATAACTTTTCATTGTTTATGAGAATGGTCAACTAACTTAGCTTTTTCTGGTAGAACAAGAATAACACAGTGAAACATACAAGTCAAATATATTAGACTTATAATAAGATTGTATTTTCCTCCTAACAACATATAATAATAAAACCAGAGACAAGTTTAGCCTGTCTATTCAGAACACATAGTTTTTTCACCTCATCTAGTTTTTCTCCATAATAAATAATCAAAATGAACTTAGGAATACCACAGCCATAAAACTATGATCCTTTTTCACCGCCATCTTCAGCAACGCTCCAGACCACAAAATGAACCTGAGCACTTCATCCAGACAGAAAAAAAGTACTACTAATAGTCTAATAACTACTATAGAATACTCTACCAACAAACAATTTTACAATCCAATAAAATAAAAGCAATAAACTATTATTATTGTGGAAAAGACAAGTTAAAAAGCATGCCAGACTTACCAAGTTACCAGAAGAAGACGAAATGGTGCAGAGGAAGAAGACACAAGGAGTGGTCCAAGCAAGCACATCCAAGGGGGCAAGGTTGAAGGCTTCAATTGGGAACTTGGGAGAAGAGAGAAAAACTAGGTTTAACTATTAGTTGATTTATTTTATTCTTTTGTACCTTTTGTACTTACATAGTTAAAGGGATTTTTTTAGAAGTTAAAAGGTTTTTTTCAATAAAAGACAAAGGCTCAATAAACATATATAACATAACACTCATAGATGAGGGACCATATTACTAACCCCATTAAAATAGCATAAAAAATCATTGTATATTACTAGTATAAAAAAATTGCAAAACGTGGGGGGGACCACGGCCACCCTTGGCCCCCATGGTCCCTCCGCCACTGATTATTTGTCTTGCTCCGGTGTTCATTTGGTTCCTATTGAAATATCGACTCCAGTTCGATCAATGATTTGAGTATCAACGTTGCAGATCAAAAGACATATATATTATTTGTAGGTATTTTGCCTGTATATGTTATTAACTTGGATGTTGAGAGTTTGTTCACAGATTCATTATTTATGTTTTTACCGATTTTGAATATGTAATTGTATTTCATGTATCTATCAAAATTTAAATGAATGAATATTTTTTAATTTTGTATAATACAACATGTTTGTTACATGGTAATTAAATTATTATATTAATGACCCCGTAACTACTAAAATACTCCATATTACATTATAAATAATGATTAAATAAATAAGAATAAATTTTAGATTGAGTAGTATTCATCAATATTGAATAAAACTACTCTCTCCGTTTTACAATGAGTGTCGTTTAAGTTTTTTTTTTTGAAAAAAGAGTGTCGTTTAAGGTTTTGACACATAACTTAAGAAATGGAATGAAATAATCATTAGACATAACACTTTTACTAAACTACCCTTACTTTATAAGAAAAAAACAAACTTAAAGTCACATTGAAAATTGTGTGAGAGAAAAGTTGAAAGAAAAAATTAAAGTTGTATTGGACATGTAAAGTAACATTCATTTAAAAAAAAATTGACTAAAATGACACTCATTGTGAAAGGGATGAAGTACAAAAAAACCCACGTCAAAAAGATTATCCATATCTATGATTTTAAGTTATCTTGATCCGGTCTGTGCCTTCAAATTTGGTATGGATGTGGTGGTGTAAATATGTAGACAGTGATAGACAAAGATGGATCAAAGTTGTTGATTCTTCATCAAAGTTGGAGGATGGAAGGAAGAAAATCACACAAAGGAAGAAAATGCAAGGGAGGAAGCAGGCCTAAGCTCATCGTGGGAAGTGAAGGACAAGAGGACAACATAAATGAATCATGTCTCTTCTCTCTCTCTTCACTAACTCTTACTCTCCCATCCTTACCCCATAAAAAAAATATAAAAAAATCTCTCGCTCCCCTAATTCTAGCAAATCAATCTAAGTGTAAGTCAAGAATGTCATAATTACTCATCTGACAACTTTTTAAATTCGATTAAAATAGAGTTTTGTTAACGAATATCTTCATATTATTCTTTAAAGATTCTTAATAAAAAAAATTATTTTTTAAAAAAGTTAAAGATTTTAATTTTCAACACAATAAATACACAAATTTTTATAATATATTTCCATTTTAAATACTTAAAGAGTGTCTTGGAAGGTACTCCTTAACATTTCTCAAATATATTAATAATGTGATCTTCCAATTTAAGAGTCTAAAATAGATATTTACTTAATTTTGAGACATTGACAAATTGACCTAGGTGGGGAAAAATCCTAAAAAATAATTGAAATTCTGGCCAGGCAATAAACAGAGATAACAGGTTCTGAACCAGACAGGTTCTGAACAACACACAGGACACAATAATTTGCAAAACAGAGCACAAACACAAACACACACAGGCAACAAATTAAAGTGCAGGAAAGTAAAAAGGCACAGAGGTTTGTTAACCCAGTTCGGAGTAAACACCTCCTACTCTGGGGGATACCAATCCAGGAAGGAAATCCACTATTGGATTTAATCCTCAAGACTCAGACACTGACTCCCAGTTCCTATCCCAAGCAATTAACCTCCACCTAGTCAGACTTCTACCCAACTCTGAGTAATAGAATCCACTATCTTCCTATTCAAGCAACTGCAACCCTGTTACTGAACCCCTTAACTATAACACTCTGTTTTTAAGAAAACTTCAAAAACACAAAGACTTCATTCGTACCTAAAGGCTTAGAATGAATCACAACTCTATAAAACTCTAAACCAACTCAAAACATATGAGTGGTGCACAATAAACTCTAAGTTAAAACACAGACTCAATTTTCTGATTTTCTAACTCTCTAAATCGTATGTCTTCAATAGCAAAGCTCCTCCTTTTATAATCTTCAGCAAGCCTCTTAATTATGCTCCAAATCTTCTGAATTGATTTGTTACTGGAATAAGATTGATACTAATGTAACAAATAAAACTGTATCCAATCTTTGAAAGATTTAAAACAGAAAATACGAATTTTCATAACTTTAAACCAAATCTTCAAAGATATCTTCTCCAATTAAACCAGCCTTCTAGAAGCAATTATACAAGGATAATTTCTTGCCAAATCTCCCAAGATACGCGCAAAAACAATCCAGCAAACCCAGCTTCTGACGTGGTCAACAGAAGTCAACGCTGGCTTCAGAACCTGAAACTGCTTCTGAAGTGCTACAGTGCTTCTGATGAGCATTTCAGCTTCTGATGTAGATTTCAGCTTCTGAATGGCTTCTAATAAGAAAACTTGTAACTGAAGAAATGTTCAACATGAGGAAATGCTTCTATTCCATACTTTGGTTTTGCCAAACAATGCAGCCAACACCAAAAGACTCAACAATCTCCCCCTTTGGCAAATTTTTGGCTAAAACCATCCAAGTTCTTCAGTCTTCCATAAAATTAACTCAACAATGAAGAACTCCACAATGATCAATCATAACATAGCATAGAGCTAAGCAGCGGACAAAGTTATGACTATCATGAAATACACAAAACAGCTTCAATTTGATGGTATCAGAGCAAGTACTGATTAACAGCTTCAGTTCAAGGTATCAGAGCTACTGATCAACTCCTGAACATCACAAACACTCCCCCTGAAGCTCCACAAACACATAACCAAAATACTAAGCTTCACAACAAACACTCCAGCTTCACACTACTCCCCCTGCAACTCAGCTTCTCACAAAAAACTTATACTAACTCCTCCTGACTTCTGAACTACAGTGAAATGGTATTAGAACATATCAGAAGCACACTTAGGACCACAAGAACACTCAGGATCAAAACAATCTTGTACTCCCCCTGAGACACATCTTCCCTTTCAATCATATCTGGACATATCTTGTTGCTGGTATCAGAGCAACACTAGTCACCTTCTGATTCACATATTTTGAACAGCTTTCTGAACTCAAACATAGATTTTTCTCCCCCTTTTTAGCCACAAAATTATGCCAAACTTCAGACTTCAAATAGGGATTAAAATCACAACAAGTAACACACATCCTTGAAAACATCTCAGACTCAGACTCAGGTTCAGGATCACACTTTGCATAGGCACAACTGGCAGGTACTCTATCTTCCTCACATCCAGTTTTCAGTAATTGCTATAAGTCTTCATGTAAGCACACTCCTAACTTGCTTCTTAAGTTTTCAAACTGTTTAGCATCCAAGGCCTTTGTGAAAATGTCAGCAACTTGTTCTTCAGTAGCTACATGTTCCAGCTGAATGACTTTATTCTCCACAAGGTTTCTGATAAAATGATGTCTGATGTCTATGTGTTTGGTTCTGCTGTGCTGAATTGGATTCTTAGAGATGTTGATGGCACTCAAATTGTCACAAAACAATGTCATAGTTCCTTGCTCAATGTTGTACTCCTCCAGCATCTGCTTCATCCACACCAGTTGTGAGCAACTACTTCCAGCAGCAATATACTCAGCCTCAGCAGTTGACAGTGAAACACAATTTTGTTTCTTGCTAAACCATGAAATCAAGTTATTTCCTAAGAAGAAACAACCTCCTGAGGTGCTCTTTCTGTCATCAACACTTCCAGCCCAGTCAGCATCACAAAATCCCATCAGTTCAGAACTTGAACTATGTGAATACATGATTCCATAGTCACTTGTGCCATTCACATACTTTAGGATCCTTTTGACTTGTGTCAGATGACTCATCTTAGGATCAGCTTGGTATCTTGCACATACTCCAACAGCATAAGTGATATCAGGTCTGCTTGCAGTTAAATACAATAGGCTCCCTATCATGCTTCTGTACTGACTTTGGTCTACTGAAACTCCATGTTCATCTTTGGTTAGCTTCAGATGAGTAGCAGCTGGTGTCTTCTTATGAGCAGCAGATTCCATACCAAACTTCTTCACTATGTTCTTGGCATATTTACTCTGAGAAATGAAGATTGTATCTTCCATTTGCTTGACTTGTAACCCAAGAAAGTATGTCAGTTCACCAACTAAGCTCATTTCAAATTCTGACTGCATCTGCTGAACAAACAATTTGACCATCTTCTGAGACATCCCTCCAAACACTATATCATCCACATAAATCTGAGCTATCATTAGACTCCCATTTTCATCTTTCACAAACAAAGTCTTATCAGAACCTCCTTTTCTGTAACCTTGAGCCACAAGAAACTGAGTCAGTCTTTCATACCATGCTCTTGGTGCTTGCTTCAATCCATATAAAGCTTTCTTCAACTTGAACACATGATCAGGAAATTTATGATCCACAAAACCTTTAGGCTGTTCAACATACACTTCCTCTTGCAGATATCCATTCAAAAATGCACTCTTGACATCCATCTGAAACAATTTGAACTTGAGAATGCATGAAACTCCCAACAGTAGTCTTATGGACTCTAGTCTGGCCACAGGTGCAAAGGTCTCATCAAAATCAAGTCCCTCAACTTGAGTATAGCCTTGAGCAACCAACCTTGCCTTGTTTCTGACTACAGTACCACTTTCATCTGTTTTATTCTTGAATATCCACTTAGTGCCAATCACATTCAGTCCTTCTGGTCTTGGAACTAGATCCCACACTTCACTCCTTTTGAATTGATTCAACTCATCTTGCATTGCTTCAATCCAAAATTCATCAGTCAGGGCTTCTTTCACATTCTTGGGTTCAAACTTGGACACAAAACATGAATCAGTAGCAGCAGCATCTGATCTCCTGGTTTTGACACCTTGATCTAAGCTTCCAATGATTAAGTCTTTAGGATGATCCTTCTGAACTCTAATTGATGGCCCTTTACCATTAGGAACTTGATCTGGTTGATCTTCTGCTTCTTCAGACTCTGAATGCTTTTCTGCTTCTGAGGTTTGTTCTTCTGATACTTCAGATTCTGGAACTACTTCGGGTTCATTCTTTTCATTCTCAGCAGACAAATCATCAATAACCGCATTTATGGACTCCATCACAACCTTGGTTCTGGAATTAAACACTCTATAAGCTCTGCTGTTCACTGAATAACCCAGGAATATGCCCTCATCAGACTTAGGATCCAGTTTTCTTCTGTTTTCCCTGTCAGTCAAAATGTAGCATCTGCTCCCAAACACATGGAAATACTTCACAGTTGGCTTTCTTCCTTTCCATAATTCATACAAAGTACAAGTGGTTCCCTTCTTCAAGGTAACTCTGTTATGAATATAACAGGCAGTATTTATTGCTTCAGCCCAAAACATATATGGCAGCTTCTTTGCATGTAGCATAACTCTTGCACATTCTGCTAATGTCCTGTTCTTCCTCTCAACTACACCATTTTGCTGAGGTGTGATAGGTGCAGAAAACTCATGCTTTATACCTTCAGAAGCACAGAATTCTGAAAAACTCTTGTTTTCAAATTCTTTGCCATGGTCACTTCTGATTCTGACAATACCACTGTCCTTCTCTCTTTGTAGCTGAATGCACATCTCTTTGAAAACTTCAAAAGTGTCAGACTTTTCTCTAACAAAGCTGACCCATGTGTATCTTGAGTAGTCATCTACCATTACAAATGCATATCTCTTTCCTCCAATACTTTCAACTTGCATAGGCCCCATTAAATCCATATGAACAAGTTCTAGTACTTTAGTAGTTACCTGGTGAACTAATCTGGGATGAGACTTTCTTGTTTGTTTTCCAATTTGACAATCACCACAAACATTGTCCTCATTGATCTTCAGATTAGGTACACCTCTGATAGCTTCAGTACTTAGGATTTTCTTCATGCCTTTCAAGTGCAAATGTCCCAGTTTCTGGTGCCAGAGTTTGACTTCCTCTTCTGAGCTCATAAGACAAGAAGTCAGACTTCTTTCTTCTTCAGAAACCCACAAATAACAGTTGTCTTTGGATCTGCAGCCCCTCATCTGAGTTTTACCATCCTGATCAGTAACAATACACTCTTGCTTGTTGAAATTCACTTTTAAATCCTGATCACACAGCTGGCTAATACTGATCAGATTAGAAGTTAATCCTTCCACCAGTAGCACATCATTAAGTCTGGGCAACCCTTCTCTGATCAAATCACCAATACCCAGAATCTGACCTTTTACACCATCTCCAAATGTCACATAACTTCTGGAGTATGATCTGATATTGTTCTGAAAGATTTCTGGGGTTGCTTCTGAGGTAGCATCTGACCATGCTTCTGACCTTGCATCTGAACATACTTCTGACCTTGCATCTGAGGTCTCTTCTGAGCTTGCTTCTGAGCTGGCATCTGGGCTTGTTTCTGAGATCTCCTCTTTGATGTTCCACCCATAGAATCATGAGTTTGAGTAGCAGGAACAAAATTCATCTGTTTAGGAATCTGAGTCTGTTCAGGAACAAAACCTAAACCAGTTTTTCCTTGTTGCTGATTCCCCAAAATGTCCTCCAACTTATCAGTAGCAGAGTTCAACATCTTCACTTGCTTCTTCATTTGATCAAGTTGGGAGTTCAGCTGGTTTACCTCTTCTTTTAAATCTGAATTTTGCACTAACAGTTTACCTTTTTCAGCCTCCAGTTGTAGAATAGTCTCCTTCTGATCCAAAACTTGTTTGCAAACCTCAGCACTTCTGGTATACAGCTTCTTGTAGTTATCAGCTAGTTCATCATATGAGGTTTTAGCAGCTTCAGACACATATGAGGCTTCAGACTCTGAGTCAGACTCTGAAAAAGTCTCAGACTCTAAAGCAGGTTCCTTCTTCAAGATAGCTCCTGACCTTACTACCAGACCAGTATCACACATATCAGATTCACTAACATCATCATCCTCAGAACCATCATCAGACCATGAAATAGCTAGGCTCTTTTTCTGCTTCTTGAGAAAAGTGGGACATTCAGACTTGATGTGTCCATACCCTTCACACTCATAGCACTGCACACCTTTAGCTTGGTTATTTTTTTCCTCAGACTTGGTCTTCTTCTCATCAGTTTGTTGCTTTTTGTTATTGAATCTGAAATTCTGACCTTTGGCTTTTCTGTTAACATTCTTCAGAATCTTGTTGAATTGTTTTCCCAGCAACACTAGAGCTTCTGATAAGTCATCCTCCTCAGACTCTTGTTGATCATCAACTTCAGAGTTCACAGTAAAAGCTACACCTTTTCCTTTCTTATCAGGCTATTTGCAGAATGCAGTTTCAAAATTGAGCAAAGACCCAATCAGCTCCTCAAGCTTCATAGTGGTAATATCATGAGCCTCTTCAATTGCTGTCACCTTCATATCAAATCTTCTGGGCAAGGACCTGAGGATTTTTCTTACTAGCTTCTCATCTGACATCTTTTCCCCAAGAGAATCAAAGGAATTAGCCATATCAAGCACATTCATATAGAAGTCCTGGATATTCTCATCTTCCTTCATCTTCAAATTCTCAAACTTAGTAGTCAGCAGCTGCAATCTGGACATCTTTACCTTAGAAGTTCCTTCATGAGTGGTTTTCAGAATTTCCCAAGCATCCTTAGCCACAGTACATTGTTTGATAAGTCTGAACATGTTCTGATCAACACCATTAAAGATTGCATTCAAAGCTTTTGAATTTCCCAGAGACAAGTCATCTTCAGCTCTGGTCCACTCCTCTTCAGGCTTCAAAACTCCAGTTTTGATACCATCTTTGTCCAAAACCTCAGGATGTTCCCAGCCTTTTATCACAGCTTTCCAAGTCCTGCTGTCAATAGACTTTAGAAAAGCACACATCCTTGACTTCCAATACTCATAGTTTGTGCCATCTAGTAGGGGTGTTCTATTGACATATCCTCCTTCTCTATCCATGCTTGCCAGTAATTAATGCCTCTGGATCTCACCCAAAACACAGGCAGGGTGCCTGCTCTGATACCAATTGAAATTCTGGCCAGGCAATAAACAGAGATAACAGGTTCTGAACCAGACAGGTTCTGAACAACACACAGGACACAATAATTTGCAAAACAGAGCACAAACACAAACACACACAGGCAACAAATTAAAGTGCAGGAAAGTAAAAAGGCACAGAGGTTTGTTAACCCAGTTCGGAGTAAACACCTCCTACTCTGGGGGATACCAATCCAGGAAGGAAATCCACTATTGGATTTAATCCTCAAGACTCAGACACTGACTCCCAGTTCCTATCCCAAGCAATTAACCTCCACCTAGTCAGACTTCTACCCAACTCTGAGTAATAGAATCCACTATCTTCCTATTCAAGCAACTGCAACCCAGTTACTGAACCCCTTAACTATAACACTCTGTTTTTAAGAAAACTTCAAAAACACAAAGACTTCATTCGTACCTAAAGGCTTAGAATGAATCACAACTCTATAAAACTCTAAACCAACTCAAAACATATGAGTGGTGCACAATAAACTCTAAGTTAAAACACAGACTCAATTTTCTGATTTTCTAACTCTCTAAATCGTATGTCTTCAATAGCAAAGCTCCTCCTTTTATAATCTTCAGCAAGCCTCTTAATTATGCTCCAAATCTTCTGAATTTATTTGTTACTGGAATAAGATTGATACTAATGTAACAAATAAAACTGTATCCAATCTTTGAAAGATTTAAAACAGAAAATACGAATTTTCATAACTTTAAATCAAATCTTCAAAGATATCTTCTCCAATTAAACCAGCCTTCTAGAAGCAATTATACAAGGATAATTTCTTGCCAAATCTCCCAAGATACGCGCAAAAACAATCCAGCAAACCCAGCTTCTGACGTGGTCAACAGAAGTCAACGCTGGCTTCAGAACCTGAAACTGCTTCTGAAGTGCTACAGTGCTTCTGATGAGCATTTCAGCTTCTGATGTAGATTTCAGCTTCTGAATGGCTTCTAATAAGAAAACTTGTAACTGAAGAAATGTTCAACACGAGGAAATGCTTCAATTCCATACTTTGGTTTTGCCAAACAATGCAGCCAACACCAAAAGACTCAACAATAATTTTAACGAAGCCAACGCTACAAGCGTCGGCTCAACCAACATAATAATTTTATTTAGTTGTTTTCATGTAAGCCTCGACTCAAACTATGATAGGAGCATCGCTAATTCAATTCCATTTTCGATATACATTGGCATCGAACATTTTAGCTTCAACCACTACTCTGTTGGCCGCCTTTAAACGTCATTAACTTACGTTTTTTTATCCGACGCTAATTTTTTTTTTGGCTTAAATGCACTTTTCACCCCCTATGTTTTAAAAAGTTGCGATTTTGGCCCCCTTTAAAAAAAATGGATTATTAGACCCCCAACTTTGGCCCCTTTTGCAAAAGTGGCCCCATCCCTCAATTTTGACCAAGTCAACGTATATGTGGCAGCTGACTTAGTTTAGTCAGATGCCACGTGTGTATTTATTTAATTAAAAAAATAAAAAAGACAAATAATCCATCGCTTCTTGTGAAATTCATCACTGCACACCATCGTATTCTTCCCCTTCATGATATTCATCATTCTTCAACTAAAAAATCCAGTAACACAACACAATCCATAAACTGTAACAAAAAAAAAATCCATAAACATAACATAGTTATCTCCTCTCTCTTCTCCATTTTTTGTACTCATCTTTGTGTTATAGGCTTCAATGGCTAACAGAAATTCCAGCAATTACCCATTTCTTAGCTTCAGATTCCAAACTCTTCTCCATTTGTGTTTTCTTCGAATTCTTTGAAAAAACCCATTTTTTATCTAAGCAAAATTGTGATAAAAATTGAACCTTTTTCTTGTGGGTGTATCAGAATCAAAGAGAATCAAATTGGGGTTTGAGAAAATTGTGAAAAGATTGGATTTTTAGTGTGAGAAACTCAAAGGGTTGTTGAAAAGATTGATTTTTGAGAGAGAATCGGAATAAATTTGAAGAATGAAAAAAAATTGATGCTTAGAGAATACTAATGAAGAAAAACAAGAAGTTTTGTCGAGGAGAGGAGATCCGTCCTTGGCGCAAGTTGTGGATGGCCGTGGGTGCCATGGATCTGGAAAATTTTCGTGACTGTAAGCATCACAGTTTCAGCAACGCGAGTGAAATGAAGAAGAAACATTAAGGGCCCTTCAAACTTTGGCAGAGAAGAAAAAGGGAACAGAGAGAGTGGGGACGAGAGAAGAGAGAATGGAGAAAAAAGAAGATAAGAGAGAAGGGAGAAAAGAGAAGAGAATAGAAGAGAAGGATGAGTGCTGGAGAAGAGAAGGGGGGTGCTGGAGAAGAAGGGAAAAATAATTTATTTTAATGTTTTTAATTCATTAAATTAAGTTTTTATTTTTTTAAATGGAATAAGAAATTTGGAAAAGAAATAAAAAAGCCAACTCAACATGCCACCTCGTTAATCAGTGCCACGCGTGGCTTTTTTGTTTATTTTTTAATTCATAATTACACAAGTGTCTGCCACGTATGCGTTGACTTGGTCAAAATCAGCCATTCGCAAAAGGGGCAAAAGTTAGAGGTCTAATAATCCATTTTTTTTAAAAGGGGGCCAAAATCGCAACTTTTTCAAATATAGGGGGCCAAAAGTGCATTTAAGTTTTTTTTTTTTTTTGTAGTAAACACTTTTGCTGTCCTTTAGCTTTTCTGGCTGATCAATAAGTGTTTGATACTAAGTTGATTGTACGTAAGATTTGGAGTTTGAGTCACCTAAAGGCAAGTAATACACCAAGTGTCTGATCAAATGGTTTTCGTAGTGTGTACTCTAAAATATGTTAGGAATGCCTCCTAAGAAAGTACCGATAAAGGAATGATTGCAATTTCGTTGATAGATCTCATAATGCGGGTACACTATCTTAAATAGCCAAAGTACTCTACGATCGTTTTGGCTCAACCAAATCCTTACTAACAAAATCAAAACAAACTAATGAGTCATCAATCTTATAGAATTGATGAGTCATTACTAAATGGTTGCTCATGTGGGCCACTGCAGCTAGCACCACCCTTGCCCATATGAGCTTTAGTGAATAAAATACAAAGACTCATTCTTTTCTCACCCTATTAATTTCTCGCGTGCTCTATGTAGTTCATATTATATAATTCGAACGGTTTAAACACCTCATAAAAACTTCCAAAAAACGTTAAAACATTTTAGATTTTAAAATCTAAATAGAGCGTGCAAGAAAATCATAATGTGGTACAAGTAATGCCTAAATACAAATTGTGAGAGTGGTTTCTATCTGCTATGTATTTAATCCTCTTTCTCAAACCCTTTGAGTCATTAAGGGTCATTTTTTACTCTTATTGTCTTTGGTAGACTAATGAAATATCATTCGCCATTGGTAGGGTAGCATACAATTTATCTATATTGTTTGTGTGAAAGGGCGCAATCCTAGGGAACCAAACCATTCATTGGCTAAGTGGCAAACCCACACTTTTGCCTTTGAAAATAGATGCATGAAACACAATTTATATTAGAGCAAAAATCTTTTAGAAATAGACCGTATTTAAATCTATATAAAAAAACCATATTCTTTTTCATTCACTACTCCTTAGACATGGCATATTCAGTAACTACATAAGTCAGTCCACAAGGAAAAATTGCTAATCTTCCTTCATATTTTTGTGTCTTTTTCAAGGTTCAAGAAAAATACTTTTTTTATAGTATTGCCTTACTTGTTTTAAAAAGGTGTAAAAAAAAAAACTACAAGGAATTAAAATAAGTGGTTGCACACTTTTACTTGTAAAATACAAATTAGCCAACCAGTATACAATAATAATACCTATTCAACCAAATTGTTCGATTTTAGATGTGAAATCTAAGCGATTATGTACCAATGTTTGCATTTTATTTTCCCAATTTGATTTTCAAGTTCTTCTCTTTAGTTTGAATTGGATTCTTCTTGCCATTCATGATCCTCAAGCTTTGCCTTAACAAGTCAAATTCCCTTTCTTGTTTGTACCTTTCTTTCTCCACTAAAACTAATTGAGCTTTTAAAGCTTTCATGCTTTCTTCTTTCTCTTGCAATTCCCTCTTCAGATTTTCAATTTGGATGTCATTTTCCTCAGCTTTCCAATACAAACCATCTCCTGTGAGTACATTTCCAAAAGCAAATAAGCTCAAGTAATTCAAACACAAAACATTCATGCATTTGTTCCTAACAACCTCACCTAACTATATACTCCCTCCGTTGTCAATTATAAGCAAATTTTGAGTTTTTATGTTTATTCAATTAATGATGTATATGATCTATATTATGGACCACATATATCATTAATTAAATAGACCTAAAAAGTGAAAATTTGTTTATAATTAACAACGGAGGAAATATCTTAGTAGTATGAATATTTCTCAAGAAGATAATAAAAATAATTCACCACATTATTGTCACATATTAATTGTCTAATTTTGAAAAGTACTATGATGGGATTGAACCCATCTGCCACACTCTACTTTTCAAAGGGCATTAATAGCATACAAAGACTAATGCAAATCACAAAAAATAAAACACTAATTATTAGGATAAACAACTTAACTAAACAACTATCATATAATCCTCATTTTATAAACTATTTCTACAATAAAAAAATAAATAAATTCTTTCCTCATAAATTATAAACTGTTTTTATAAGTTATTATGAAAAACTTATAAAAATAAGATAAACATAGATTAAACACACTATAAATTGTTTTCATAAACTCTCTCATACAAGCACATAGATAAACTTAAATAATTCAATTCAAACATGTCGTAAGACATTAGTAACAAGGTATTATTTGCTTACCATCATATGTTCTTTGGATGAGATCATCCAACTCAGTCTTAATTGCAAGATAAAGTTGTTTCCACTTCTCAACAGCTTCATCTCTCCTTGCTCTTTCCTCCTTCATCTCTTGAACCAACAGCTTAGTCCCCATTAATTCCCACTCTTTCTCACAATTCTTCTCAACCATTCCAACCTCTTCCATCTCCCTTATCTTCTCTTCCTTCTCTTCCACCACTTCCCTCAACTGCTTCACCTCTTCTTTCAACCTCTTCACCTCTTGTTTCCAATCTGCCTCCTTAAAAGTAAACACCATTATCTCCCTCTCATAATTCCTACTCTCTTTCTCCCTATCACACATTATCTCCTTTATTTCTTCTTGTAGAAGTCTCACTTTCTCTTTCAAATTCATTACATATTTTTGTGGATACTTTATCTCATTTTTCTTGCTAACACTAACACTTCCCCCCATCTTTGAATTGGCCCCTTGTGACAAGTGTTGTGGTTTGTTCTTATAGTGAGAGATGAAAAGATGATAATAATGAAGAGGGTTAAATATGGATGGCATAAAACTTGAGTTATGTACAGGTTAGGCTCCTGACATTGATAGAAAAAGCACCAAGAATTTTGGGCTATTTTATGAAATCAGATAAGGGTCATAGTTGTACTTATACTTCTATAAATTCAATAATGGAAGGGGGTGAAAATAAGGGTAGTGAATAACACAGAAATTTGTTCCTATTTGTAAATTTCAAAGTTGACTATAGGATTAGTTATTGTTTTGCTTCCATATTAATGTTAGTTATTTATTAGAGAGATAGAAATAGCAGGTACGTCACAATATAAATTATAGGAAAATATTAGTAAATATTTATATCGAAAATAAAAAAAAAAATCTATTGATTGTCTTGATATATATTGACATATGTAAGAAACTATAAAAGGACAACTATAAAGAATAGAAAGTGTGTTGTGACCTTAACACAATTGATAGAAACATTGTATAATATATACATGGGTCGGGGTTCGAACCCCGAACACCCAATTAAGCCACCTTAAAAAGATGAATTTCTAGATATTAGGTTAACACCCCACTAAGTCACCTTAAAAAGATGAATTTCTAGACACTAGGTTACTTGACCAAAAATAAAAAAATAGAAAGAGTCAATAAGTCTTAACTTAACTGATAAAAATGCTAAAATTGTTTGGTCGGACGCCGTGACTAAGGTTCGAACCCCGGTTCATCCATTTGTGAGTGTGAGTTTCCAATGACTTTTGTTATTTCGTCTATCAATTAAAAAAATATATAAATTTTTACACTTGGTCAAAAAAAATGTATATACTTAGTCAAAAAAAGGTCATACTAGATTTTACACTTAGTAAAATAAAAGAAGCTCATACTAACTTGTGCCCTTAGGACACTTAAGGGCACACATTAAGAACTAAAAAAGAAAATGAAAATCAATTTTGCATTGATTAAAAAAACTTTTATACTTTTTAGATGTTAAATGCGTAATTTCCAATACTATATTTATATAATTAGTTTTCTTAACATTTGCCCTTAAGGGCACAAGTTAGTTTTTTCAAAAACAATACCATCTTTTCATCTCGTTGTTCATTTCACACATATTAAAAAAAAATTTATAAATGATAGGACGAGAACAATAGTTTTACAAAATTAAACTTATCAAGTATTGATGTACCCCGTCCGTTACAAAATATAAGCAAAACCGAGTTAAACAAAATTGATCTATTTTGCTCAAACTTTGGTTCAAATACATCCATTTTCTTTGACTCAATTTTGCATATATTTTGTAACATAGAAATATTAACTATTATCATATATAAAGTAGAATTATCGAATTGAGAGTGATATTTGTGATATTAATTAAATGTAGAAATCAAAAAATAATAATCTTAAATTAAAAGTGACATTTATTTTAAGATAAACTTTTTCTTTTAAATGTATGGCTCATTGTTGGATGAAGCACAATTTTACACTAGACATAGAGATGGATAGGACATGTTATGGATGCAAATGTAAAAGAGAATTCACAAATTCACATGCAAATATTTTTTTGGAGCGTGGGGTAGATTTGTCACGACTCCAATTATTTGACGACACCTAGTTTTCTCTTGAAATAATGCATAATTGTACAAAGCATCCCTGCACAGTAACCTCAATTGACACATATGATAGTACATATAACTATAATGCTCGTGAAGTTTTGTTAGTGTTTATTTAAAAAATCATGCTTTATTATAAATCACAAATTGAGTGTCAAGAAAGCAGGCAAAATAATTGAACTTGCTAAGTGACAATTTGTGCAATTAATTGTCAAGAAAGCAGGCAAAATAATTGAACTTGCTAAATGACAATTTGTGCAAACCCCATGTCAATTTCAATCAAATTGAGTAAGAAAAACTCACCTATGCTTATAGATTTTTAATCAATGGTAAAATTTCCCATGGCTAATACTAATGAATAAAAAATTGTTTTCATGAAATGGAATAAACTTTTGCCCCATAAGTCACATGAGTAACACTAACACCCCACCTATTTTTTAGGAGAAAAGACACATTAATTAATTATTTATACTATGAAAATAAGCATTGGAACAACTGTCAAGTTGTCTACATGTGTAATGCATACCTATTAATAAAACTCCTATTCGTCCATACATAACTAGATAGATGATGGTAGCTATATTAGGCCTACAACAAGGGTATAGTCATGGGAAGCATATTCAGAGAGTGTGACAACTATATTCTCAAAACTATAGCATTAGCCATGCTGGGACTTTATATCTTTGCATGTTATTAATTGTCTTTTGGTTCCATTGAAACAAAATTTCAATGCATGATCTTTGTATATTTCCCTATACACGACATATAATATCATGCTTGTACAAAAATCATTATTAATGGTTTGTGCTTGCCACCTTTGGATTCCCTTGTTGAAAAGGACTTGAACTATTCTTGTTATTATGGCCTTGCAGTTTTGTATTCCCTTGAAGGACCAATTTCAATAAATTGGTTTGTGTTTCACTTCATCCTATTTGGTATGGCATTTAATTGTTACAATTACTCTTCTTTGTCCTTATCCGCATATGATGTAACCATGTTGGCTTTTTTGATCAAATTAAGATGAAGAAGTTTACGAATTTTAGCATGCTCATGTGGTTAGCATGATCTATGTTAAGATTCTTAGGATTTAGTTGCTTAATTAGGATTAGTTAATAGTTATTTACAACTCAGTTAGTGAAGTCGGAAGTTAGTTACACAATTGGTTAGTCCATTGAGTCCTATAAATAAGGACTAGTATATACTCTTTTATCATTTTTAATCAATTTATATTTTTCCTCTATGTTTTCATTAGGGCTTCTACCTCATGAATACAACTATGCTCTCTATCTTGTTAACACATTTGATCTTTCCCCCTTTGATTCCATGATTTTTAACATGGTATCAGAGCGATACCCTAGGGAGGAATATCATGATGCTTCCGCTACCGATTCAGCATACGATGAAAATGAAGATGAAGAATCTGAAGGTGATGATGAAGTTATTACGGTTCCTGCACAACATCTGGAATCTTCAACTTCTCATGATCACTTCACTTTTGGTAGTTTCGAGTCTCCAATTCAACCGGTTTCTAATCCTTCAATCAAACCAAAATTCGATGGATTCTCCATCAAGGTTGGTGAGATTTCTTGCGCCATCATCGATTCTTGCTGCAACATCGTGAATAACGATGATTCTGTGTTCGCCGATTCGCAAGATGAGAAATTGCAAATTCTTGAACCTGAATTGGAGAATTGCGACTCTGAATTCGTCGTTTCTGAAGCACCGGAAGTTCTCGTCACAGTTATACCGGTGAGATTGTGTAGCTGTTTACGGCGTCGCCGCCGTGAGGCCTTTCGCCTCGTGGTTGTTCGTCGGAAAACAGTCTGAACAACTTGTTTCCGCCATCAACAATCAGCTTCAGTTTCTCAAGTTACATGACGAATCAATCATCAATTTCGATCCCGGCGGAAGAATTGGTTCGTGTTTGCTGTTCTCTGTTTTCACAGTTCTCCGACAAATCCAATTCCGTTTGTGGTGGATACCTTGGGATCGAGGGAGGCATATCCTTGATTCCGGAGAAACTTTCTCTTCACAAACTATAACTCTAGGCAAGCAATGTTTGTTTTTGTTTTTTTTCTCCTCCTAGAACCCTTTTTTGACTCCTTGTGCTTCTCTTCACTCTTCTGTTCTTGTTCAGTTTTATCCAACAGATTGATCTCTTTATCTTTTTCATCCTGATGGCTCTTCTCCATAGGACTTATGTCACTACTGCTCCTATTCTGACTTACCTTCACTTCATTGTGTTCCGCCTCCTGTTTTTCTCCTTGGGTGGTTCATCCTTAATTTCATTCTGCTGGGTACACCCTGAAATTAGTTTCCCATCTGCATTGTGAGAGCTTTAAGCATTGTCTCCTATTTTTTTTTATCCTCCTCTTTATTTTCTTCCTCACAAACTGGGGGGAACCATTGTTCTTCTTGGCCTTAAGTTTAGGAACCAGAGATTTCTTGACAATTTTTTTTTTTTGCCTTCAATGGTTGTGGATTAACCTTCTTAGGGACCTTCTCACTCAACTCTGGTTTACCAGTTCCTTCGGGAGGAAGAGTATCCTTCTTGCTGTCATCATTTTCTGATGACTGGGGATTAGGATTAGAAGAAAATTCAGGATGAGTCTCAGTACCCATCTTGCTCTCTTCTTGATCAATGTTATGCGCAGTGTTTTTGTTCAATCCACGCCCTAAGATGCACTGTACATCAGCCAGCCAGCTAGAAGCTGTTGGAGTAAGCCCCAATAGCCAATCTATTTTGATTTGATTTGGCTTTGTATCATGACTTTTATATATATATATATATATATAAGGCATTTATTTATTCTTTTGTTCAGTTTCAAAATAATAAATTCCCTAGAATAATTAGTCTGTTTAATGGAGCTTAAGTGTGACTTAATCGTGAGATCCATTAAACAAAATGACATTATTCTTAAAGTACCCGTAGTCAAGCTTTATTGTAAAATGGGATAACATTAAAGCATAGAGACTATTATGTGGGTAGACTGATGATCACATCTCACGGATCATAGATAAAGAGTTATCAAGTCTTCACATAGGTATAAATATTAGGAGTAATATTTATACTGGATTGACCCGCCATGAGAATACTACATAGTAAAAGTTATGAAAAGTGTCATAAGATATTCTCATAGTGATAGTGGTGTATTCCACCCTTTGACCTGAAACCACTATGTACCCTAGATGTAGGAGTCGAGTGTTTTATCACCATTCAAACGTTTTCTGTAATAGGATGACTATAAAGTTGGTTGATGGGTACTCCATGAATCATGCTAAGGGACATGAGTGACCTAGATGGAATTTGCCCCTCCTACATAACAGGATAAATGTCTATGGGCCCAATATTGAACTAGACAAGGATGACACGGTCTATGCCTTGTGTTCAATATAGACATGAGGGCAAAGGGGTAATTATACACATGATCATTATCACGGAAAGGTTTCGTCAGATCACATGACATTCTCGTCACTTGGGTAGCAGTGATGTGTTGCTAGATACCGCTCACTGTTTATAATATTAAATAGGTGATTTATTATTATTGCCAACGTTACGGGAACCTATAGGGGTCACACACAAAGGACAGATAGATGAGAGAAATAAATAAGTAAGACTTATTTATAAAATAATAAGTAGGACTTATTAGTAATTAAATAATTAAGTATGACTTATTATTTAATTTATGAAAAATAGAGAAACGCGGTCCATCGTAAGGTACGGTGTGTTTAAGTGAAATATGGTGCACCGTAGGATACGGTGCATTTAAGTGCTTGACTTGTTGACCACACAAGTGGTTCTATAAATAAAACCCTTGTGTTGAAGCATTATAGACTTTTGTTGAAACACTTAACCTAATTCACAAAAGGTGTGAAACCTAGCCGCCGCTCTCTAAACCCTATTCTCTCTAAATCTCCGTTGGAATTGGCTAGCACCGGTCATCGGAGAAGGTCTGTTCGTATGGACTGAATAGAGGCATCGCTACGTTGCTTTGCTTTTGATCAGAAACAATTCTACCACAAAGGTTCTGCTCTTCAAGAGGTAAACACATGAATCCTTAAAGTGTTTAAGTATGTGTTTGATTTGTGATTAATGATTTAATCAAGATCCGTTTCAATGGGATTTGTTCCGCTAAGAGGATTAAATTTTTTGAAAAACCCCTCTTAAATCCCTTCAGAAGCAAAAGAATGAAAAGGCATCAGAAGCACCATCAGCTTCAGAGGCATCAGAAGCAGGCACCATAAGCAGACATCTGCTTCTGAGGCATCAGAAGCAGGCATCAGACGCACTGTACATCAGACTCTGCTGGCATCAGACACACTATACATCAGACTCAGCTGGCTTCAGACGCACTGTACATTAGATTCAGCTGTATTCACCGTCAACAACAAGCTTCTGCATTTTTAGTTACATGACGAAGCTTCCAACGGAGACCTTTGTGAACCAATTGCAATCAGTATAGGCAGAAGAAGAATTCCAGCAGAAGTGCTTTTTGGTGAAGCAATTATGGACGCTTGCGTCTTTCATTCGACAATAGCGTTCTGGAAAAGTGTTTTGTTTTGGCAAGACTGTTTCGTTTCAAACGCGGTTTTGTCATCTCTTGCATAAAATCGCGTTTTGTTCTCGTTCTTACTTACAGAAGCGTTTTTTAGAGAAGCACGTTTGGGAAAGCGATTCTTGTTCCGAATTTTCAGAGGAAGATTGTGTTTGCATAGGCATGTTGCAGCATCGAGATTTATTTTTTGTTCTTTCTTGCCGTAGCGTGTTTCAGAAATTTTTACAAAGAAAGAAGAAGAAAGCGCACTTGTGTGTTCTCTCATGTTGCAGATTTCCAGCTGGATTGGGTTTCTCACTATTGGGCGTGGGCCTTCTGCAGTTGGGCCTGTCATGTTTTGCTCTCCGTCTATGTTTTACAGTGTAGTGAGAATAAATGTATGTTTCATTGTAATTCCAAACTCAAATTGGTGAATTTCCCCATTTTGAGTTTGAGGGAGGCTGTTAAGATTCTTAGGATTTAGTTGCTTAATTAGGATTAGTTAATAGTTAGTTACAAATCAGCTAGTGAAATTGGAAGTTAGTTACACAATTGGTTAGTCCTTTGAGTCCTATAAATAAGGACTAGTATGTACTCTTTTATCATTAATCAATCTATATTTTTCCTCTATGTTTTCATTAGGGCTTCTACCTCATGAATACAACTATGTTCTCTATCTTGCTGACACATTTGATCTTTCCGCCTTTGATTCCATGATTTTTAACAATATATTATAACCTATTGGTGGGATGATCAAATTAAAACCTATTGGTTTTATTTTACTTTTCTTCAGATCTTTGTGGTTTGAATATACTCAAAGATGCATATTAACTCAAAATATAAGTCATTTACAAAAAGCTATTGAAGTCAGCTCATTCAAGAAGTTTACGAATTTCTAAATTAGAAAACTCGGAATACGTGTGTTTATAAAAATAGATTTGAATGAATTGATATTTTATAATTTTTTTTGAGTAAAATTGAGTTGAATGTAAATTATTGTTTGTAAGAATTCATGTAAAATTGTTTGAACAATAAATTTGAGACTAAAAAATGGAAAATTTTGGCATCAAGTTAGAATCAAATTTGGTGGCAAAATTAATTATACTCGAGAATATCCAAAATTGCAAACAATTTCCACATATTGAATCAATTTTGAACTATCAAAAAGTGGAACCAAAGATATTGACTATATGTTTGGATTGACGTTGGCATTATGAGAATCACGATAGACCACCGTCATTTTATCAAATCCACAACTCATCCGTATATACATGTATATGTTTGGAATCACAATGAATAAAATCTACACCACTTTTTTTTTATTAAAGCTAGATAAATGAATTACAAAACCACGAGGAGGCCTGAACCTTATTACAACAAAGAAACCCAAAAAATGAGGCCAAAGCTATCCCTGGTCAAACCAGAAACAACGAAATTGCCCCCCATGAAGAAAATAACATTGAAAATCTATGCTAGAGATTCAATTTTACAAATTAAAATCCTGAAAAAAGCGCAGAGCAAAGGCCAAAGAGATCCTTGGCTATCACCAAAGCAACAATGTTGAACATATGGAAAAGCAAAAAGGGACAACAGCGCTGAATGCGAGAAAAACACAAGAAGGGAGGGTTGAGTTATGTTGACTTTTTCTTCTTTAAAATGACTAAGACAAAGATCAGGTTCTGATGAAGTTCAGAATCTGAGTCCGAGGTTCTGAGTCAAACATAGAGTTTCAGAGTCTGAGTGAAACTTCAGATTCTGATGCAGCGGATAAAGTGTTAAAGAGATAGAGAAGAGAAAGACACAAGCAATTATCCTGGTTCCTTCGACAATCCGGAAGTAGTCCAGTCCCCTTGTCACTTAAAAGAGATTTTTCACTATAATCCAATGATTACAAATTGCTCAAGCACAAAGCAAAAGACTTCCTATGCTCAAACACAAAGTAAGAGACTTCTGATGCTCAAACACAAAGTAAGAGACTTTTATTGCTCAAACACAAAGTAAGAGACTTCTCAACAAACAAAAAATACAAAGAAAGATGTTTGGTTTGAACACTTGATATACAATCAGTGGTGTTCACAAAATACAACACACGTGTCAGACTCTAGACTTAAGAATTTCTAAGATACGAAAGTTTGTAAGAAATTCTAAGTGTTTGATGGGTTTTGAATTTGACAGAGTCTAAGAAATTCTAAGATTTGTCACTTGTAAAAATATTCAGAGTCTTGTTAAAATCTTGAAGTCTTCATTCCTTTATATAGAGGTGAGGAATAGAGACGTTGAAATAATTCCAGCACATCAAATATAGTTGTTTGAAGATGCTTGATCAATTCCATTGATTAGTTGCTTGATTTGGTTTACGTACCAGTTGGAATAAGATTTGAAACCTTTCCTAAATGTGGAATGAACCGTTGTTCAACAGGAGACAAGTTTGCAGAGTACGGGCAAGCATGTGAAGGTAGTGGAGAACGTGGTTGTACAATTTGCCCTTTCTTGACAATGACAACAGTTGACTCCTTAAAACCTTCAGAACTTCCATCGTATAATTCTTTAAGTAATTCAGAGTGTAGAGTCTTCAGTTTCGCATACTTTGCTTCTATTTCTGAATTCCCAGCAAAATGTCCCAATTCTTTAGAGTCTGGAAGGTCTTCAGAGTCTGGACCATCAGCTTCTGATGTCCCTTCAGGATCTGACTTGACTTCAGCATCTGACTAGCAACTAGCTTCTCCATGAATTTTCTTGCTCTTCATTTGTTCTCTTAGGATCCATGTATGATTAAATCATTGTAAATTTTTATCTATGGTCCTGCATACTTGAACAAATATTAGCATTTCCAATTGAACTTTTAATACCTTGTTATCATCAAAACTTAAGAGACATTGTTTAAACCTATTTTGTTCCAACAAACGCAACCTCATATATGTTGAGTATTTTGGTGTTGGCTGCATATTTTGGCAAATCCAATGTGTTGAATAGAAGCATCTTAATGTGTAGAACAAATCTTCAGTTGCAAGTTTTTCATTTTGAAGTCATTCAGAAGCTGAAATCACCTTCAGAAGCTGAAAGATCCTTCAGACGCAGAAACCTGAGTCTGAGGCTTCAGAAGCTGAAAACGTGAGTCTGAAGCATCAGACACACTGTAGCAGAGTTGACTTCTTCCGAAGTTGGTTATTTTCAAGTTATTTCTGCGCAAATCTTGGCGAGATTTTACAAGGATATATCTTCGCATATTGGTTCTAGATTTCTGATTGAATTGGAGAAGATTTAATGAAGATTTGGCTCTAAATTATGAAGCTCGTATTTTTTCTGCAGAATCTTTAAAAGATACAATGCTGGATTATTTGTTTCCTTTTCAAGTCATTCATAATTCAGAATCAGATCATTATAGAAGATTGGATTATGTTTTATGTTGCTTGACTGAAGGCTATATAAGGAAGACTGCTGCTGCTATTCATGTACAGAACGCATAATAGAAAAATCAGAGATATTGAGTCTTAGTGTTTAAGCTGTTAGCTTTGTTTGTGCACCACTCTATTGAGTTGGTTTAGGTGTTTTCAGTTGTAATCACTCTAAGCCTGTAGGTACGAGTGCAGGTCATGTATTGAAGAATGTTCTTCAAAACTGGGTAATTTGTTTAGAACTGGGTTAGTTCAGGTTTGTTTAAGTAACTGGGCTGTTACTTGAATAGGAAGTTAGTGGACTCTAATACTCAACGTGTTGGGTAGAAATCAAGCTAGGTGGAGATTGATTGCTTAGGATAGGAACTGGGGGTCAGTGTCTGAGTCTTAAGGATTAATTCCAATAGTGGATTTCCTTCCTGGATTGGTATCCCCCAGAGTAGGAGGTGTTTACTCCGAACTAGGTTAACAAACCTGTGTGTTCTTTTTATTTCCTGCACATTTAATTCATGCTGCTTAACTGTTTTTTATTATGCTAAGTTTTAGTTTAGAACCTGTTGGTTCAGAACCAGTTCAATCAGAACCTGTCAACTCCTAACTAGTTGCTAAGCCAGAAATTTCAATTGGCATCAGAGCAGGCACCCTGCCTGTGTTTTGGGTGAGATCCAGAGTAGTGTTTTCTGGCAAGTATGGATAGAGAAGGAGGTTATGTCAATAGACCACCCCTACTTGATGGCACAAATTATGAGTACTGGAAATCCAGGATGTGTGCATTCCCGAAATCCATTGACAGCAGAACTTGGAAAGCTGTGATTAAAGGCTGGGATCATCCTGTGGTTTTGGACAAAGATGGTAACAAAACTGAGATTCTGAAGCCTGAAGAGGAGTGGACCAAAGCTGAAGATGATCTGTCACATGGAAACTCAAAGGCTTTGAATGCAATTTTCAATGGTGTTGATAGAAACATGTTCAGATTGATCAAACAATGCACTGTTGCAAAGGATGCTTGGGAAATATTGAAAACCACTCATGAAGGAACCTCTAAGGTCAAGATGTCCAGGCTCCAGTTGCTGACCACCAAGTTTGAAAACCTGAAGATGTTGGAGGATGAGAGTATTCAGGATTTTTACATGAATGTGCTGGATATGGCAAACTCCTTTGATTCTCTTGGGGAAAAGATGACAGATGAGAAATTGGTCAGAAAAATCCTCAGGTCACTCCCCAGTAGATTTGATATGAAGGTGACAGCTATAGAAGAAGCCCATGATATTTCCACTATGAAGGTTGAGGAGCTCATTGGATCCTTGTTGAACTTTGAAACTGCCTTCTGCAAACAGCCTGATAAGAAAGGGAAAGGAATAGCTTTTGTTGTTAATTCTGAAGCTGATGATCAACAAGAGCTTGATGAAGATGAAGATGATCTATCAGAAGCTGTAGTGTTGCTGGGAAAACAGCTCAACAAAATTCTGAAGAATGTTGACAGAAAATCCAGAACCAAAGGTCAGAATCTCAGACTCAACAATAATAAGCAACAATCTGAAGAAAATAGCAAACAATCAAAGGGTGTGCAGTGCTATGAGTGTGAGGGCGTTGGACATATCAAAACTGAATGTCCTACCTTTCTCAAGAAGTAGAAGAAAAGCCTAACTGTATCTTGGTCTGATGAGGATAGCTCAGAAGGTGAAGTTGAGAGTAAGTCAGCTAAACATGTTGCTGCTCTTATGGTCTCAGAAGCTTGCTCAAGGTCTGTGCTTGTAGCCTATTTAGAGTCTGAAACATCATCAGAAGCTGAAACTTCATCAGAGTCTGAAGCTTGTGATGAAGAATTGATTTTTGAGGAACCAGCTGTCTCTTATGAAGAATTGTATCTCAGGAATCAAGAACTGTGCAAGTTATTAGAGGCTGAGAAGGAAACTATGTGTCAGCTGCAGTCTGAAAAGAATGTTCATTTAGGACAGATTTCTGATCTTAATGATGAAGTAACTCAATTAAATTCCCAACTTGATCAGATGAAGAAGCAAGTCAGGATGATGAACTCTGCTACTAATGTGTTGGAGGAGATTTTGGATGCTCAAAAACAAGGAAAACATAAGGGCTTAGGATTT
Organism: Medicago ruthenica; assembly: GCA_018208015.1. NCBI lineage: Eukaryota > Viridiplantae > Streptophyta > Magnoliopsida > Fabales > Fabaceae > Medicago > Medicago ruthenica. The sequence continues at coordinate 37,559,042 of CM031373.1, read as the reverse complement.
GTGGATGAGAGTCTGAACCTCAAGCAGAAAAATCCTCTTAAACAATTTGTTCCTGCTTCTGAATCTTATGATTCTATGATTGGGACATCAAAAATGAGACCTCAGATGCAATCTCAGAAGAAAGCTCAGAAGCAAGCTCAAGTGCAACCTCAGAAGCAGCCTCAGAAGCTAACTCAGATGAGACCTCAGAAGCAACCTCAGATGCAACATCAGATTCAACCCCAGAAGTTTAACAGAAACAAAAGAAGAAACCATATTTGGGTTTGTCATCATTGTGGAAAGAAGGGGCATATCAAACCATTTTGCTACAAGCTGTATGGTTATCCTGAACACTTTAAATACAGAAGAGTTGAAACTGCTGCAAAAAGAGTCAATGTTCAGAAGGTGTGGAAACCAAAATGTCAAGAACCTGTTGGTCTAATGGCTCATACTTCTCAGAATGTTTCATCTAAGAAAAACTGGTATTTTGACAGTGGCTGCTCTAGACATATGACTGGGGTTAGTGAATTTCTGGAAAATATAAGACCTTACTCCAAGAAAATGTATGTGACTTTTGGTGGTGGAGCAAAAGGAGAAATTCTGGGAATTGGTGACTTGGTCTGTGATTGTTTACCAAAATTGAAGGATGTGTACTTAGTTAAAGGGCTAACTTCAAATTTGATCAGTATCAGCCAATTGTGTGATCAAGACTTGAAGGTGATGTTCAATAAGGAAGAATGTTTGGTAACTGATCAAGGAGGTAATGTTCAGATGAGGGGCTGCAGATCAGAAGATAATTGTTATCTGTGGAAATCTGAAGAAGAGGACAAGATCTGTCAAATGCTTGGGCATTTAAACATGAAAGTTTTGAAGAATATCAAGTCTGTGCAACCTAAAGTCAAGGTTGATGAACCTGGAGTAGCAAAGAAACTGGATGATAGTGAATCTGAGGAATTTGCTGCCATCAGACTCTCTATGCAGAAGAGAATTGATAGACTTTAGAAGAAGATTGCTGAGAGGAATAAGACTGTTTGGAATTCTTCAAATGTTTGCCTGTACAAGGACTTATAGCAATTACAACAAGCTGGATGTGAGGAAGATAGAGTACCTGCCAATTTTGCTAAGGCTAAGTATGTGTCTGAACCAGAGTCTGAATCTGATACTAGGACTGTTTTTGGAGATCTGTCAGTTGCCTATTTGATTTCTATCCCCTATGTGATATCAGTACTTTGTCATAATTTTGTGGCTAAAAAGGGGGAGAAAAATTTATGTTTAAGTTCAGACTTGAGCTGTTCAAAGTATATCTGGTGCAGAATTCATGTGGTTCAGAAACTAGTTGTTTTACTCAAAGTTCAAACCCAATGCAACATGAGCTGTGCAGTTGTGATTGAGGGGGAATGTGTGTCTCAGGGGGAGTACAAGGTTATTATATTCCTGAGTGTTGGTGTATTCCTGAAGTATGTTACTTGTCTCACAAGTTACTGCAGTTCAGAATTAAGGGGGAGTTTTTTTATGGAGTAATGTTGAATGCTGAGTTGCAGGGGGAGTGTTGTGAAGCTTCAGGAGTGTTTGTGATGATCAGGAGTTGATCAGTGACTGTGTTTTGTGTGCTTCAAGTTGATCAGAAGCTGCAATGTGTGTATCAGTGTTCAGAAGCTGAAACTGATTGGTTTTTAATGTTTAACATAGCTGAATCCGCTGCTAATCTGTTTGCTGTGTTATATATTTGTGGAGTTCTTCATTGCTGAGATAGTTTTATGGGAGATTGAAGAACTTGGTTGTGTGAACATTGGTTTTAGCCAAAAATTTGCCAAAGGGGGAGATTGTTGAGTATTTTGGTGTTGGCTGCATATTTTGGCAAATCCAATGTGTTGAATAGAAGCATCTTAATGTGTAGAACAAATCTTCAGTTGCAAGTTTTTCATTTTGAAGTCATTCAGAAGCTGAAATCACCTTCAGAAGCTGAAAGATCCTTCAGACGCAGAAACCTGAGTCTGAGGCTTCAGAAGCTGAAAATGTGAGTCTGAAGCATCAAACGCACTGTAGCAGAGTTGACTTTTGTTGACTTCTTCAGAAGCTGCTTATTTTCAAGTTATTTCTGCGCAAATCTTGGCGAGATTTTACAAGGATATATCTTCGCATATTGCTTCTAGATTGCTGATTGAATTGGTGAAGATTTAATGAAGATTTGGCTCTAAATTATGAAGCTCGTATTATTTCTGCAGAATCTTTAAAAGATACAATGCTGGATTATTTGTTTCCTTTTCAAGTCATTCATAATTCAGAATCAGATCATTATAGAAGATTGGATTATGTTTTATGTTGCTTGACTGAAGGCTATATAAGGAAGACTGCTGCTGCTATTCATGTACAGAACGCATAATAGAACAATCAGAGATATTGAGTCTTAGTGTTTAAGCTGTTAGCTTTGTTTGTGCACCACTTTGTTGAGTTGGTTTAGGTGTTTTGAGTTGTAATCACTCTAAGCCTGTAGGTACGAGTGCAGGTCATGTATTGAAGAGTGTTCTTCAAAACTGGGTAATTTGTTTAGAACTGGGTTAGTTCAGGTTTGTTTAAGTAACTGGGCTGTTACTTGAATAGGAAGTTAGTGGACTCTAATACTCAACGTGTTGGGTAGAAATCAAGCTAGGTGGAGATTGATTGCTTAGGATAGGAACTGGGGGTCTGTGTCTGAGTCTTAAGGATTAATTCCAATAGTGGATTTCCTTCCTGGATTGGTATCCCCCAGAGTAGGAGGTGTTTACTCCGAACTGGGTTAACAAACCTGTGTGTTCTTTTTATTTCCTGCACATTTAATTCATGCTGCTTAACTGTTTTTTATTGTGCTAAGTTTTAGTTTAGAACCTGTTGGTTTAGAACCAGTTTATTCAGAACCAGTTATCTCCTAATTATTGCTAAGCCAGAAATTTCAATATATATGATCCAACAACTAGAATACATGTGAAGAAATATTGGAGAAACCGCTTTTTAGAACGGGTTCTAATTCCCTCTGTGGGTAAGACATTGAAACTACTCTTGTGTTTATGTTTTTCTGCTTTTTGCTCTTAAAAGCTGAGTTTAAAGCTACTTCTTCATTTGATCTAGAGGGCAAGTCCTCAAAATGGTATTCTTATAAGCTTTTGGAGTACTATTTTGATATAAGGTAACATTTTGCACAATGTTGGTCAGAGGCGGAGCCAGGGGGATAGGGGAGGGCCATGGCCTCCCCTAAGTTCAAAAATTTCATTTTTAATAGGTATATATCGACATTTGTAGCTAAATGTTTTGCTATATATAATATCGCTTGCATTATAAATCATGTGTTAACAGTCTAGCATAGTGGTTAAGCGCCTTACCTCCAAGCTTTTCATCCGGTGTTCAACTCTTGTTAAGTTCATTTTTAACATTTCACTAGTATTTTTTGTATTTTTTAAACAAAAAATACCATAAAAATATGGCAAAATGCAAGTATCGACCCGTGGTTAAGGGAGAGAAATAAAAGCAAATAAACCACTTATTCTATAACTTTAATTATAATTTATTGCAACACAACATATCTATATCCTAAAAATATCCCCTCCATGTATCATTAAATCATTGTAAATTTTTATCATTGGTCCTGGATACTTGAATAAATATTAGCATATCCAATTGAACTTTTAATACCTTGTTATCATCAAAACTTAGGAGGCATTGTTTAAACCTATTTTGTTTCAACTATCTCCCCCTTTTTGATGATGACAAACATACATATTAATAGTCAATTGCTGTTAATTTAATTAACAAGTTGACTTCAGGGTCTGAGGTTTGTAAGCTCCCGCTAAGTCTAATGGTCCAGAAGGCGAGTTTTGTAAGCTCCCCCTAAGTTCTATACAAGTTAATTAACTTCATTTTAATCATAATCAAAAAGAATTTCATTGAAACGTCACTCAGTATATCACATGAAATAACTCAGAGGCTAAGAGATGAGAAGATGGTTCCTAAGTCAATCTTTAATTAACTTATTTCAGGACTCAGAGCCTAAGAACTATTAATCTTATTCCCCCTTTTGTCATCAACAAAAAAAATGGTTGAAATGAAAAAAGAGAGAAAAACATAAGAGTGACAATCAATAAACATACTTCAGAGGCAAAAAAAAATAGTATCAGACACATGAAATATTAGAAGCACAAAAAGTCAGACTTATAAAATTAATCAGAATTCAAGAGACATATACAGAAACAAAATTAAAAATAGTGTGCATTCTAAGGGTTATTCTGTTTCCGCAAAATCTCCAAAATTGCACTGATTCCTGAGTTCATTAAGTTCTGCTTCTGAGCCATTTCATCTTGAGTCTTGGCTAACTCAGATTGTTGCTTCATTATATCATCTTGTTTTTGTGCAAGTTCAGCTTGAGTACCAATCACCACTTGAATCTTGGCTTCTAAAGTATCATGTTTCAGCTTCTGTTCCAACAGGTTAGCTTGCAAGGTGTCCAGGATGTGAACAATATCAAGTTCGTCCAGATCCAACCTTTTGACCACAACTTTCTCAGGTTTCACAAAGAACTTTGACATCCAGGAAGCTTGAAGTCTATACTTAACAATCTCAGGTACTTCAGAAGTAGCTTCCTTGAACTCAGAGTCTGAAAGTTGTCTGGTCACATCCTTCTTCAACTCAACTTCCTCCATGCTCCTGACAACATCCTTGAACCAATTCTGCAAAGCTTCTTGCTAAGTAGCTATGGACAGATCCTGAAGATCATCCAAAGTCTTGTTCACCAGGTTTCTCAAATTTGTCCATTTGTCAGCATAGTTCACCAAGTGAATAGCCTTGTTCCTGGAGTCCACCAATTCTTCAAGACTCTCAAAAATGATTCTACAGACTTCTTGAAGTACAAGTTTAGATGTGAGGGTTGAAGGTTGTCTAATGGTTATAGAGGTTGAGGAGGTTGAGATTTCTTTGACAACTTGAGTAGAAATCTCAGAAGCAGGTTCTGAGATCTCTTCAATTTGACTATTGTTGTCATCAAAGGCTAAAAGCACTAGGGTTTACGTTTCAGATTCAAGCAGATAGAATCAGAAGATTCAGACTGAGCTTCTGACTCAGGTTTGGCAAAGTTAAGGGGTTCAACAATAAGAGGTTTGTCTTTTAATGCTGAAGGTGCATTAGAGACAGTGTTTGTTTGGGTTGAGGTTAAAGACAGATATTCTGGATGAGTGATAGACTTTAAAGAACTGTTGTGCTCTTTAAGTTTCTCAATGTATAGAATCTGCTTCTGAGTTTTGGCTATCTCAAAAGCAATTTCCTCAGAATCATCTATCTCAGGTTCTGGTTCAAGTGGGTTGCTAGATATGGATATAGGTTGAAATTTCTCAGAGAATACAAGAGCAACATCAGACTTGTTAATAACATTCCTAACAGAGTTGATGTGATTCCTTCTTCTATTGAGAGAATCTATGAAGGCTTTTGTTTTGGGTCTCAGACTTCTGTGCATGATAAAGGGTTGTTCACCACCAAGAACTGTTTGGATAGGGGGAATATCCACACACTCTTCAGTATCTGGTGATGGTTCAGGGATTAATTGAGTTTGGGGTAGTTCACCACCTATATGCTGACAGAGTGCATCTATGGTGGATAAACAAGTTTTTGAGGAGGAGGAAGATTCTTTGGCAAGTCTTTGGAGATTAGCCTTAGTGCTGGCTAAGCCAAATTTGGTTTCAATTGCTTTCTTGCTACGTGCTAATTATTCTTCAGTCCTATAGCTTTTGGGAATTATTAAAGGTGAGTCACCAGACATACAGGTCTGCACTGGTGAAACATTTAATGTTTCCTCAGAATCTGGAAGGAAATCAGAAGAATTTGGGTTAGGGGGTAAGAGAACTGATGTAGGCATATGAATCTTTTTGGAAGGTTTGGATAGGTCAGAAGTTGGTTTTGGTTAAGGAGATGGCTTGAGGTGAGAATAATGTTTGGATAAAGGAACCTCATCATCATCAAATGCTGAGGGGTCTATGATGATGGGATTGGTTTGGGTAGAAAGGACTGTAGAATTACCTTCAAGAGTTTCAGGATCAGTAGCTTCTGAGACTCTAGTTTCCTTCTTCACTGTCTTCAGGTGCTCTCCCATTATCTTCTGAGCTTGTTCTGCAGAAGCTTTCTTCAGTTTCTCAGCCAGCTCTATGACCTTATGAGCTTCCTCAATCTTCCTCTTTCTGACCAGCAGACCAACATCCTCTTCTTCTTCCTCTTCTTCTTCTGGTTGTACTACCAGCTTCATTAACACCCTTTTCTTTGGCTTCTGAGGCTTCTCAGACTCAGAGGTTACTTTTCTAGACACTTCACTTCTGGTCTTAGCAGGAAGTATCTCAACAGGATCCAACTCAACATCTTCTGATTGGACTTTGGCAACAACCTTAGAGGTTTTCTGCTTCTTTTCTGGAGGTTGAGGTTGAGACTAAGCAGCTTCTGAAGTGAACTTTCTTTTCTTGGGAGCCTTCCAAGGCTGATCAGGAATCATCTCCCAGGTGATGACTACACCTGTTTCCTTGTAATGCTCAGCAATGAACTCAGCCAATACCTCTGGATTATCTTCCTTTGAGATAAGAGGAAAACCATCCAGGTACTCAGACTGTTGCATGTTCACCTTCAAGTCTTCATCAGTAATGACTATTTCCTTCTTGGGAATAATCATCATACTTCCCATAGTTACTCCTGATATCACCTTTCCTCTACAGGTGCCCAGCTCAGCATCAGACCCTACTCCAATAAATTTCAGCTTTTGAACAAGTCTTCCTTGGTGGAAGATTTCTGAGAGGAGTCTGGCATAGGGAACATTCCTTTTTCCCTTAATTCCTTCTTTAATAGATGTGCACAAGTAGTTGAAAATGTACTTGTGCAAATCTATTGAGAATTTCTTAATGAGGAACATTAGGAAATGCATGTGATCCCAGAACATGTAATCCTTGCCTCCCTCTTCTGGGCATGAAGCATGACAGTAGTATCTTGTGCAGTACCCTATATTCTTTCCTCATTTCAACAGTCTTTTTAGACTCTCCCTCAAACAAAATAGCATGTATCTGTTCTGCCCATTTGCTTTTCTTATCAGTACTGGATAAGAACATGCCATGATTTCTTGCTCCAATGACCTTGGCAATTGTAGATTATGTTAATGTAATCCTGATCCAATTAACTCCAGACCTAATCTCTGTTTCAACTAACTCCTTCGGACCCATTTCTGCTCTGGTCTAACCCTTTAGCTTCTTGTTCCCAGCAATCATTTGAAGTTCTTCTCTTCTAGCAGCTTTTGAGTCGTATACTTCACTTCTGACCCAGAAGTCCTTAACAAGTTCCATGTACGTTGGACCATTCAGCATGTTGAAGTACGAAGTCCATCCTTGAAAATCCATATAATGCTGAATGTCACAAGCATTCAACTCTAAAGTTCTGAAATCCACTGCGCTCTTAATAAAAACATTTAAATCATCCTTGTTGATGTATATGGTTTTAGGCTTGATGAAGGATGCAACACCAGAATCGATTTCCATTGCAGAAGTAAAAGTTCCAGCCATTTCTGAGTTTTTAAGGTTCTAGGGTTTTGTTTCAAAATTTGGAGAGTTTTCAGACAAGGTTTGAAAAGATAGAACGTGTAGGTAGTAAATGTGAAAGTGTGTTTGTGACAAAGTGTTTTTGTTATAACTTTTCAGATTCAAACAAAAAAAAATGTAATAACATACAGACAAAGCATTAATGGCAAAAAGGGGGGTGCGAGACAAGTTACAAAGCATAAACATCATTGCCCTTACAGTTATTTCCCAACAGTTACTAACCACGTTGGACAACTTCTCAGATTCACTATTTTATTAGTGGGATACATGTCAATATGGCCGTTACTAATAAACTCTATCAGAAGCAAATAATCTAGACTCTAGTCTCCAGACTCTGATGACTTCAGAAGCTGATGTTTTCTTCAAACTCTCAGTCAAGAGCTTCTAATGAAACTTAGCTTCTGAACTTCTTCAGAATCTGAATTCCCATTCAGAGGCAAGCATTAATCAGAGATATAATGCATGTTCAGATTCTTTTAATAAAATCAAGTCTTTCCTCTGTTAAGGGTTTTGTAAATATATCAGCCCATTGATGATCAGTATCAATGAATTGAATATCTAAAACGCCTTTCTGAACATAATCTCTTATAAAATGATGTTTAATCTCAATATGTTTGGCTCTTGAATGTATAATTGGATTCTTTGACAAACAGATAACAGCAGTATTATCACAAAAGATAGGAATGTTGTTCTCATGAATCTGATAATATTCCAACTGATGTTTCATCCAGAGTAGTTGTGTGCAACAACTAGTAGCTGAGATGTATTCTGCTTCTGCTGTAGACAATGCAATTGTTGATTGTCTTTTACTGGCCCAGGATATCAGATTCTCACCAAGAAATTGAAAATTTCCATTGGTTGATTTTCTTTCAATCCTATCACCAGCATAATCAGCATCACGGAATCCAACCAACTTATAATCTAAGGATTTCTTATAAAGAAGTCCAAGATTAGTTGTTCCTTTCAGATACCTGAAGATTCTCTTAACAACAGTTAAATGAGATTCTCTAAGATCTGATTGGAATCTTGCACATAAGCATACACTGAATAAAATGTCTGGTCTAGAAGTTGTTAAGTATAACAAGGAACCTATCATACCACTGTACAACTTCTGATCTACTTTTGTGTCAGTGTCTTCTTTGCTTAAGGTGCAGGTAGGATGCATTGGAGTATTCTCCATCAGTTCTCTTCTCCTAGGACTCCACAACAAAATGGGGTTGTAGAAAGAAAGAACAGATCTTTACAAGAAATGGCTAGAACAATTCTCCATGAAACTGACGTGGCTAAGTATTTCTGAGCAGAAGCTGTAAACACAACATGTTATATACAGAACATGATCTACATAAGCCCTATTCTGAACAAAACAACATATGAGTTATGCAAGGGTAAAAAATGAAGTATTGCTTACTTTCACCAATTTGGATGTAAATGTTTCATTCTGAATAACAAAGTCTATCTGACTAAGTTTGATGCCAAGGCTCAAAAGTGTATCTTTTTGGGATACTCTGAAAGGTCAAAAGCATACAGAGTTTACAACTCTCAATCTAATATGATTGAGGAATCAATACACATCAGATTTGATGATAAAGGGCCTGATAACAAAATGTCAAAGCAGGTTGAAAGTATAGCAGAAATACAGGTTTCAGAAAAATTACCAGAATCTATTCAAGTATCTGAACTTGCCACCAATATCGCAGACTCTATCAATGCGTCTGAAATACCAGAGACTGAGGCAATACTTGAAACAAATCTTAAAGCTGATGAGTCTGAAGAAGAAGCCCATGATGATTCAGCAGAAGCACCACAATCCAGAAGAACTTTCAAATACAAGTAAGATCATACAGAAGAACTCATAATTGGATGCAAAGACAGTCCTCTAAAAACAAGATCGACATTCAGAAATGAATCCATGTTGGGACTGATATCTCTAGTTTAGCCTACTTCTGTAGATGAAGCTCTTACAGATGATGGGTGGATTATGGCTATGCAGGAAGAACTGAATCACTTCCAAATAAATGATGTTAGGGATTTAGTTGTTAAACCCCCTCAAAAAAACTTCATTGGAATAAAATGGGTCTTCAGAAACAAAGTCAACGAGCAAGGAGAAGTAATAAGAAATAAAACTATACTAGTAGCTTAGGGCTATAGTCAGTAAGAAGGGATTGATTACACAGAAAACTTTGCTCCGGTTGCCAGACTGGAGGCAATAAGATTACTTCTATCTTATGCTGTCAGTCATGTTATCATTCAATATCAGACCGATGTGAATAATGCCTTTCTGAATGGTGTCATTTCTAAAGAAGTTTATGTTAAACAACCTCCTGGATTTGAAGATGTAAAACATCTAGACCATGTTTTAAAATGAAATTCTGGCAATTAACTAGTTCTGAACTAAATACAGAGTATGAAAAACTAACAGTTCAGAAGCAGAAAAATAAAGTGCAGAAAGATAAAGAACACAATGAGTTTGTTAACCCAGTTCGGTGCAAACTTCACCAACTCTGGGGGATACCAATCCAGGAAGGAAATCTACTAAGTAGAATTAATTCTAAGACTCAACAGCCCCTGTTCTTCGTCTTATCACTTAATCTCTACCCTTCTAGACTTCTACCCAAGAGACCACCTAGGTATAAGAAACCACTTACTTCCTAACCAAGCAATCACAACCCAGTGATTGTAAACTTAACAAAAAAAACACACAAATTGAAGTCACACTTCAAGACAACAAAAACATCATTCGTGCTTAAAAGCTTTGAATGAATTACAACTCAAAACAATCTAAACCAACTCAGATGAGTGGTGTACAAATAAAGCAACAGCTTACACAGACAAAAAGACAAAGACTTTTATAATCTAATTTCTGGTTTTTGACTCAATTAATTCATAAGCAGCAGCACGTCTTCCTTTATATAATCTTCAGCAGGGACTCATAAATCTGAACCAAATCTTGTTTGAAATACAATTCTGAAATTCAGCAAGGCTCAAAAAGGAAACATATATTTCTGAATTCTATGTTGCAAAGATTCTTCAGCAAATATATTCAAACATAAATACGAAACCAATCTTCATTAAGATTTTCACCAAATCAATCAGCCTTCTAGAAAACATAAGCCTGAATAAAACTTCAGTAAATCTCCAAGAGATACGCACAGAATCAATCCAAAAGAATGCAGAAAATCAGCTTCTGAAGTTCAGCTTCTGAAGGTCAACGCTGGTCAACGTCTAAAGTTCAGCTTCTGAAGGTCAACGCTGGTCAACGTCTGAACAGTGCGTCTGAAGACCCTTCATGCGTCTGATGAACAGTTCCTGCGTCTGAAGGTCCATCCTGCGTCTGAAGGTCCATTTCAGCTTCTAAAGGTCCTGAAATGCAATTTTTAGCTTCTGAACCTCCTTAAATCCAGTTCCTTGCTTCTGAAGACACTATATAACATCTGGAAAACGCATTGCTTGCATTTTGATTTTACCAAACAATGAATCCAACCTTTAAATAACCAACATAAAACTTAAGAAATCATTGTACGGTCTGAAACAAGCTCCTAGAGCATGGTATGATAGACTAAGTAATTTCTTGCTTAACGTAATTTCTTGCTTAAAAAGGGTTTTCAAAGAGAACAGGTTGATACTACTCTCTTCAGAAGAACACTAAAGAAGGACATTCTAATTGTTCAAATATATGTTGATGATATTTGTTGTACCCTAATTTTGTCCCAAGCCTTTTTTCAAAACAAATTTCAAAAATAAAAAAAAAAGAGAAAAGTCAAAGTCAACAAAAAGTCAACATTTCTAAAATGAGGACTTCGCAGAGCAAAGTCCCTTTCGCTCTGCGAAGTCTGCGATTTTTTTGCAGATTTTTTAATCTCTTTGATTTATTTCATTTTTGTAATTATTATTATTATTACATATCATTTTTATTATTGTTTTTATCATCATTCATGGTTATTTGAGCTCAGCAAGGCAAGAATTGGAGCATTTGCCATTAAAGCCAAGGAAAGAAGCTTTTTCTTCCAACCTAGCATGTGCCAAGCAAGTTGGCTTGCCCTTGGGCAGCTCTTGTCCCTCCCAGTGGACCTGCTACTGACCCTAAGGTTGCCAGCCACCAGCTTGTTGATTTTCTTCCTGCTTTCTCCCCCAAAACCAGTCAAACCCAGCTGGTTTTGCTTGCCCAAAAACCATGAGTGCTGCCCTATTTTTCAGCAGCTTTTCTTCCTCCTCACACCAGCCCACATGTTGCCTTTTGTTTCCCCCAACCTCTGCACATCACAGTGCATGTTTTTATTGCTTAACCCTCAAGATTGCAAGGACCAATCCCAAGGGACAGCCAATTGCAAACCAGCCCTGTTTTCATCATCATTTCTATCCAAAATCCATTGAATTGATGGCTGGATTTGGCTAAGTCTTGACCATTGCAGCAAGGCAAGGTCACCTCTTCACTTTTGCATTAAATGCAAAGTAATTTAGCCTGATCCTAGCCCACAAATCAGCTGGATTTTGGGGATTTCTCATGATGACATTAGATTTGGTTTTGGCTTATAAATAGGAAACAATGCATAAGGTTTCAAAAAAAAACAAGCACTGAGAAAACACTAGAAAAAAAACCAGCATTTGAACACTAGAAACAGCACTAAACACATAGCAAAAACCAGTTCAATCACAAATCTTTAGACAAGTTCATTGCTCTTTTCCAACAACATTCAAACCTTGCAAGAAACTTCAACCATTCAAGGCTCCTTTCACTTCCTTGCAGCAAAAGCTTTGCTAGGAGTTCTGTAAGTGTTCTGAAATCTTTATCTTTCATTTAGAGTTGTGCTTTGCATCTTTAATTTTGTTCAAATCCATTTTGCTCTAAAAAACCCCTTTTGAATTTCAAAAGAAATCCCAAGGTTTGCAAAACATTTAAACTGGTTTGTCCAGCTCTTTTTATTGCCAAATCTCAAAGCTTTTTAATCCCCTAAAGGTTCTGGGGTTGTTCAGAAGTTGCTTCTGAACAGCAGTTCAGAAGCAGCTTCTGAACTCAAAATTTCGCATTGTTCGCAGTGTGAAGCCATGGTCGCAGTGCGACCATGACAGAACTCAGAATCTGAGTTTAGGCTCCCAAACAACCAATTTTTGAGGTTCTAGCCCAAGAACTCAGAACCTAAGAGGATTGAAACTCATTTTATCCAAACCATAACAAGGATTTTGCATAATATTGAAGGATTCACAAGTTCGAGCAACACTTTTTGGATAACTTGCAAAACAAGTTATGCTCACAAACTTTCAAAACAAACTTGAGCAATAAGCTAAGTTCATCGTTCTTTTCAAAACCAAACTTGAACAAAAACCTTGTTCATGATTTTCAAATCAAACGTGAACTTAAGCCGAACTTGTTCACTTTTCAAAACCTTTTTAAAACTTGACCCGAACTTGTGCGTTTTTTCACAAATTTGTTAAAACCTTTTCATTTTGAGTTTCAAACCAAGTGTTTTGATAAACTTTGGGATTTTCTTGAAATTCAAACCAAAACTTGAATGAAAAAGGGGTGGTTTGACGTATGTCTCTCCATTGCCCCGATTGAACGAATGCGTGACGTATGTCTCGTCGTTCGGACAATCGTCATTCTATTTTTCAACAAATCCAACACACTAATTTTGGCCCCCCGTGGTCAATCCGAACCTGTCTTGATCCCGTTGGATCAATGAACCCTTTCTTGACTCGGTTGAGTCAATTTGAGTCAATGCTAGATCCGGTTGGATCCTCTTTGAACTCTTTCTTGACTCGGTTGAGTCAATTTGAACCTTTTGGTCCCCCGTGGCCATTTGATTCAATTTCTCGACTCGTTTGAGTCACTTCGGTCAATGTTCGATTCATTTGAGTCCATTGTACCTTTTCTTGATCCCGTTGGATCAATCGAACCCTTTTTCGACTCGTTTGAGTCACTTTGGTCAATGATCGACTCGGTTGAGTCCATTGTACCTTTTCTTGATCCCATGGATCAATCGAACCTTTTTCCCCAACGGACATGTTTTCATCAATTCTAGCGCGATTTTAAACAAATGCTTAAGCCTCCCATGCGCGAGCATACAAGCACGTTTGATCGTAAGAATTCGGTTAAAACATCGTTCATTAAAAATAACCAACAAATACGTTTTTTTACCAAAGAACTACGTACGCTTTGAATTCTCCGTCTACCGGGAGATACGTAGAAGCAAGATCGTCATCTTGTCAAGCACAATAATAAAAAACAAACTTTTTCCCCTTTCATCATATTTTCTTTTTCCCTTTTACATTGTCGCGGTGATTTTTGGATATCAAGCTATTGGTTAGCGTTGACTCACAATTTTAAGGTTCACCACCGATCTTTTATTTTTCCGAGGAAAAGGGAGAAAGTTCGAAAAACCCTATTTTTTAAGAGAGATCAAGGTCCGGGGGTTGGTTACGCGAAGGGAAGGTATTAGCACCCTAAACGTCTATAGTACTCTATAGGAACCTCTTGCTTATTTTATCTTTATGCTAAATGATTATTTGTTTGCAAATAGAAGCCTAAGGGTGAAAAGATTAAAGTGATAAGTTTAAAAAGAAAAGAAAATGTTTTTGTTATTTTTATTGATTTGGAAAGACAAAGTCTTTTGCCTACGTACCCGAGCGGGATCAAAATCACGTAGTTCGGGGTAAAAAGCCGGGTGATTGGTTTTGATTGATTTTAAAGTTTGAAAAAGTTTAAGAAAGATAAGGGGCCGTAAAGGCATAGAAGAAATAAAAGGAAGTGAGTTGATTGATTTTAATTGAAGAAAAAGTTTGATTGATTAAGGATTGATTAAAATTTGATTAAGAAAGAAAAGATAAAAGATTGACTTTTTTTTGAAATTTTGATTATAAAATGTTTTTGGATTTTGACTTTTTTGACTTTTTTTGAGAAAATTTTGATTAAGTCCTAAGGTCCAGAGACTAAGTTATGCTGAGATAAACTGAACGCGCCGGATCCCTCAAAATGACGTTGGATCAAGTGAGGGTCCTTTTCCTCGGATACGGTCCAAATTACGTTATCGTCCTCGACATAAAGCATAAAAAAATAAATGTGGTGTCGGTGCATATTCTCATTTATATTTATTACATTGGACCTAGTTACATTCTAATAGCAATAAAATAAATGACAAAAATAATAAAATTGCATTAAAGTAAATATACTAAAAAGGAAATAAAAATAATGCATGAAATGCAAAACAATAAGTAAATATGGTGCATAAAGTAAATAAAGAAAATAAAAATGCAAGACATAAAATAAATATGATGCTGAAAATAAAATAAAAAGAAAATAACAATGCAAGACATAAAATAAATATGATGCTAAAAGAAAATAAAAATGCAAGACAATAAAATAAATATGATGCATAAAATAAAAAGAAAATAAAATGCAAGACATAAAGTAAATATGGTGCTGGAAATTAAAATGCATGGCATAAAATAAATATGGTGCTGGAAAACAAATAAAGAAAATAAAAAAATGCAAGACAGAAAATAAATATGAGGCATAAAAAATAAAAATGCAAGACATAAAATAAAATATGGTGCATAAAATAAATAACAATAAAAAATAAAAATGCATGGGGTACTGAAAATTAAAGACATTAAATAAAATGCATAAAAAATAAAAAAAACTAAAAAATAAAAATGCAAGAAAAAAGAAATAAAATAAAAAAAGAAAAGGAAAGAAGAAGAGGGGGTGTAGGAGAAGGAACAGGGGGGATGCAACAAGTAAACTGAAACAAACAGAAAGGAAATGGAAGCTGGGCCGTGGCAAGGGTCCAAAGGGCTGAGGTAGGGGAAAAACCGGACCGGTTCGGCCCGGAAGAACCGGTCCGGTTCAGCTGCTTATTTATATGTCCAATATCCGGTTTATCTTATTTTTAAAGACTCTTTCTCTCTCTCTTATTTTTCTGAAATCCAAAGCTCTCTTCTCTCTCTACTCCACTCGGCCAGGGCAAGGGTTCCGGCGCGGTGGCCGCCGGCGGCGCCACCGTGCCGGAGTTAAATAAATCCGTTTTTTAAAAGGTCTTTACATTTTCACACGTCCTTTTTCCTCCTCTTTTAAAAAATCCACTCGGTTTATTTCAAATCTTGCTTAAAAGGAGTAGATCTGAGCTTGAAGAGTACCTTTTTGATGACCGTTTTCTTTCGTTCTAGCTAGGTTGTTGATTCGGTTCTGGTTCTTTGTGTGTTGGCTTCGTTTTCGCGCTTTGCTTTGTTGTTGGTTCTGGTTATGGATTCGAATGGAGCCGTGTATGTGTGTGGCTGGATGTGTGATGGCCGCCGTGTATGTGTGTGTGACCACCATGTGTGTGTGTGTGATTTTGGCCTGGCTTTAATTGCTTTTTAAGATTCTGGTGTTTGATTTGAGAAAGAAAAAGGAGAAAATTCTTTAGTGTTTTTTTTTTTGGGTGGTGGCCGGAAATTACACTTGTGGTGGTGGTTCTGGGTGGTTTCAGAGGCTGTGTTGGTGGTTTGTGGTGATTTTTGATTTACTGTTCTGACTCAGGTCCTTGGGCTCCGTGAATAGTACACTCAGTGCACTATTTATAGCAAAAATGACAGATGAAAATGGACAAAAATGCCCCTCTGGGCCTGGACAAATAATTGACTGAAATTGGACTAAAGAAGACTAAATTAAAAACTGACAGTAAAATAAAAACATTATAAATAAAAAAACGAAAACAAAGAAAATAAAAAATAGAAAACACTAAAAAATAAAAAGAAAATAAAAAGAATAAACTAAAAATAATAAAAATAATAATAACTGATAAAAATAATAATAAATAAAATAAAACGGTCGCCTTCGGAACAAAAAAATGAGGTATTTTAAAATACCTCCCTGCCGAAATTTCGTCTGAAACGACGGAAACTTCTGGCTTAAAAGACGAGAAAAAAGAATTAAAAAACGAGTCAAAAATGGGGTATGACAGATGCCCCTATTTAAGTTTCTTCGTTACGGAGATTTAAAAGTGAAATTTTTAAATCGACGGGTCGAAGAGACTTAAATACAGAGTACACCATTTTTGACCGAATTCAACTGCAAAATTCTATGAATGTAATGCTATGCATGTGATGTTATGCATGTAAAGCTGTGAATGCTCGCGATGCAAGTATGAATGCAAGACGGCGAAGTTGACTCAACTGGGGATAACAAAACAAAAGGATACACGAGTCTATTAAAAGAAACGGGATCCAACTCCACTGGGGATAACATGGTTTCACTGGGGATAAATGTTAGCTGTTCGGTGTTAATACCGAACTGCCACTAACGACGAGCAAGGAGGGTAAATGCCAACTGTTCGGGTTATTGCCGATCTGCCATTGACGACAAGAAATAAAGGTAAATGTCAACTGTCCGGATTATTGCCGAACGGCCATTGACGAACAAGAAAGAGAGGTAAATGTCAACTGTCCGGATTATTGCCGAACTGCCATTGACGACAAGAAAAAGGTAAATGCCAACTGTTCGGATTATTGCCGAACGGCCATTGGCGACAAGAAATAAAGGTAAGTGTCAACTGTCCGGATTATTGCCGAACGGCCATTGACGAACAAGAAAGAAAGGTAAATGTCAACTGTCCGGATTATTGCCGAACGGCCATTGACGAACAAGAAATAAAGGTAAATGTCAACTGTCCGGATTATTGCCGAACGGCCATTGACGAACAAGAAATAAAGGTAAATGTGAATGTCAACTGTCCGGATTATTGCCGAACGGCCATTGACGAACAAGAAATAAAGGTAAATGTGAATGTCAACTGTCCGGATTATTGCCGAACGGCCATTGACAACGAGGAAGAAAGTAAATGTAAATGTCAACTGTCCGGATTATTGCCGAACGGCCATTGACGACTAGGGAAAAAGGAAAATGCCAACTGTTCGGATTATTGCCGAACTGCCATTGACGACAAGAAAAGAGTAAAAGGTGCACAAACTGTTCAATAAAGAACTGCCACTTGGCGGAGAGGGAGTGACATCTCGGGACCAGACACACTGGGGATGACACTTGGGGAAAGAAAAAGTTACAAATTATTCATGATTGATCGATACGGAAAAGATAAATGAGGCAAGACTCGTGGTGGTTAATGCAACCATGTATGAATGATATTGTTTTTATTGTATGTGCATGAATGTGTGTATGCATGAATGTATGAATGCATGAATGACGACACGACTTGTATGACCGTGTGACTGATTAACTTGTGATTGTATGAGGGATTGTCTTGTACGATTGTATGAAAGACAAACTTGATGAGACAAGATTGGGCAGGTAATATGGAAAGTGACCCGACGTCGCATCACAAACACTCGGCAATCTTCCATGGGGATGATGCCACTGGAGACATATCAAAACATTAACGGGGGTAAAACCCAACATGTGCAACAACTGATGGGGTGAACGCTTCCTGGGGAGAGAGTGCCAATCCAAAAACCATAGTAGAAGAACTGGTGCTTCTGTGGTCATGCTTATTTTGTTGTTTTTTTTTTGTTTTTCTTTGAATCCCTAATTTTTGCCTGGACCGCCCTTTCGGGTTTTCGATCCACCGGGAATATATTCTTTTTGTATGCCCCTAATTTTTGCCTGGACCGCCCTTTCGGGTTTTCGATCCACCGGGACGCTCATTTTTGCCTAAGCCGCCCATTCGGGTTTTCGGCTTACCGAGCTGTTTTTTCTCTTTTTCTTTTTCTCTTTTTTCGTATATTTCTTTTTTTTTTTTAAGCAATTGACCATGTTTAGCCTGCAAAGTTTATCCGTTCTCAGGATAGCTGTTGATGCACCCTTCACTTATTCATAAGTTCAAAGAAAATGTGTTTTGTTGTTTGTGCTTTTCAAAAAGACCTGAAAAATATTTATGATTTTGAAAAAATATTTTGTTTCAAATGCTACCATCAAGAATAGAAAAGGTTTTATAAGCTGAATAAATGAGAATTCCAAATGAAAGGCAATAGGCTCAAATTTATTTGAAAGAGTGGTGACCTGCCAATGGCCTGGCTCCACAGATCTTACAAAGTTTGGAAAATGGTAAACATAAATTGAAGGTACATTGAACACAATAACCACTATCCTCCCTGACAACTTCGAATTCCACTGTTTGGATGCTTCAGATTCAGAGCTTCTTTGACATTTGATTGTGCCCCAAGTGAGTAAAGACCAGCTCAATGCAGTTACTTTGTCTTTTGATCCTTAACTTTTGTATAGATCGCCCTTTCGGGTTTTCGACCTATCAGGATGATTATTTTCTGTTTTATGTCTCTAATTTTTGCCTGGACCGCCCTTTCGGGTTTTCGATCCACCGAGACGCTCTTTTTTGCCTAAGCCGCCCTTTCGGGTTTTCGACTTACCGAGCTGTTCTTTTATTTTTTAGACAAAGTATTTCTTGACTGCATCGGCGTTCACGGGACGAGGGAGCTCATCACCATCCATTGTCGTAAGAGTCAAAGCACCACCGGAGAAAGCTCTCTTGACGACATATGGACCCTCGTAATTAGGCGTCCATTTGCCCCTGGAATCGGGTTGGAAAGATAAAACCTTCTTGAGCACGAGATCTCCTTCTTGGAACACACGAGGACGAACCTTCTTGTCAAAAGCTTGCTTCATCCTCTGTTGATAAAGTTGTCCGTGGCACAAGGCATTCAGACGCTTCTCTTCAATTAGATTCAACTGATCATATCTGTTTTGGCACCATTCAGCGTCTGACAATTGGGCCTCCATTATAACTCTCATTGATGGAATCTCAACCTCCACAGGGAGTACTGCTTCCATGCCATACACCAAAGAAAAGGGAGTTGCCCCTGTTGAGTTACGCACGGAAGTGCGATATCCATGTAAAGCATAAGGTAACATCTCATGCCAGTCTTTGTATGTAACCACCATCTTCTGCACTATCTTCTTGATGTTTTTGTTTGCAGCTTCAACTGCGCCATTCATCTGAGGTCTGTAAGGAGAATAATTGTGATGCTCAATCTTGAATTCTTCACACAGATCTTTCATCATCCTGTTGTTCAAATTTGTTCCATTATCTGTAATGATTCTGTTGGGCACACCATAACGGCAGATGATCTGGTTCTTGATAAAACGGACCACCACTTGCTTAGTCACATTTGCATAGGATGCCGCTTCAACCCATTTGGTGAAGTAATCAATAGCCACTAGAATAAAACGATGTCCGTTTGAGGCTTTCGGTTCGATTCTACCAATCATGTCAATGCCCCACATAGAGAAAGGCCATGGGGAAGAAAGAACATTAAGTGTAGTTGGTGGTACATGAATTCTGTCAGCATAAATCTGGCATTTGTGGCACTTCCTGGCATGCTTGCAACAATCTGTTTCCATGGTTATCCAGTAATAACCTGCTCTCAACAACTTCCTAGCCATTGCATGCCCATTGGAGTGAGTCCCAAAAGACCCTTCATGCACCTCGTGCATCAAAAGTTCTGCTTCTTGCTTATCTACGCACCTGAGTAGTACCATGTCAAAGTTTCTTTTGTACAAAACATCACCGTTCAGGAAGAAATTACCAGACAATCTTCTTAATGTTCTCTTGTCTTTGTTGGATGCTCCGGGTGGATATTCCTGACTCTGGAGGAAACACTTGATATCATGGAACCATGGCTTATCATCCACAACTTCTTCGACTACAAACACATGAGCGGGCCTCTCGAGGCGCTGAATTCTGATTGTTGGCATTCCGGTGACTCACTTCATACATGGAGGATAAAGTTTCTAACGCATCCGCCAGCTGGTTCTCATCACGAGGGATGTGGTGAAGCTCCACCTTGTTGAAGAAAGTTAACAACCGCCTTGCATAGTCTTTGTAAGGAATCAAGCCGGGGTGGCGAGTTTCCCATTCTCCTTTGATCTGATTGATAACGAGTGCTGAATCCACGTAGATATCAAGATTCTTGATTCTTAAGTCGATAGCTTCTTCAATGCCCAGGATACATGCTTCATACTCTGCCATATTGTTCGTGCAATCGAACTGTAACCTCGCAGCAAAAGGAAGATGATTACCTTCAGGAGTGATAATAACTGCCCCAATTCCGTTGCCAAAGACATTCACTGCCCCATCAAATATCATGCCCCATCTAGACTCGGGATCTGGACCTTCCCCAAGCAATGGTTCATCACAGTCCTTCATCTTCAAATACATAATCTCTTCATCAGGAAAGTCAAACTTGATGGGTTGATAGTCCTCAATTGGTTGGTGAGCCAAATGATCAGCAAGGACGCTACCCTTAATTGCCTTTTGAGTGCGGTACTCAATATCATATTCGGACAACAACATCTGCCAACGAGCAATTCTTCCTGTCAGAGCGGGTTTCTCAAAGATATACTTGATCGGGTCCATCTTGGATATTAACCAGGTGGTGTGGTTAATCATGTAGTGACGAAGACGCTTGGCAGCCCAGGCTAATGCACAACAAGTTTTCTCAAGCAGGGAGTACCTGGACTCACAATCTGTAAACTTCTTACTCAGGTAGTAAATGGCATGCTCTTTCCTTCCGGTCTCATCCTGTTGTCCGAGCACACAACCCATAGAATCTTCCAACACAGTCAAGTACATGATCAGAGGCCTTCCTTCAACTGGAGGGATAAGAATTGGAGGTTCTAGCAAATAATTCTTGATACTATCAAAAGCCTTTTGACAATCTTCAGTCCAAACAACACCTTGATCTTTCCGAAGCAGCTTGAATATGGGCCCGCATGTGGCTGTCATATGCGAAATGAAACGGGAGATGTAATTTAACCGCCCAAGAAATCCTCTCACTTGTTTCTCTGTTTGTGGAACAGGCATCTCTCTGATAGCTCTGACCTTGTCAGGATCTACTTCAATACCCTTCTGACTGACAATGAATCCCAAGAGTTTTCCTGATCTAACACCAAAAGTGCATTTGTTGGGATTCAGACGGAGTTGATATTTTCTCAGTCGTTGAAACATCTTCAGCAAATACTCAACATGTTCTTCCTCAGTACCCGACTTAACAATCATATCGTCCACGTACACTTCTATCTCTTTGTGCATTATGTCATGAAAGAGAGTAGTCATGCCTCTTTGGTAAGTGGCACCTGCATTTATCAACCCGAAAGGCATCACCCTGTAACAAAAGGTGCCTCATGGTGTGATGAAAGATGTCTTTTCTCTGTCTTCAACTGCCATCTTGATCTGATTGTATCCAGAGAAACCGTCCATGAAGGAGAAAACTTTGGACTTAGCAGTGCTGTCAACCAATACATCGATGTGAGGTAAAGGGAAATCATCTTTCGGACTAGCCTTGTTCAAATCCCGGTAATCGACACACATTCTGACCTTGCCATCTTTCTTTGGAACAGGCACTATGTTGGCTAACCATTGAGTATACTCTGATGTGACAAGAAAACCTGCATTAATCTGCTTCTGTACTTCCTCTTTGATCTTGAGAGCCATGTCAGGGCGAGTTCTTCTCAGTTTCTGCTTGACCGGTGGGCATTCGGGCTTCAAAGGCAAACGGTGCTCCACGATACGGGGATCTAGACTGGGCATATCCTGGTATGACCATGCGAACAGATCAGCATACTCTTTAAGTAATTCAATCACCCTTCGTTTGACAGTTGCTTCAAGCGAGGCCCCAATCTTGACTTCTCTCTTATCTTCCTCGGTTCCCAGGTTGATCACCTCCACTAACTCTTCGTGAGGCTGAATGGTTTTCTTCTCACGTTCCAACAAACGAGCAATTTCATCTGGGATTTCCTCATCCTCCTCCTCTTCGGCCTCGTAGACAGGAAATTCGAAGTTGGGAGAGAGTGTAGGATTATTATGTTCAACGGGCTCATTGATGCTTAGTCTGCATATGATTGATGACTGATTTTAGAAAATGAGTGGAGAATGCAGACTTTTATGATTGGTTGAAAACAGGAAAAAAAATAGAATATTTTTTGGGTTTTTTGTGTTACCATTTTCCAGATATAGCAATAAATATAGATATCGGGATAAACCATATTTCCATTAATAAAAGTAATACTTGAAACAAAATAGCCCTATATGATTGCACTTTCATCCTGGGCAAGATGAAAGGATCTTTTTTTGAAAAACAGACAAACAGAAAAACAAAGACATATTACTTTGACGCATGAACTACTGAAGGGATGTCAACCGCGTCCCAGTTGCGGACAAGTCTTCCAGGTGTGACAAATGTAGGCACTATCTCTTCGGGAACATCTTCCAAGACAGCATTGGCTTCTGGCGAGTCATTGATGAACCCGGCACTACAAAAGGTGTTACTAATGGAGCTTGACCCAGCACTGTTCTTTGATGATCCTGCAGCAAATCCCAGTCCTTCACGATTTTTACTTTCCGGTAGCTGCACAACTTTTCCCCATCCTACACCTGTTCCTTCCTGCACCACCTTCTGTGCACTCTTCCAAGTAGCAAAAGACACTTCACTCTTCTCTGGCTTCTTACTCTCCACAGTCAGGCCTTGAAAAGAGGTTCCTTCAGTTTTGAAATTCTGGCCAGGCAAAACTAAGAGAATACCAGGTTCTGAACCAGACAGGTTCTGAACAATACGCAGGGCACAATAGATCGCAAAACAGAGCACAAGTAAACACAATACAAGAGCAGAAAATAAAGTGCAGGAAAGCTAAAGAACACACAAGGTTTGTTAACCCAGTTCGGAGTAAACACCTCCTACTCTGGGGGATACCAATCCAGGAAGGAATTCCACTATAGGAATTAATCCTTATGACTCAAGACACTGACTCCCAGTTCCCAGCCTAAGCAATTAACTTCCTCCTAGTCTTGATTCTACCCAACACGTTGAGTATTAGAGACCACTAACTTCCTATTCAAGTAACAAACCTGTTACTGAAACCCTTAATCAAAAACACTCTGTTTTTTTCTTCAGAAAACTTCAAAAACACAATTTCATTCGTACCTAGAGGCTTAGAATGAATTACAACTCAATGACAATCCTAAACCAACTCAAAACATATGAGTGGCGTACAAAAATAAAGCAAAAGCTTAAAAACAACTAAGACTCAATTCTCTGATCTTAATCTCTATGAATTCGTGTATTGAATAGCAGCAGCCCTCTTCCTTATATAGCCTTTAGCAAGTCTCTTAATTATGCTCCAAATCTTCTGAATTGATTTGTTACTGGAATAAGATTGAACCAATAATGTAACAAATAAAACTGCATCCAATCTTTGAAAGATTTAAAACAGAAAATATGAATTTTCATAACTTTGAACCAAATCTTCAAAGATATCTTCTTCAATTAAACCAGCCTTCTAGAAGCAATTATACAAAGATAATTCCTTGCTAAATCTCCCAAGATACGCGCAAAAACAATCCAGCAAACCCAGCTTCTGATGTGGTCAACAGAAGTCAACGCTGGCTTCAGAACCTGAAACTGCTACTGAAGTGCTACAGTGCTTCTGAAGAGCATTTCAGCTTCTGATGTAGATTTTAGCTTCTAAATGGCTTCAAATGAGAAAACTTGTAACTGAAGAAATGTTCAACATAAGGAAATGCTTCTATTCCATACTTTGGTTTTTGCCAAACAATGTAGCCAACACCAAAAGACTCAACAATCTCCCCCTTTGGCAAATTTTTGGCTAAAACCATCCAAGTTCTTCAATCTCCCTTATGATCAACTCAGCAATGAAGAACTCTACACTGATCAATCATAACATAGTAATTAGCAGCGGATTCATTTATGACTATCTTGAGAAACACAAACCAGCTTCAGTTCATATCAGCTACTGAAGCATACATAACCTACTGATCAACTCTTGATCATCACAAACAAGGTATCAGAGCTACTCCAAGGTATCAGAGCATATCAGAGTCAACACTTCAGGAGCTGAACACAATTGTTCTTCAGGACCATAACAATCTTGTACTCCCCCTGAGACACATACTCCCCCTCAATAACATCTTGACAGCTCTTGTTGCATTGGTTCTGAATACTGAGCTTCACACACAACTTCTGAATAACACTGAAAGTTGAATTAGAACTAATTCTCTGAGCAGCAACACTTGGTATTAGAGCCAACACATTACATAAGATTTTATCATTACATAAGATTTTCTCCCCCTTTTTAGCCACAAAATTATGACAAACCTCAGACTTCAAGTAGGGAATAAAATCTAAACAGGTAACACAGATCCTTGAAAACATGTCAGATTCAGACTCAGGTCCAGGATCACACTTAGCATAGGCACAACTGGCAGGTACTCTATCTTCCTCACATCCAGTTTGCAGTAATTGCTATAACTCTTCATGTAAACACACACCTAACTTGCTCCTTAAGTTTTCAAACTGCTTAGCATCCAAGGCCTTTGTGAAAATGTCAGCAACTTGTTCTTCAGTAGCTACATGTTCCAGCTGAACAATCTTGTCCTCCACAAGGTTTCTGATAAAATGATGCCTGATGTCTATGTGTTTGGTTCTGCTGTGCTGAATTGGATTCTTAGAGATGTTGATGGCACTTAAATTGTCACAAAACAATGTCATAGTTCTTTGTTCAATGTTGTACTCCTCCAGCATCTGCTTCATCCACACCAATTGTGAGCAACTACTTCCAGCAGCAATATACTCAGCCTCAACAGTTGACAATGACACACAGTTTTGCTTCTTGCTAAACCATGAAATTAAGTTATTTCCCAAAAAGAAACAACCTCCTGAGGTGCTCTTCCTGTCATCAGCACTTCCAGCCCAGTCAGCATCACAATATCCCATCAGTTCAGAAGTTGAACTATGTGAGTACATGATTCCATAGTCACTTGTGCTGTTCACATACTTCGGGATCCTTTTAACTTGTGTCAGATGACTCATCTTAGGATCAGCTTGATATCTTGCACAAACTCCTACAGCAAATATGATATCAGGCCTGCTTGCAGTTAAGTACAATAGGCTCCCAATCATGCTTCTGTACTGACTTTGGTCTACTGAAACTCCATGTTCATCCTTAGTTAACTTCAGGTGGGTAGCAGTTGGTGTCCTCTTGTGAGCAGCTGATTCCATTCCAAACTTCTTCACTATGTTCTTGGCATACTTACTTTGAGAAATGAAGATTGTATCTTCCATTTGTTTGACTTGTAACCCAAGAAAGTATGTCAGCTCACCAACTAGGCTCATTTCAAATTCTGACTGCATCTGCTGAACAAACAATTTGACCATCTTCTGAGACATCCCTCCAAACACTATATCATCCACATAAATCTGAGCAATCATTATATTCCATCTTCATTCTTCACAAACAAAGTCTTATCAGAACCTCCTTTTCTGTAACCTTGAGCCACAAGAAACTGAGTCAGCCTGTCATACCATGCCCTTGGTGCTTGCTTCAATCCATATAAAGCCTTCTTTAACTTGTACACATGTTCTGGAAACTTAGGATCCACAAAACCCTTAGGCTGTTCAACATATACCTCTTCTTGCAAATATCCATTCAAAAATGCACTCTTCACATCCATCTGAAATAGCTTGAACTTGAGAATGCAGGAAACACCCAACAGTAGTCTTATGGACTCTAGTCTGGCCACAGGTGCAAAGGTCTCATCAAAATCAAGTCCCTCAACTTGAGTATAACCCTGAGCAACCAACCTTGCCTTATTTCTGACCACAGTACCATTCTCATCTATTTTATTCTTGTATATCCACTTAGTACCAATCACATTCAACCCTTCAGGTCTTGGAACAAGATCCCACACTTCACTCCTTTTGAATTGATTCAACTCATCTTGCATAGCTTCAATCCAAAATTCATCAGTTAGGGCTTCTTTCACATTTTTAGGCTCAACCTTTGACACAAAGCATGAATCAGTAGCAGCAGCATCTGATCTCCTGGTTCTGACACCTTGATCTAAGCTTCCAATGATTAAGTCTTTAGGATGATCCTTCTGAACTCTAATTGATGGCCCTTTACCATTAGGAACTTGATCTGGTTGATCTTCTGCTTCTTCAGACTCTGAGTGTTTTTCTGCTTCTGAGGTTTGTTCTTCTGATGCTTCAGACTCTGGAACAACTTCAGACTCACCTCTATCTTTCTCAGCAGACAAATCATCAATTACCACATTAATGGACTCCATCACCACCTTGGTTCTGGAATTAAACACCCTATAAGCTCTGCTGTTCATTGAATATCCCAAAAATATACCCTCATCAGACTTAGGATCCAGTTTTCTTCTATTTTCCCTGTCAGCCAAAATGTAGCATCTGCTCCCAAAAACATGGAAATATTTGACTGTAGGCTTTCTCCCTTTCCATAATTCATACAGAGTTGATGTAGTACCCTTCTTCAAAGTGACTCTATTGTGTATGTAACATGCTGTGTTCATTGCTTCAGCCCAAAACATATATGGCAACTTCTTAGCATGCAGCATAACTCTTGCACATTCTGCTAATGTCCTATTCTTCCTCTCCACTACACCGTTTTGCTGAGGTGTGATAGGTGCAGAAAACTCATGTTTTATACCTTCAGAAGCACAGAATTCTGAAAAACTCTTGTTTTCAAATTCCTTGCCATGATCACTTCTGATTCTGACAATACCACAGTCCTTCTCTCTTTTTAATTGAGTATAAGTCTTTAAACACTTCAAAAGTATCAGACTTCTCTCTAACAAAGTTGATCCATGTGAATCTTGAGTAGTCATCTACCATTACAAAAGCATACCTCTTCCCTCCAATACTTTCTACTTGCATAGGCCCCATCAAATCCATATGAACAAGTTCTAGTACTTTGGTAGTTACCTGGTGAACTAATCTGGGATGAGACTTTCTTGTTTGTTTCCCAATCTGACAATCACCACAAACATTGTCCTCATTGATCTTCAGATTAGGTACACCTCTGATAGCTTCAGTACTTAGGATTTTCTTCATGCCTTTCAGATGCAGATGTCCCAGTTTCTGGTGCCAGAGCTTGACTTCCTCTTCTGAGCTCATAAGACAAGAAGTCAGACTTCTTTCTTCTTCAGAAACCCACAAATAACAATTGTCTTTGGATCTGCAGCCCCTCATCTGAGTTTTACCATCCTGATAAGTAACAATACACTCCTGCTTGTTGAAATTCACTTTTAAATCTTGATCACATAGCTGGCTAATACTGATCAGATTAGAGGTTAATCCTTCCACTAGTAGCACATCATTAAGTCTGGGCAAACCTTCTCTGATCAAATCTCCAATACCCAGAATCAGACCTTTTACACCATCTCCAAATGTCACATAACTTCTGGAGTATGATCTGATATTGCTCAGCAGCTTCTTCACACCAGTCATGTGCCTTGAACACCCACTATCAAAATACCAGTCTTCTTTTGAAGTTGCTCTCAAAGAAGTGTGAGCTATAAGGCCTACATTCTGAACTTTGGGCTTCCACACCTTCTGAACATTGTGTCTGGGGGCAGCTGGTTGCACTCTTTTATACTGAAAATGCTCAGGATAGCCATAAAGTTTGAAGCAGAATGGTTTGATATGCCCTTTCTTTCCACAATGATGACAAATCCATGGATGATTTCTCCTCCTTCTGTTTCTGAAAAATTTCTGGGACAGCTTCTGAGGTAGCATCTGAACTTGCTTCTGACCTTGCATCTGAGGTCTTTTCTGAGCTTGCTTCTGGGATTGTTTCTGAGGTCTCATCTGAGATGCTCCAATCATAGGATTATCAGTTTTAGTGGCAGGAACAAACTCTTTAACAAGAATCTTCTGTTTGGAGTTCTGAGTCTGATCATCAAAGCCTAATCCAGTTTTTCCTTGTTGCTGAGCACCCAAAATTTCATCCAACACATTAGTAGCACAGTTCAACATCTTCACTTATTTCTTCATTTGATCAAGTTGGGAGTTCAGCTGGTTTACCTCTTCTTTTAAATCTGAATTCTGCACTAACAGTTTACCTTTTTCAGCCTCCAGTTGTAGAATAGTCTCCTTCTGATCCAAAACTTGTTTGCAAACCTCAGCACTTCTGGAATACAGCTTCTTGTAGTTATCAACTAGTTCATCATATGAGGTTTTAGCAGCTTCAGACACATATGAGGCTTCAGACTCTGAATCAGACTCTGAAAAAGTCTCAGACTCTAAAGCAGGTTCCTTCTTCAAGATAGCTCCTGACCTTACTACCAGACCAGTATCACACATATCAGATTCACTAACATCATCATCCTCAGAACCATCATCAGACCATGAAATAGCTAGGCTCTTTTTCTGCTTCTTGAGAAAAGTGGGACATTCAGACTTGATGTGTCCATATCCTTCACACTCATAGCACTGCACACCTTTAGCTTGGTTACTTTTCTCCTCAGACTTGGTCTTCTTCTCATCAGTTTGTTGCTTTTTGTTATTGAATCTGAAATTCTGACCTTTGGCTTTTCTGTTAACATTCTTCAGAATCTTGTTGAATTGTTTTCCCAGCAACACTAGAGCTTCTGATAAGTCATCCTCCTCAGACTCTTGTTGATCATCAGCTTCAGAGTTCACAGTAAAAGCTACACCTTTTCCTTTCTTATCAGGCTGTTTGCAGAATGCAGTTTCAAAATTGAGCAAAGACCCAATCAGCTCCTCAAGCTTCATAGTGGTAATATCATGAGCCTCTTCAATTGCTGTCACCTTCATATCAAATCTTCTGGGCAAGGACCTGAGGATTTTTCTTACTAGCTTCTCATCTGACATCTTTTCCCCAAGAGAATCAAAGGAATTAGCCATATCAAGCACATTCATATAGAAATCCTGGATATTCTCATCTTCCTTCATCTTCAAATTCTCAAACTTAGTAGTCAGCAGCTGCAATCTGGACATCTTTACCTTAGAAGTTCCTTCATGAGTGGTTTTCAGAATTTCCCAAGCATCCTTAGCCACAGTACATTGTTTGATAAGTCTGAACATGTTCTGATCAACACCATTAAAGATAGCATTCAAAGCTTTTGAATTTCCCAATGACAGATCATCTTCAGCTTTGGTCCATTCCTCCTCAGGCTTCAGAACCTCAGTCTTGTTACCATCTTTGTCTGTATACACAGGATGATCCCAGCCTTTAATCACAGCTTTCCAAGTCCTGCTGTCAATAGACTTTAGAAAAGCACACATCCTTGACTTCCAATACTCATAGTTTGTGCCATCTAGTAGGGGTGGTCTATTGACATATCCTCCTTCTCTATCCATGCTTGCCAGATATTAAGTCCTCTGGATCTCACCCAAATTACAGGCAGGGGGAGTGTGTGTGATGATCAGGAGTTGATCAGTAGCTCTGATACCAATTGAAATTCTGGCCAGGCAAAACTAAGAGAATACCAGGTTCTGAACCAGACAGGTTCTGAACAATACGCAGGGCACAATAGATCGCAAAACAGAGCACAAGTAAACACAATACAAGAGCAGAAAATAAAGTGCAGGAAAGCTAAAGAACACACAAGGTTTGTTAACCCAGTTCGGAGTAAACACCTCCTACTCTGGGGGATACCAATCCAGGAAGGAATTCCACTATAGGAATTAATCCTTATGACTCAAGACACTGACTCCCAGTTCCCAGCCTAAGCAATTAACTTCCTCCTAGTCTTGAATTCTACCCAACACGTTGAGTATTAGAGACCACTAACTTCCTATTCAAGTAACAAACCTGTTACTGAAACCCTTAATCAAAAACACTCTGTTTTTTTCTTCAGAAAACTTCAAAAACACAATTTCATTCGTACCTAGAGGCTTAGAATGAATTACAACTCAATGACAATCCTAAACCAACTCAAAACATATGAGTGGCGTACAAAAATAAAGCAAAAGCTTAAAAACAACTAAGACTCAATTCTCTGATCTTAATCTCTATGAATTCGTGTATTGAATAGCAGCAGCCCTCTTCCTTATATAGCCTTTAGCAAGTCTCTTAATTATGCTCCAAATCTTCTGAATTGATTTGTTACTGGAATAAGATTGAACCAATAATGTAACAAATAAAACTGCATCCAATCTTTGAAAGATTTAAAACAGAAAATATGAATTTTCATAACTTTGAACCAAATCTTCAAAGATATCTTCTTCAATTAAACCAGCCTTCTAGAAGCAATTATACAAAGAAAATTCCTTGCTAAATCTCCCAAGATACGCGCAAAAACAATCCAGCAAACCCAGCTTCTGATGTGGTCAACAGAAGTCAACGCTGGCTTCAGAACCTGAAACTGCTACTGAAGTGCTACAGTGCTTCTGAAGAGCATTTCAGCTTCTGATGTAGATTTTAGCTTCTAAATGGCTTCAAATGAGAAAACTTGTAACTGAAGAAATGTTCAACATAAGGAAATTCTTCTATTCCATACTTTGGTTTTTGCCAAACAATGTAGCCAAGACCAAAAGACTCAACAAGTTTCATCAGCACCAATGAAGGAAAAGGCTGACAAATGACTAACCAGCAAAGCTTCTTCTCCACTCACAGTAACCAATCTCCCATTTCTGACAAACTTCAGCTTTTGATGCAAGGTTGATGTCACGGCCCCAGCTTCATGGATCCACGGCCTACCCAAGAGACAACTGTATGCAGCTCGGATATCCATCACCTGAAATGTAATCTGGAAAACAGACGGCCCAATTGTGATGGGCAAATCAACCTCCCCGATAACAGACTTTCTTGATCCATCAAACGCTTTAACAACCACCCCGCTTCTTCTCATGGGAGGCCCCTGATAGGAGAGTTGATCTAATGTGGATTTGGCCATCACATTCAATGAGGAACCGGTGTCCACAAGTACATTCGACAGAGCATCAGACTTGCAGTTCACCGATATATGTAACGCCAGATTATGGTTTCTCCCCTCCTCAGGAAGCTCTTCATCACTGAAACTTAAATTATTGCAGGCAGTAATGTTTCCTACTATACTGTCCAACTGGTTAACAGTCACGTCCTTCTCCACAAAAGCTTGATCTAGCACCTTCATTAGAGCTTCACGGTGTGCTTCAGAGTTCAATAGCAAAGACAAGATGGATATTTTGGAAGGAGTTTGTAGCAGCTGGTCTACTACTTTATACTCGCTCTTCTGGATCAGCTTCAGAATTTCATCATGGTCAGAATCTTTGCTGGTCCCACTGGATTGACCTATTTCCTTCTTCGCACCGGGGCCGTTCACTGTCACCTGTTCCATTACCGGATCATTTACTTTCTTTGCAAACAAAGTGGGGATAACACGTCCGTTCCTCAGGACCCTGCTGTCACTGGCAATGTTGTCCACAGAAGTCGCAGGAGTTAGAGAGGGCAAAGGCACCTCCTGCCCACCTTCCAACATCGTGGCACTATACTTGTAAGGGACCGCTTTTAGAGAAGCGTACGACATAGGCCCTGGCAAGCTGATCACTAGTGGAGTAGCAGCTGGATTCCCACTGTTATAACTTATTTCCAAATGCTGGAACTCAGGGGTAATGACACACACTTCCTTATCTTTCCTTGTGACGATTAATTCCTTGCTGTCTATCAGCCCTTGTATGTCCTTTTGTACCTTCTGACACCCTTTCACGTTCGCCGAACACACTTCACATGCTGTATGATTGTGGTCAAACAGAGCTGCCTCACACATCTTGATATGTATGGGGACTAGGGGAGTTCGAACATGCTGGACATCCAGGATAACACTGTCTTCATCACGATCTTGTATCATGTTGACAGCAGACCCATGGTTCGGCAGAGGGTTTGCCTGAACGTTAGGATTTTGATCTTTGAAAGATAATAGGTTGGCCCGAACTAACCTTTGCACTTCATTCTTCAGAATATAACAGTTTTCGGTGTCATGGCCTGGGGCCCCTTGGTGAAAGGCGCAGGTTTGGTCATGTCGGTACCAGGGAGGTATAATTTTGGTGTACGGGGAGGTGCCTTGAGCTGGACAAGGTTTCTGGCGAGTAAAGCAGGGAGTAGGTCAGCGTATTTTATTGGGATTGGATCAAAAATTGTTTTCTGGCGGTTTTGTGAGTGATATGGTTGTTGAGGGGTTTGCGGGCGATTTTGTTGTTGTTGAGGGTATTGTGGCTGATGATATTGTTGTGGAGGATATTGTTGTGGAGGATATTGGTAGGGGTAATGTGGCCTTTGTTGGTGATATGCTGGGTTTGGGGTAGTGGATGCAACATTTGCAACTTGACGGTATGGGGTGAAGTTTTGCTGAGGCTTACCATGGGCTATCATCCCCACCTCCTGATCTTTCTTTTTCGCAAAGTGGCTTCCAAACTACTTGGAGTTACTTGCGGCAGGGGTACTTTCCACAGTCAAACGTCCTTCTCGGACACCTTCCTCTAGTCGCACACCCATGTTGACCATTTCAGTGAAGTCTGTTGGTGCACTTGCAACCATTTTCTCATAATAAAACTGGCTCAGGGTCTTCAGAAAGATCTTTGTCATCTCCTTTTCTTCCAATGGTGGGACAATCTGGGCAGCCACTTCCCTCCAACGCTGGGCATACTCCTTGAACGTTTCCTTCTCTTTTTGTGTCATCGCACGGAGTTGATCGCGATCTGGGGCCATGTCCAGATTGTATTTATACTGCCGGATGAACGCTTCACCAAGGTCATTGAAAGTACGGATGCTCGCACTGTCCAAATTCATATACCACTTCAAAGCGGCCCCAGTCAAGCTGTCCTGAAAGAAATGGATAAGCAGCTTATGATTGTCAGTATACATGGACATCTTCCGCGCGTACATCACCAAGTGACTGCGGGGACAAGAGTTTCCTTTATACTTCTCAAAGTCTGGCACCTTGAACTTATGAGGGATAGAAACATTCGGGACCAAGCATAGTTCACGGGCATCCTTCCCGAACAGGTCTCTTCCCCGGAGAGCTTCAACTTCTCTTTGCATACCATCAAATCTTTCTTGGAGCTCATCCATCTTGTCCAGAGCTACAACACTTTCAGCATGGTAGATTGGCTCACCCTCTTGTTGAATAGTGTGGACCAGTGGTGTTGAGTAAGTTATTGCAGCTTGAGGGAAGGAGGTGCCGGGTTGTGGAACCGGTGCTGACTGCTGAGCGAAAGGAGGTGGAACTTCAGATACAGCGGGCTGGGGGCTTCCACATACTGGAGGTGGTATTCCCCACGTACAACCTGGAGGCACAAAGAGGGGTGGAGAAGTCACTGTAGATAGCGGAGTCGTGCTCACAAAAGGCTGCTCTACAACAGCGGCGGCAGCTGAGAGTTCTGGGCTGACAGGAGTGCATTCATCATAGCTGTCAGCCTATCCATTCCCTCTCGCAAAGTGGCAACCTCCTCCCTGAGACTCTGATTTTCTTGTTCAACCAAATCCATCCTCTTCCGATTGGCCCTGGTGTTGTAAGTGCGAGTTGGTTTGCTGAGAACTCGTCGGGCCACTTTCTTTAGGCGGCGGCTGATTGACCTTGTTGAGGAAGTGAACACAATGTGAGACTCGATTTAGAAACTATGAATGCAACATGATGCATGCTTATGCTTATGCAAAAAGAAAAAGAACAAATTATTATCGAAGGACTTGTTAGAATAATTGTAAACATCATAAACTGAACACTTCACTAAAGCGTTGAAATATTACAAAGAGTTTTTTGTTTACAAGTCAAGAGATTTTGGAAGCTAAAATCTAAACATAAGGTCCTAAGGACTTCAAACTCAAACTCCCGGAGCAGATGGATCCTCGGAATCTGAATATGCACTAGAGATCGAATCCATAAACCTCCTCTTCCTTCTAGCATCTTGGCGGAGCAAAGCGTCCTTCCGACGAAGCAAGTCGTCCTTCTCAATTATCTTCTGGTTCTGGACGAAAAGCTCACGACTCTGCTGGGCTAGCTTCCCCTTCGAGGTCTCATGCTCGAGCTCGAGTTCCTGGTATCTTCTCTTCCAAGTTTCCTTTTCTTGCCTTTCTTTGGTTAATTGTTCATGAAACTCTTCCTTAGTGTCAAAGGGGATAGGCAAGGATGATGGTGGGATGGTGGAGGATAGATATCTAGGTAGATGGTAGGGTAGGCCAAAGCTCCTGGTCCTATCAATAACCCACTGAGTATAAGATTCATGCACATAATCTGATTTCTTCCCCAACTGACTTCTGCTGAGTCTGCGGATAGCGCTCCAAGCTTGTGCGAATCTTTCCCTTTTGTTTGAGGGATCCCCATGGCTAAGATAGAATTCATTAGTCAAGGCAAGGTTGCTTGGTTTTGACTTCATTGGGTACCCAAATTGTCGTCGAGCGAGAAACGGGTTGTAGCTAATTCCGCCACGCATACCCAAAAGAGGTACGTTGGGGTATTCACCACAACTCACAATAATCTCTCCAACGTCACTAGCTGCTTGGTACCAAACAATGTCCGATGGGTCAAGAGTCATGATTCTGTGAGGCCAAGAAAGTTTGTCAACATTGGTCTTGAAGGCACGGGATTGAGGTAGGTGGAAAGTAAACCATTGATAGAGTAGTGGTGCACAGCAAGAGATGGTTCCACGACCAGCCTGGGTACGGTCATGGATGGAGTGGTAAGTATCGGCGAGTAAAGTGGGTACGGGGTTTTTGGAAAGGAATATTTTGATGGCGTGGATATCGATGAAGTTGTCAATATTTGGGAAGAGTAAAAGGCCATATATAAGGAGGGCTAGGATGGAATGGAAGGCAAGTGTACTAGCTGCTTCAGCAAAAATGGAGGCTTGTTGGTAGAGGAAGTGGGTGGGAAGACCTTGGAGGCCTCCTTTAGAGGTAAGGTTTTCTTGGATGATGGAGGTTTCAAGATGGAGAGCGGTTGCGATGTCGGAGGGTTTAGGGGTAGGCTCAAGACCGTGGAATGGTATCTTGTCTGGCACAGGTAAGCCAACTAGGTAGGAGTACTCTTCAAGTGTGGGGACAAGCTGGTAGTCTGGAAATGTGAAGCAATGGTAGAGCGGGTCATAGAACTGAACCAGGGTCTCTAGGCATCCTTCCTCAATATCTACTCTAAGAATTCTGAACAATTTCCCATGATGAGCTTGAAAATCAACTGGATCACTTACTAAAGATGCTAGCTCCCTTAATCTTAACAAGTTTGTTTTTTTGAAAAGGTACTTCCTAGTGCTTCTCAGTGGGATGTCCATATCTACAATGTTTACAAAAAAGTTTGTTTAAGTCCTTCGATAATTTGGATGAAAAAGAAAAGAGTTTATGCATGGATGCATGTTTGCATGCTTATGCCAAAGTACGGAGAAAACATGGTGAGGTTAGGTCCAAAATGTTGGAGTCAAGGGTAAACACGCCATTTGGTAAGGACTATGGTTTCACATGTACCTGTATCACGGGTTCTACCAAGTTCCCAAAATCATTGACCACTTCCGAATATTGTCGGATTACGGGACTGACTCCCGGTCCAACAACGTCCGTAGGAAAGTCTCGTTTGAGTGTAGTATCGCGTATCAACCAATTCAAGACTACTCTTGATTAGCCACCGCACTACGTCCTAAAAGGCCAAGATGGGTTAAAGGTAACTAAAGGTCCTCAACTTCATAGGTCACTTGAAAATATCAATGCCGAACACGACTACTCATGCCAACATAGTAATACTTCCAAGATTCCTCCATTGAGCGGGGTTATCACATGTGCCACATCCGAAACTCACTCTCGGAAAGCCACTATGATTATACCACCATCCTATCTTATGTTTCCCTCAAGTCCGGGTGTAGGACTTATCTCACCACTCACGTAAAAAGATAAACACTTAAGCACGTATTTACAATTACAAATAATAATAAAGCATAAAGATAAAGAAAAGCAAGATAGGTTTAACCCACTTAGAATCGCTGTCCCCAGTGAAGTCGCCATTTTTCTGTCGCGGTGATTTTTGGATATCAAGCTATTGGTTAGCGTTGACTCACAATTTTAAGGTTCACCACCGATCTTTTATTTTTCCGAGGAAAAGGGAGAAAGTTCGAAAAACCCTATTTTTTAAGAGAGATCAAGGTCCGGGGGTTGGTTACGCGAAGGGAAGGTATTAGCACCCTAAACGTCTATAGTACTCTATAGGAACCTCTTGCTTATTTTATCTTTATGCTAAATGATTATTTGTTTGCAAATAGAAGCCTAAGGGTGAAAAGATTAAAGTGATAAGTTTAAAAAGAAAAGAAAATGTTTTTGTTATTTTTATTGATTTGGAAAGACAAAGTCTTTTGCCTACATACCCGAGCGGGATCAAAATCACGTAGTTCGGGGTAAAAAGCCGGGTGATTGGTTTTGATTGATTTTAAAGTTTGAAAAAGTTTAAGAAAGATAAGGGGCCGTAAAGGCATAGAAGAAATAAAAGGAAGTGAGTTGATTGATTTTAATTGAAGAAAAAGTTTGATTGATTAAGGATTGATTAAAATTTGATTAAGAAAGAAAAGATAAAAGATTGATTTTTTTTTGAAATTTTGATTATAAAATGTTTTTGGATTTTGACTTTTTTGACTTTTTTTGAGAAAATTTTGATTAAGTCCTAAGGTCCAGAGACTAAGTTATGCTGAGATAAACTGAACGCGCCGGATCCCTCAAAATGACGTTGGATCAAGTGAGGGTCCTTTTCCTCGGATACGGTCCAAATTACGTTATCGTCCTCGACATAAAGCATAAAAAAATAAATGTGGTGTCGGTGCATATTCTCATTTATATTTATTACATTGGACCTAGTTACATTCTAATAGCAATAAAATAAATGACAAAAATAATAAAATTGCATTAAAGTAAATATACTAAAAAGGAAATAAAAATAATGCATGAAATGCAAAACAATAAGTAAATATGGTGCATAAAGTAAATAAAGAAAATAAAAATGCAAGACATAAAATAAATATGATGCTGAAAATAAAATAAAAAGAAAATAACAATGCAAGACATAAAGTAAATATGGTGCTGGAAATTAAAATGTAAGGCATAAAATAAATATGGTGCTGGAAAACAAATAAAGAAAATAAAAAAATGCAAGACATAAAATAAATATGAGGCATAAAAAATAAAAATGCAAGACATAAAATAAAAGATGGTGCATAAAATAAATAACAATAAAAAATAAAAATGCATGGGGTACTGAAAATTAAAGACATTAAATAAAATGCATAAAAAATAAAAAAAACTAAAAAATAAAAATGCAAGAAAAAAGAAATAAAATAAAAAAAGAAAAGGAAAGAAGAAGAGGGGGTGTAGGAGAAGGAACAGGGGGGATGCAACAAGTAAACTGAAACAAACAGAAAGGAAATGGAAGCTGGGCCGTGGCAAGGGTCCAAAGGGCTGAGGCAGGGGAAAAACCGGACCGGTTCGGTCCGGAAGAACCGGTCCGGTTCAGCTGCTTATTTATATGTCCAATATTCGGTTTATCTTATTTTTAAAGACTCTTTCTCTCTCTCTTATTTTTCTGAAATCCAAAGCTCTCTTCTCTCTCTACTCCACTCGGCCAGGGCAAGGGTTCCGGCGCGGTGGCCGCCGACGGCGCCACCGTGCCGGAGTTAAATAAATCCGTTTTTTAAAAGGTCTTTACATTTTCACACGTCCTTT
This sequence comes from Medicago ruthenica, assembly GCA_018208015.1. Classification (NCBI taxonomy): domain Eukaryota; kingdom Viridiplantae; phylum Streptophyta; class Magnoliopsida; order Fabales; family Fabaceae; genus Medicago; species Medicago ruthenica. The sequence goes on along the minus strand of CM031373.1, from coordinate 37,521,032 downwards.
TTCCTCCTCTTTTAAAAAATCCACTCGGTTTATTTCAAATCTTGCTTAAAAGGAGTAGATCTGAGCTTGAAGGGTACCTTTTTGATGACCGTTTTCTTTCGTTCTAGCTAGGTTGTTGATTCGGTTCTGGTTCTTTGTGTGTTGGCTTCGGTTTCGCGCTTTGCTTTGTTGTTGGTTCTGGTTATGGATTCGAATGGAGATGTGTATGTGTGTGGCTGGATGTGTGATGGCCGCCGTGTATGTGTGTGTGACCACCGTGTGTGTGTGTGTGATTTTGGCCTGGCTTTAATTGCTTTTTATGATTCTGGTGTTTGATTTGAGAAAGAAAAAGGAGAAAATTCTTTAGTGTTTTTTTTTTTGGGTGGTGGCCGGAAATTACACTTGTGGTGGTGGTTCTGGGTGGTTTCAGAGGCTGTGTTGGTGGTTTGTGGTGATTTTTGATTTACTGTTCTGACTCAGGTCCTTGGGCTCCGTGAATAGTACACTCAGTGCACTATTTATAGCAAAAAGGACAGATGAAAATGGACAAAAATGCCCCTCTGGGCCTGGACAAATAATTGACTGAAATTGGACTAAAGAAGACTAAATTAAAAACTGACAGTAAAATAAAAACATTATAAATAAAAAAACGAAAACAAAGAAAATAAAAAATAGAAAACACTAAAAAATAAAAAGAAAATAAAAAGAATAAACTAAAAATAATAAAAATAATAAAAATAATAATAACTGATAAAAATAATAATAAATAAAATAAAACGGTCGCCTTCGGAACAAAAAAATGAGGTATTTTAAAATACCTCCCTGCCGAAATTTCGTCTGAAACGACGGAAACTTCTGGCTTAAAAGACGAGAAAAAAGAATTAAAAAACGGGTCAAAATTGGGGTATGACATACATATTCAAGCATGCACACAAAACATTTTAAAAACATTTTAAGCTTTAGCCAACTAGGAGGTTCCCGTTGAGTACAACGGACGTAAGGGGTGCTAATACCTTCCCCTTGCGTAATCGACTCCCGAACCCGACAATGGTTGCGATGACCAATCCTTTCTTCATCATCAAGGGTTTTATTATCGTTTCCCTTCAAATAAAAACTTAAGGGTTTATCAACGTTCCCTTTAAACAAAAACTTTGGTGGCGACTTCACAACAGCCTTCCGAGCGTTCGCACACGTCTCGGAAGATTGCGCGTTTTTTAACGAGAGCGCACAGCTGGCGACTTCACTGGGGACCCTTTCCCACTAGCGAGTCATGCCTATCCTATTTGGCTTTTAAGCTAAATGTTTTTTATCTTTTTGCGTGCATGCTCTTATTTCATTTGTCTATATCCTTCTCTTGCTTTATGTTTATAACTGCTTTATATTGCTTTATATTCATATATATCAAATGCGGGGATGTTACTTGAGCGATGTTACTCCACATTGTTCGGGTTATTGCCGGACGTGTGAGGCTCTCTACCCGAGCTTGAGAAAAAATTAAGTTAGGAAGGGGTTGTGAGCGGAAGCCCGCGTTGACGTATGTTCGTGAGGTAGGATGCCAAACCCCGCCTAGAGGAGATTTTCACTTGGAATGAATTGAAGTCATGCGAAGTTCGCAATCGACGACCTTAATTCCAAGTGAGATCCGTGAATCTAGGGACCTTTTTAGAAAATCTCATCTCTAGAGCCTACACGTGAGGATGGGGAGAAGTTCCGAACCTTCATATACCATACCTTTGCATCCATTTGCATTCATGAAAATAATTTCCGCATATCATTTTGCTTTATAGGAATTTAAAAAGAACAACCAAATATTAGCAAAAGGAGTATGGATTCCGGAAATAGAAATACGCTCGCTTTCAAGATCAAGGCTCCTAAGGTGGAAAGTTTGTTAGCTTTAAGTAGAAGACTCTCTTCGGTCGACAAGAGTATTTTCGAAGCAAGTTATGGGCTAATACTTGATCTCCTACCCGTGAAGATAGATTCAACGGCTCTAACCACTTTGGCTCAATTCTTCGACCCACCTCTCCGGTGCTTTACCTTTCAAGACTTCCAATTAGCTCCAACCTTGGAAGAGTTTGAGAAGATTTTGGGTTGTAGCATGAAAGACCATGAGCTCTATCTCGGTTCGGGAAAAGACCCTACATTAGAGGCCATCGTCGAATCCTTATACCTTAATGTCCAAGAAGTAGCATCTAACTTGGAAATTAGAGGAAACATTAAGGGATTCACAAGAAAGTTCTTGGAGACCAAAGCTCGGGATTTGTTAGCTAGCAAAGAGGGAAGAGCATTCAACGCCATCCTAGCCCTCTTGGTCTACGAGATCGTTTTATTCCCCAACATGGACGATTTCATAGACTTTCCGGCTTTAGAGGTGTTCATGACTAAAAATCCGGTTCCCACGCTTTTGGCGGATTTTTATCATTCCCTCTATTCTAGGCATGAACAAGGGAGGGGACACACAATTTCTTGTTGTTCTCCTTTGGTGCAAACTTGGTTGATGTCCCATATGCCAAGAAGCCGAGACTTTGTGGAAAACCGGGCCAAACTCAAGTGGTCGCAACGGATGACAACTCTCGCCTAGAAGGATATCCATTGGTTTTCTCCAAATTTAGAGGACCCGGAAATCATCCTTAGTTGCGGGGATTTCCCTAATGTACCCCTCATTGGTACTAAGGGACGTATCAACTACAATCCGGTCCTCTCTCTCCGACAACTAGGTTATTCAATGGAAGACAAACCCAATGACCTTTTGTTGGAAGCTTTCTTCTTAAGGGAAGGAGACCGAGACCCGGCATTGCTAGACAGAATCCGGGGAGCTTGGAGCCAAGTGCGCAAAGGAAAGGTTGGCAAGAGGAATTGCGTGGCCAAACCTCTTTATACTCAGTGGGTGAAGGAGAGGGTTAAAACAATCAAGCTACCCTTTGTGGTCATATGCCCTCCAAAACCTCCTACACCTAAGCCCAACACGACCATTCCCAACAAAGAAGCGGAGGAACTCAAAGCTAAAATTCGAGAACTCCAAAACAAAAATGGAGAGTTAGAATTGAAGCACCTCCAAGCTTTAGGAGAAATCACTAGGACAAAGAGAGATCGGGATGAAGCGACAAATTCTCTCCTAGTGTGCCAAAAGCGGCTAAAAATCTCCGAGGGGAAGAGAGATTGGATAGGAGGCGGCTTGGTTAGTGCGGATGCCAACCTCGTGGCCAAAGACGAAGAGTTGGAAAGAGTCTTGCATTCCAACCAAGAGCTCAAGAAGTTCGGCGAGCTTGCCATCGAAGCTCAAAGAAAATGGAGATTGAAATTTCAAGAGAAAAATCAACAACTCCAAGAAGTCGTCAAGGACTATAAAGAGCAGCTCCAAGCCGAACGCGTCCAACGGCAAAGATATGAGAGCCTTTCCCCTCAAGAGAAGCTAAAATGCAATCATCTTCAAACGGACATCAAGAAATTCGAAGAATACTTCGACAAGATTGCAAGAGCTCACGGGGACCATATTGCACAACTACACGATGAAATTAGAAGTGCAAGGGTCAAGCTAGATCAACGCAAGGAAGTGATTGAGTTTGTATGGCAAGACGCCACCCGATTAAGTGAGGACTTCACTAAATTGGTTGCATTCTCAAACTTAGTCATCACCCAACTTCCAAAGAAGCTAGCAAAGGCCGAGATGGTCATGCCTTACTTTGTCATCCCTACGGAGATCCAGAAATTTATGAAGTTCTGCAAGGACACCGTAGATTTCTATAGGGAAGAAATGGACAAAGCCGAAAAGCGAGCGGCTATTTGATTTGTATTAGCATTAGTTACACTTTGTAAACAAATGTTATCTAAGCAAATAATATTTTGAAGCATTATCAATTTCCCGGCCTTTAATATTTCTAATTGCTAATATTAATTGTGCGCCTTTAAATTTCCTTGTAAAGCAAAATGAAAAAAAAACGCATGTTTTTGCATACTCACCGCATACATACATTCACATGCATCTTCATGCATTTTTCATAAAAAAAAACACTCATTCATTTCCCTAAAAAACAGTTCAAAGCAATCATAGCCAGAAAACCCAAAAAGCCCTCGGTCCAAGAGCCAGATCTCCAACACTCGTACGAAACACGAGCCAACAAGCAAAGGATCATGGATAATTTGGAACAAACTCAAGCGGCTTTGAGAGAAGAGGTTGATGAGATGAAGGGGAAGATGGATCAAATGTTAGAATTAATGCAAACCCTATCGGCCCGAGAGAGTAACCCTCGTCCAACGGCGGATGCAGCCAATGTGCAATGGCCTCCTTATGGTTTACCTCTAGGATATACCCCACCACTTGAAAATGAGGGCCATGTGCCACCTCCACCACCACCGCTTACAATCCCCGTTAGGAACGAAGAGCGCCGTCCTCAAGGAAATTCCACCGCTCAGCATGAGGTTATTTCTCATAATGTGGAAGACAATCAGCCAAGACATTCTGCTCTTGATAGTACCCACCAAGACAATGATACCGCCCAAATGTATCGCATTTTCGAGGAAAGGCTAAAAGCTGTCGAAGGATCCAGCTCATATGGTGCCCACAATGCTTTGGACATGTGCTTAGTGCCCGACGTGGTAATCCCTCCAAAATTCAAAGTACCGGACTTCGAGAGGTACAAGGGAATTCAATGCCCTCAAAACCATCTACGGATGTTCTGTAGGAAGATGGCGGCTTACGCAACGAACGAGAAACTCATGGTGTGTTGAGTCTTTAAGTGTTGGCTGCATTGTTTGGCAAAACCAAAGCATGGAATAGAAGCTTTTCCTTATGATGAACATTTCTTCAGTTACAAGTTTTCTCGTTTGAAGCCATTCAGAAGCTGAAATCTACATCAGAAGCTGAAATGCTCATCAGAAGCACTGTAGCACTTCAGAAGCAGTTTCAGGTTCTGAAGCTTGCGTTGACTTCTGTTGACCACGTCAGAAGCTGGGTTTGCTGGATTGTTTTTGCACGTATCTTGGGAGATTTAGCAAGGAATTATTCTTGTATATTTGCTTCTAGAAGGCTGGTTTAATTGGAGAAGATATCTTTGAAGATTTAGTTCAAAGTTATGAAAATTCGTATTTTCTGTTTTAAATCTTTTCAAAGATTGGATGCAGTTTTATTTGTTACTCTTTTGGAACAATCTTATTCCAGTAACAAATCAATTCAGAAGATTTGGAGCATAATTAAAAGGCTTGCTGAAGATTATAAAAGGAGGAGCTTTGCTAATGAAGACTTACGATTTAGAGAGTCAAAAATCAGAGAATTGAGTCTGTGTTTTTACTTAGAGTTTTTATTGTGCACCACTCATTGTTTGAGTTGGTTTAGTGTTTTTATAGAGTTGTAATTCATTCTAAGCCTTTAGGTACGAATGAAGTTTTGTCTTTGAAGTTTTCTGAAAAACAGGGTAGTTGTGTTTCAGAACTGATTAAGATCAACGGGTAGTTCAAGTGGCTGGGTTGCAGTTACTTGAATAGGAAGTTAGAGGTTTTTCTAATACTCAACGTGTTGGGTAGAATTCAAAACTAGGTGGAGATTAATTGCTTGGGATAGGAACTGGGAGTCAGTGTCTGAGTCTTAAGGATTAATTCCAAAAGTGGAATTCCTTCCTGGATTGGTATCCCCCAGAGTAGGAGGTGTTTACTCCGAACTGGGTTAACAAACTTCTGTGCTTTTTTTTACTTTCCTGCACTTTAATTTGCTGCCTGTGTGTGTTTTTGTTTGTGCTCTGTTTTGCAAACTGTTGTGCTAAGTTCTGTTCAGAACCTGTTGGTTCAGAACCTGTTAGTTTCTCTTAGGTATTGCCTGGCCAGAATTTCAATTGGCATCAGAGCAGGCACCCTGCCTGTATTTTTGGGTGAGATCCAGAGGACTTAATATCTGGCAAGCATGGATAGAGAAGGAGGCTATGTCAATAGACCACCCCTACTAGATGGCACAAACTATGAATATTGGAAGTCAAGGATGTGTGCTTTTCTAAAGTCTATTGACAGCAGGACTTGGAAAGCTGTGATTAAAGGCTGGGATCATCCTGTGTATACAGACAAAGATGGTAACAAGACTGAGGTTCTGAAGCCTGAGGAGGAATGGACCAAAGCTGAAGATGATCTGTCACTGGGAAATTCAAAAGCTTTGAATGCTATCTTCAATGGTGTTGATCAGAACATGTTCAGACTCATCAAACAATGTACTGTGGCTAAGGATGCTTGGGAAATTCTGAAGACCACTCATGAAGGAACTTCTAAGGTGAAGATGTCCAGATTGCAGCTGCTGACCACCAAGTTTGAGAACCTGAAGATGAAGGAGGATGAAAATATCCAGGATTTCTATATGAATGTGCTTGATATGGCAAATTCTTTTGACTCTCTTGGTGAAAAGATGTCTGATGAGAAGTTAGTAAGAAAAATCCTCAGGTCCCTGCCCAGAAGATTTGATATGAAAGTGACAGCAATTGAGGAGGCTCATGATATCACCACTATGAAGCTTGAGGAGCTAATTGGGTCATTACTCAATTTTGAAACTGCCTTCTGTAAACAGACTAAGAAGAAAGGAAAAGGTGTAGCCTTTAGTGTGAATTCTGAAGCTGATGATCAACAAGAGTCTGAAGAGGATGACTTATCAGAAGCTCTAGTGTTGCTGGGAAAACAATTCAACAAGATTCTGAAGAATGTTAACAGAAAAGCCAAAGCCAAAGGTCAGAACTTCAGATTCAATAACAAAAGGCAACAAACTGATGAGAAGAAGACCAAGTCTGAGGAGAAAAGTAACCAAGCCAAAGGTGTGCAGTGCTATGAGTGTGAGGGCTATGGGCATATCAAATCTGAATGTCCTACTTTTCTTAAGAAGCAGAAGAAGAGCCTAGCTGTTGCATGGTCTGATGATGGTTCTGAAGTAGATGATGATAGTGAATCCGGTATGTGTGATACTGGTCTTGTAGTAAGGTCAGGAGCTATCTTAAAGAGGGAACCTGTTTTAAAGTCTGAGACCTTTTCAGAGTCTGGTTCAGAGTCTGAAGCCTCTTATGTGTCTGAAGCTGCTAAAACCTCATATGATGAGCTAGCTGACAACTATAGGAAGCTGTATACCAGAAGTGCTGAGGTTTGCAAACAAGTTCTGGATCAGAAGGAGACTATTTTTCAACTGGAGGCTGAAAAAGGAGAACTTCTTGTGCAGAATTCAGATTTGAAAGAAGAAGTGAACCAGTTAAATTCCCAACTTGAACATATGAAAAAGCAGGTTAGAATGATGAATACTGCTACTAATGTGTTGGATGAAATTTTGGGTGCTCAGCAACAAGGAAAAACTGGTTTAGGCTTTGATGATCAGACTCAGAACCCCAAACAGAAGATTCTGGTTAAAGAGTTTGTTTCTGCCACTAAAACTGATAATCCTATGATTGGGACTTCTCAGATGAGACCTCAGAAACAATCCCAGAAGCAAGCTCAGAAGCAAGCTCAAAAGAGACCTCAGATGCAAGGTCAGAAGCATGTTCAGATGCTACCTCAGAAGCAACCCCAGAAAATTTTCAGAAACAGAAGGAGGAGAAATCATCCATGGATCTGTCATCATTGTGGAAAGATAGGGCATATCAAACCATTTTGCTTTAAACTTTATGGCTATCTTGAACATTTTCAGTATAGAAGAGTGCAACCAGCTGCCCCCAGACATAGTGTTCAGAAGGTGTGGAAGCTCAAAGTTCAGAATGTTGGCCTGATAGCTCACACCTCTTTGAGAGCAACTTCAAAAGAAGACTGGTATTTTGATAGTGGGTGTTCAAGGCACATGACTGGTGTGAAGAAGCTGCTGAGCAATATCAGATCATACTCCAGAAGCTATGTGACATTTGGAGATGGTGTAAAAGGTCAGATTCTGGGTATTGGTGATTTGATCAGAGAAGGTTTGCCCAGACTTAATGATGTGCTACTGGTGGAAGGATTAACTTCAAATCTGATCAGCATTAGCCAACTTTGTGATCAAGACTTAAAGGTTAATTTCAACAAGCAAGAGTGCATTGTTACTGATCAGAAAGATGAGATTCAGATGAGGGGCTGCAGATCTAAAGACAATTGTTACTTATGGGTTTCTGAAGAAGAAAGAAGTCTGACTTCTTGTCTTATGAGTTCAGAAGAAGAAGTCAAACTCTGGCACCAGAAACTGGGACATTTGCACTTGAAAGGCATGAAGAAAATCCTAAGTACTGAAGCTATCAGAGGTGTGCCTAATCTGAAGATCAATGAGGACAATGTTTGTGGTGATTGTCAAATTGGGAAACAAACAAGAAAGTCTCATCCCAGATTAGTTCACCAGGTAACTACTAAAGTACTAGAACTTGTTCATATGGATTTAATGGGGCCTATGCAAGTAGAAAGTATTGGAGGAAAGAGGTATGCTTTTGTAATGGTAGATGACTACTCAAGATTCACATGGATCAACTTTGTTAGAGAAAAGTCTGATACATTTGGAGTATTTAAAGACCTGTGCATTCAATTACAAAGAGAAAAAGACTGTGGCATAGTCAGAATCAGAAGTGATCATGGCAAGGAATTTGAAAATAAGAGTTTTTCAGAATTCTGTGCTTCTGAAGGTATAAAGCATGAGTTTTCTGCACCTATCACACCTCAGCAAAATGGTGTAGTTGAGAGGAAGAATAGGACATTAGCAGAATGTGCAAGAGTTATGTTGCATGCAAAGAAGCTGCCATATATGTTCTGGGCTGAAGCAATGAATACTGCCTGTTATATTCATAACAGAGTTACTTTGAAGAAGGGAACCACTTGTACTTTGTATGAATTATGGAAAGGAAGAAAGCCAACTGTGAAGTATTTCCATGTGTTTGGGAGCAGATGCTACATTTTGGTTGACAGGGAAAACAGAAGAAAACTGGATCCTAAGTCTGATGAGGGCATATTCCTGGGTTATTCAGTGAACAGCAGAGCTTATAGGGTGTTTAATTCCAGAACCAAGGTAGTGATGGAGTCCATTAATGTGGTAATTGATGATCTGACTGCTGAGAAAGATAGAAGTGAACCTGAAGTTGTTCCAGAGTCTGAAGTATCAGAAGAACAAACCTCAGAAGCAGAAAAACATTCAGAGTCTGAAGAAGCAGAAGATCAACCAGATCAAGTTCCAAATGGTAAAGGGCCATCAATTAGAGTTCAGAAGGATCATCCTAAAGACTTAATCATTGGAAGCTTAGATCAAGGTGTCAGAACCAGGAGATCAGATGCTGCTACTGATTCATGCTTTGTGTCAAAGGTTGAGCCTAAAAATGTGAAAGAAGCCCTAACTGATGAATTTTGGATTGAAGCAATGCAAGATGAGTTGAATCAATTCAAAAGGAGTGAAGTGTGGGATCTTGTTCCAAGACCAGAAGGGTTGAATGTGATTGGGACTAAGTGGATATTCAAGAATAAAACAGATGAGAATGGTACTGTAGTCAGAAACAAGGCAAGGTTGGTTGCTCAGGGTTATACTCAAGTGGAGGGATTGGATTTTGATGAGACCTTTGCACCTGTGGCCAGACTAGAATCCATAAGACTACTGTTGGGTGTATCCTGCATTCTCAAGTTCAAATTATTCCAGATGGATGTGAAGAGTGCATTTCTGAATGCATATTTGCAAGAAGAGGTATATGTTGAACAGCCTAAGGGGTTTGTGGATCCTAAGTTTCCAGAACATGTGTACAAGTTAAAGAAGGCTTTATATGGATTGAAGCAAGCACCAAGAGCATGGTATGACAGATTGACTCAGTTTCTTGTGGCTCAAGGTTACAGAAAAGGAGGTTCTGATAAGACCTTGTTTGTGAAAGATGAAAATGGGAGTCTGATGATTGCTCAGATTTATGTGGATGATATAGTGTTTGGAGGGATGTCTCAGAAGATGGTTCAATTATTTGTTCAGCAGATGCAGTCAGAATTTGAAATGAGCTTAGTTGGTGAACTGACTTATTTTCTTGGATTACAAGTTAAGCAAATGGAAGATACAATCTTCATTTCACAAAGTAAATATGCCAAAAACATTGTTAAGAAGTTTGGAATGGAATCTGCTGCTCACAAGAGGACACCAGCTGCTACTCATCTGTAGTTAACCAAAGATGAACATGGAGTATCAGTAGATCAAAGTCAGTACAGAAGCATGATAGGGAGCTTATTGTATTTAACTGCAAGCAGACCTGATATCACTTACGCTGTTGGAGTTTGTGCAAGATATCAAGCTGATCCTAAGATGAGTCATCTGACACAAGTGAAGAGAATTCTGAAATATGTGAATAGCACAAGTGACTATGGAATCATGTATTCTCATAGTACAAGTTCTGAACTGATGGGATATTGTGATGCTGACTGGGCTGGAAGTGCTGATGATAGGAAGAGCACCTCAGGAGGTTGTTTCTTTTTGGGAAATAACTTAATTTCATGGTTTAGCAAGAAGCAAAACTGTGTGTCATTGTCAACTGCTGAGGCTGAGTATATTGCTGCTGGAAGTAGTTGCTCACAATTAGTGTGGATGAAGCAGATGCTGGAGGAGTACAACATTGAACAAAGAACTATGACATTGTTTTGTGACAATTTGAGTGCCATCAACATCTCTAAGAATCCAATTCAGCACAGCAGAACCAAACACATAGACATCAGACACCATTTTATCAGAAACCTTGTGGAGGACAAGATTATTCAACTGGAACATGTGGACACTGAAGAGCAAATCGCTGACATATTCACAAAGGCCTTGGATGCTAAACAGTTTGAAAACTTGAGGAGCAAGTTAGGTGTATGTTTATTTGAAGAATTCTAGCAATTAAAGCAAACTGGATGTGAGGAAGATAGAGTACCTGCCAGCTTTGTTAGTGCTAAGTGTGATCCTGTCTCTGATACTAAGTCTGAAGTTCAAACTGGGATAGTAGTTGAAGATGTTTGTGCAGTTTTCCTTCCCTATTTGAAGACTATGATTTGTCAGAATTTTATGGCTAAAAAGGGGGAGAAAATCTTATGCAATGTGTTGGCTTTGTTGGCTCTGATACCAAGAATCAGAAGATGTATTGCTGCATTTCAGATGTTCAGTTGTCAGTGTTATTCAGAAAGTATGTCATTGATTCAGAAGGTGACTGGTTTTGCTCTGATACCAAACAAGATATGTCCTGAAGTTGATCAAGGGGGAATATGTGTCTCAGGGGGAGTACATGGTAGTTTGTTATCCTGAGTGATGTTGTGATCCTGAAGTGTGGTGTCCTGAAGAACAGTTAGGTTCAGCTGTTGAAGTATGCTCTGTAGTTCAGTAGTAAGGGGGAGTTTGTGTGAGAAGCTGAGTTGCAGGGGGAGTAGTGTTTATATGTTTGTGAAGCTTCAGGGGGAGTTGATTAGAAGCTCTGATACCATGTTTGTGATGATCAGGAGTTGATCAGTAGCATATGTGTGCTTCAGGAGGTCAGAAGCTGAAGTTGTTGTTTAACATAGCTCAGAAAAGTGTTTTATCCGCTGCTTATGTTTATGCTATGATGTATTTTTTGTGGAGTTCTTCATTGCTGAGCTGATTATAAGGGAGATTGAAGAACTTGGTTGGTTTTAGCCAAAAATTTGCCAAAGGGGGAGATTGTTGAGTCTTTAAGTGTTGGCTGCATTGTTTGGCAAAACCAAAGCATGGAATAGAAGCTTTTCCTTATGATGAACATTTCTTCAGTTACAAGTTTTCTCGTTTGAAGCCATTCAGAAGCTGAAATCTACATCAGAAGCTGAAATGCTCATCAGAAGCACTGTAGCACTTCAGAAGCAGTTTCAGGTTCTGAAGCTTGCGTTGACTTCTGTTGACCACGTCAGAAGCTGGGTTTGCTGGATTGTTTTTGCACGTATCTTGGGAGATTTAGAAAGGAATTATTCTTGTATATTTGCTTCTAGAAGGCTGGTTTAATTGGAGAAGATATCTTTGAAGATTTAGTTCAAAGTTATGAAAATTCGTATTTTCTGTTTTAAATCTTTTCAAAGATTGGATGCAGTTTTATTTGTTACTCTTTTGGAACAATCTTATTCCAGTAACAAATCAATTCAGAAGATTTGGAGCATAATTAAAAGGCTTGCTGAAGATTATAAAAGGAGGAGCTTTGCTAATGAAGACTTACGATTTAGAGAGTCAAAAATCAGAGAATTGAGTCTGTGTTTTTACTTAGAGTTTTTATTGTGCACCACTCATTGTTTGAGTTGGTTTAGTGTTTTTATAGAGTTGTAATTCATTCTAAGCCTTTAGGTACGAATGAAGTTTTGTCTTTGAAGTTTTCTGAAAAACAGGGTAGTTGTGTTTCAGAACTGATTAAGATCAACGGGTAGTTCAAGTGGCTGGGTTGCAGTTACTTGAATAGGAAGTTAGAGGTTTTTCTAATACTCAACGTGTTGGGTAGAATTCAAAACTAGGTGGAGATTAATTGCTTGGGATAGGAACTGGGAGTCAGTGTCTGAGTCTTAAGGATTAATTCCAATAGTGGAATTCCTTCCTGGATTGGTATCCCCCAGAGTAGGAGGTGTTTACTCCGAACTGGGTTAACAAACTTCTGTGCTTTTTTTTACTTTCCTGCACTTTAATTCGCTGCCTGTGTGTGTTTTTGTTTGTGCTCTGTTTTGCAAACTGTTGTGCTAAGTTCTGTTCAGAACCTGTTAGTTTCTCTTAGGTATTGCCTGGCCAGAATTTCATGGTGCATGTGTTTCAAGATAGTTTGAGCGGAGCGTCATTGGATTGGTACATGCAACTTGAGCGTACCCACGTCCAAACTTGGAAGGACTTAGCCGATGCTTTCCTAAAGCAATAAAAATACAATTTGGACATGGCTCCAAATAGGATGCAGTTGCAGAACCTCGTACAAAGAAGCAACGAGTCCTTCAAGGAGTACGCTCAAAGGTGGAGGGAACTAGCTTCTCGCGTACAGCCACCATTGTTGGAAAGGGAGCTTGTCGATACCTTCATGGGCACACTTCAAGGCCCATATTATGACAAAATGATTGGAAGCACATCTCTCGGCTTTTCCGATCTAGTCATAATTGGTGAAAGAATAGAGGACGGAGTAAAGAGGGGAAAGATCCAAGGCCCCCTAGAAACTCAAAGTGGAGCTAGGAGACCCCCCAGCAACTTTCATAAAAAGAAAGAGGGGGAGACGAACGCTGTCTTAGTGGGACCATCTTGCCCACCATCAAATCAAATGCCTCGCTACAATTATCCATATGTGGCAGCAGCAGCAGCTCAAGGGCATTACTCACCTCAAGTAATTCCCACGACTCCACCTCGACAACCAGCAGTGTTGCCTCAACAAAATCGGCAGCAACAACAAGGCAGGTATCCACCAAGGAACCAAACGGGCCCGAGGAATAACTATCACAATGTACAGTTTGATCCTGTACCCATGCCATACGGTCAGATCTTGCCGTAATTAATCCAAAAGGGAATGGTTGAGATAAAACCACTACCAACTTTGGTGCCACCATATCCACCTTGGTATGATGCAAACGCAAGATGTGAATACCACGCGGGGTCCCCAGGGCACAACATTGAGGGTTGTAAAGCACTCAAATACAAGGTCCAAAGTCTCATTGACTGGAAGATGTTATCCTTCAAAGAGGAGAATCCCAATGTAAAAAATAATCCATTGCCGGGGCATGCGGGTCCCTCTGTAAACGCGGTGGAAGAACAAGAGGACTTTGGCCCAATCAAGAAAGTAGCCAATGTAAAGACTCCCCTGTCAGTCATAAGGGAGCGATTAACCTGTTTTGGTTTGTTTGAGGAGATGCACGTCGACTGCGAAGCCTGCAAAATCAACCCGGACAAGTGCGGAAAATTGAAGAGTTGTCTTCAAGAGCTGATGGACCAAGGTTGGATCCAAATGGGCTATATAAAGGATAGCACGGACGTTGCTACCTTGGAGTCTCATGACCCAAAACCTCTCGAAATCCCATACCAAAGGAGAGAGGTACCAATACCTATACAGCCCATAACATTCCACGTACCTGCACCCTTCTCTTTTGAAAGCACGAAGAAGGTACCATGGAACTACCAACCTGTGGCCTATGTGGAGGGAAAACCACTAGCGAAAATTGAATCCAGCATCACTAACATTACCGGTATTGGAGGAATGACTAGAAGTGGTAGAGTCTTCGCTCCGAAAGAACTCGGGAAGACATCAATCGTACTACCGAGAGAGCCGCTCAAAGAAAAGAGCATGGAAGGAAATGAGAACCAAGCGGGACCCTCTCAAAAGGCAACACCACAAAAGGAGGCCGAGGAGTTCTTAAGAATAATCCAAAAGAGCGAGTATAAGATCATTGACCAATTGGGTCAAACTCCCTCCAAGATCTCCATGTTATCCCTACTACTAAGCTCGGAAGCACATCGAGAAGCATTATTGCGGATCCTCAGTGAGGCACATGTCACCAAGGACATCCCTGTGGACCAATTTGACGGGATAGTCGCAAATATTACCTCGAGTAGGTATTTGGGTTTCAACGACGATGAGCTACCTGACGAGGGGCATATTCATAACCGCGCCTTACATATCTCCGTAAAATGCATGGACCACATCCTCACTCGAGTGTTAGGGGACACGGGGTCATCATGGAATGTCATGCCCAAGACTACCCTTCTAAAGCTATCATGTGAAGGGACAGTAATGAAGCCCAGCGCCGTGGTGGTAAAAGCTTTTGATGGGTCAAGAAGAGCCGTTGTAGGAGAGATTGACCTACCAGTCCAAATCAGGCCTAAGGTTTTCTCTATCACCTTCCAAGTCATGGATATTAATCCAACTTACAGTTGTCTTCTCGGACGACCATGGATTCACATCGCCGGAGCCATCACCTCTACCCTACATCAGAAACTTATGTTCATTGTCGATAACCAAATGATCGTAGTTTCCGGGCAAGAGGATATGATGGTAAGCCATCTTTCGTCGTTCCGTTATATAGAAACGGACGAAGAAGTTGTGGATGTTCCCTTCCAATCTTTGGAAGTGGCGAATGTCGTGACTTTAAGCTCAAAGCCCAAGAAAGAGGCTAGGACAGCCATGTCATCATGGAGTGCAATAAGAGAAGCTCTAGAAGAGATCAGACCCACCGGATGGGGCAAATTTGTAGACATACCTGAGAAGAAGAATCGCTTCGGTTTAGGATATCATCCATCAGCCGAAACCTCCTCAAAGCCTCCAAAGCAAGGGATCCTCCCCATTTTGGAAACATTTGTCAGTGCGGGTTTTATCAATGAAGATCAAGTGGCTCTGCTTGAAGACGCGGATGAAGACGTGCCTGATTTGGTGTACCGTTGTGCTTCGGATGAAACTTTGAACAATTGGAGGGCTATCGCAATTCCCGAGATCATTACCAAGCTCAAGTAATATACCATATTTGTTTTTGCTTTTAAAAAAAAATCATTTAGCTCTGCCCAAGGCGAATGATTAGTTGTGTGGGGCCCCCATGTTTTAAGTTATTTTCAGCATGAATAAAATTGCATCTTTATGTCCAATTGAGTTCTTTTTTTTTTCTTTTTTGCATTTGTTTTAAAAAAAAAAAATTTTGCTACAAAAAGCCTAAAATCAAATCATACTCATGCAGATCCACAAATCCACCCTCCAAAAACAACACTGCCTTAATCCCTTATGACTTCGATTTCCCGATTAATCAAACGGAAGATAATGAAGAGGACGATTATGAACAGCCTGAAGAATTGTCCAGACTTGCAAATCAAGGGGATAGGGTAATACAACCCCACCAAGAGTCAGTTGAAAAGATCAACTTGGGGACCGAAGAGAATAAGAAAGAGGTCAAAATCGGAGCCTCCCTGCAAGAGGATGTGAAGGAAAAGTTGGTTAAGCTTCTACAAGAGTATGTGGATGTATTCGCTTGGTCGTATCAAGACATGCCAGGTTTAGACCCTAACATCGTCGTACATAAACTGCCACTCAAGCCAGAATGCCCACCAGTAAAGCAGAAATTGAGGAGAACCCGACCCGACATGGCTCTTAAGATTAGAGAGGAGGTCAAAAAACAGTTTGATGCCGGCTTTTTAGCCGTAACCAAGTATCCGACATGGGTTGCCAACATTGTGCCAGTCCCAAAGAAGGATGGCAAAGTTAGAATGTGTGTGGATTACCGGGACTTGAATAAAGCAAGCCCAAAGGATGATTTTCCACTACCACATATTGACATATTGGTAGACAACACCGCCCAATTCTCAGTCTTCTCCTTTATGGACGGCTTCTCGGGATATAACCAAATCAAGATGGCTCCAGAAGACATGGAGAAAACCACATTCATCACCCCATGGGGAACTTTCTGCTATAAGGTAATGCCTTTTGGATTAACAAATGCCGGGGCAACATACCAAAGAGCAATGGTAACTCTTTTCCACGACATGATCCATAAGGAAATTGAGGTCTACGTCGATGACATGATTGCCAAATCCCAAACGGAGGAGGATCATCTAGTCCATCTACAAAAGCTTTTCGAACGCCTGAGAAAGTTCAAGCTGCGCTTAAATCCTAACAAGTGCACATTTGGTGTTAGATCCGGAAAATTATTGGGTTTCATCGTCAGCCAAAGGGGTATCGAAATGGATCCTGACAAGGTAAAGGCCATCCAAGAAATGCAGCGCCAAATACCGAGAAGGAGGTCCGTGGGTTCTTAGGAAGATTGAACTACATCACTAGGTTTATCTCCCACATGACAGCTACCTGCGAACCAATCTTCAAACTGCTAAGGAAAAACCAAGCCGTCCATTGGAACGAGAATTGTCAAGTGGTGTTTGACAAGATCAAACAATACCTGCAAGAACCACCAATTTTAATACCTCCGGTTCCGGGTAAACCCCTCATCTTATACCTAAACGTGCTTGAAGGATCAATGGGTTGTGTGTTAGGACAACAAGATGAAACGGGAAGAAAAGAGCACGCAATCTACTACCTAAGCAAGAAGTTTACCGACTGTGAATCAAGGTATACTTCGCTTGAAAAGACTTGCTGCGCTTTAGCATGGGCTGCTCGACGCTTAAGGCAATACATGTTGACCCATACAACTTGGTTGATATCAAAGATGGATCCCATCAAGTACATCTTTGAAAAGCCTGCCCTAACAGGGAAGATAGCCCGTTGGCAAATGCTGCTGTCTGAGTACGACATCCAATATGTCACTCAAAATGCAATCAAAGGGAGTGTTTTATCCGAGCACCTTGCTCACCAACCACTGGAGGATTATCAACCCATACAATTCGACTTCCCTGATGAAGATGTTGTAGCTTTGAATGACGAAAGTGTCACAAGCAATGATAAAGGACCAGAACCGAGAGCTCGATGGAAGCTCGCTTTCGATGGTGCCTCAAATGCCATGGGGCACGGGATCGGAGCAGTCCTAATCTCCCCAAGAAATGGATATCAACCCTTCACAGCAAGGTTATGCTTTGACTGCACCAATAACATGACAGAATATGAAGCATGTATCCTAGGCCTCGAAGCAGCAATTGATCTAAGGATCAAAAGCCTTGAAGTATACGGTGATTCAGCCTTAGTCATCTATCAAGTCAAAGGAGAATGGGAAACAAAACATCCCAATTTGATTCCCTACCGTGCCCGGGTTGTAGAGTTGATTGAGCATTTTGATGAAATCACCTTCCATCACATACCTCGAGAAGAAAATCAGGTAGCAGATGCCTTGGCTACATTATCATCAATGTACCAAGTAAATTTCCACAATGAGGCGCCAATCATAAAGATGGATCGTAGGGACAAACCGGTTGTATGTGCATTAGTCGAAGAAGGACTTGACAACAAACCCTGGTTCTATGACATCAAGCGATACCTCGAAGGGCAAGAGTATCCAGAAAATGTCTCACAAACCGACAAGAGAACCCTCAGGAGATTGGCATCCCAGTTCTTCCTCAGCGGAAACACCCTCTACAAAAAAACTATGACATGGTCTTGCTCAGATGTGTGGATAAACATGAAGCGGACATGCTCATCAAAGAAATCCACGAGGGATCTTTTGGAACCCATGCCAATGGGCATGCAATGGCAAAGAAAATCCTAAGGGCGGGTTATTATTGGCTAACCATGGAAGCTGACTGTTTCCGCTATGCCAAGACTTGTCATAAGTGCCAAATTTACGCCGACAAGGTGCATGTACCACCAACTCCCCTAAATGTCATGACCTCACCCTGGCCGTTCTCTATGTGGGGCATAGACATGATTGGAATGATCGAGCCCAAAGCATCCAATGGACATCGCTTCATCCTCGTTGCCATCGACTATTTCACCAAGTGGGTCGAAGCAGCTTCGTATGCAAACGTAACCAAACAAGTGGTAGCCCGATTTATCAAAAAGGAAATCATTTGCCGTTACGACACTCCCCATAGAATCATCACCGATAATGGGGCAAACCTGAACAACAAGACAATGAAGGAATTGTGCAAAGACTTCAAGATCGAGCACCATAATTCCTCACCATATCGGCCAAAGATGAACGGTGCGGTAGAAGCAGCCAATAAGAACATAAAAAAAAATCATCCAAAAGATGGTGAAAACATATAAGGATTGGCACGAGATGCTTCCCTTTGCGCTACATGGCTACAGAACAGCCATTCGCACTTCAACCGGGGCAACCCCTTTCTCCTTAGTATACGGCATGGAGGTCGTACTTCCCATTGAGGTTGAAATCCCTTCGTTAAGGGTCTTGATGGAAACCAAGCTAGAAGAAGTTGAATGGGTCCAAACAAGGTTCGACCAACTAAACCTCATAGAGGAAAAACGTCTAACAGCGTTATGTCATGGACAACTCTATCAAAGGAGACTCAAGAGGGCATTCGACAAAAAGGTCCGTCCTCGAGAATTCAAAGAAGGAGACCTAGTGCTCAAGAAGATATTACCTATCCACAAGGATCCCCGAGGGAAATGGACTCCCAGCTATGATGGACCATACATGGTAAAGAAAGCCTTCTCTGGCGGAGCTTTAATCATCACCACTATGGACGGCGAAGAATTCCCACTATCAATAAACTCTGATGCAGTCAAGAAGTATTATGCCTAAGAGAAAAGAAAAAAAGAAAAGCTCGCTAAATCGAAAACCTGAAAGGGCGGTTTAGGCAATAGAGAGCGTCCTGGTAGATCGAAAACCTAAAAAGGCGGTCTAGGCAAAAATTAAGGACATCAAAAAAGGAAATACACCCCGGTGGACTGAAAACTCGAAAGAGCGGTCCAGGCAAAAGTTAGGGGTTTACAAAAGGAGAAAGGCAAATGACTGCAACATTCAAAATCCGGACAAGATTCAAGAGGGGAAGAATCGGTCTCGTCATCATCATTCAAAGAATTTCGAAGTCATAAGGAAAATAGCATGTGTTGTACCAAAACAACCCTCAAACAAATTTCTTTTTGCTTTTTCTTGTCTTTCTCTATCTTTTTCCGAGAGGAGTAATCACTTCTCACTTCATGTATTTTTACCCATTCAAGAAATCAAATCTGCATTGAATAAAATTCCTTTTTATTATTTTTGTGTTCTCATTAGCGCATAAAATTTTGTTTTATTCATGATAAAAATGCATTGAAACATGGGAAATAACAACAAACAATAAAAAAAAACAAATGTTGTTTTTACTTGAATCTTGTAAATCTCGAAAGAATTGCGGTGATCCCCAATATTGCACCAAAAGATTCAAAGTCTGAGAACGATTGGGTCAGTCATCTTAAGACTTATGCTCTTCAGCAAAAGCAAGTGCGTAATTCACGGCACGTGAAGCCCAAAAATCCCAAGGGTTGGAGGAACAGAATTCCCCAGTCAAAACACCCCAAACATCTCTTTCATCAACCAAGGTTGAATATCGATCATGCTTCCAAAATGATCCTTATATCCCCAGCAATCCAATAAAGCCCAAATTTTATTGACATTCCCTAGGGAGTCTCAACCCCAAAAGCCCAATCATCATTGGCATTCACAAACACAAATCCCCAGTAAGAGCCCAACCATGCTTGGCATCTACTCATATCCAAATACAATTCCATCCAAAGCCCGACCTTGTTCGGCATCCAATCCCCATCATCCAACATGACATCTGTCATCCCACATATCATTCATAATACATGCATCATATCAAACTCATTCACACATGCATCTCATATTCATGTCATGCATTCTCAACCAATATTCTCCAGTGAGTATCACATATTCACCAACATCCATCAATCATCTCTAGTGTTCCCCAGTGGACCTATTCCAGAGCTTCCCCAGTAAGTTCTTCTAGAATAACCCCAGCGGTTTTTCTTCCCAATTTATCACTCCCCAAGTGACCTGCTCACGGCCATTAGGATGCCCCAGCTGAGTTTTCCCAAACGAAATCCAGATTACCTCATATCATACCATATTGCATAACATATTGCATAAAACAACATGAAGCATATCATGCATCATACAATCATGTTTTCCTTTTCAACAATCTAAGTACTAGCCACGCCTAGAGACGATTACATTATCCCCACAGCGGTATGTTCTCATTCCCCAGATAAGTCTAAGCACCTATTCAGGCGACGACTTTGTTAGATCTAAGCACCTATTTAGGCGACGATCTTTTTTTTATCTTTTCAGTCTAAGCACCTATTCAGGCGACGACTTGTCAAATCCAACCAAGTTGGCTTGCCCTTGGGCAGCTCTTGTCCCTCCCAGTGGACCTGCTACTGACCCTAAGGCGATGACTGTTTTTTTCAGATCTAATCACGTAATCAGGTGACGATCATGTCAGATCAGATCACCTAATTAGGTGGCGATCATTTTACCTTTAAGATCCAATCACCTGATCAGGTAACGATCATGTCATATCAGATCACCTAATTAGGTGGCGATCATTTTACCTTTCAGATCTAATCACCTGATCAGGTGACGATCATGTCAGATTAGGTCACCTAATTAGGTGGCGATCATTTTACCTTTCAGATCCAATCACCTGATCAGGTGACGATCATGTCAGATCAGATCACCTAATTAGGTGGCGATCATGTCAGATCCAATCACCTATTTAGGTGACGATCTTTTTACCTTCCAGATCAGATCACCTAATCAGGTGGCGATCATCCCAGATCAGATCACCTAATCAGGTGGCGATCATCCCAGATCAGATCACCTAATCAGGTGGCGATCATCCCAGATCAGATCACCTAATCAGGTGGCGATCATGTCAGATCCAATCACCTATTTAGGTGACGATCTTTTTACCTTCCAGATCAGATCACCTAATCAGGTGGCGATCATCCCAGATCAGATCACCTAATCAGGTGGCGATCATACCAGATCAGATCACCTAATCAGGTGGCGATCATCCCAGATCAGATCACCTAATCAGGTGGCGATCATCCCAGATCAGATCACCTAATCAGGTGGCGATCATGTCAGATCCAATCACCTATTTAGGTGACGATCTTTTTACCTTCCAGGTCAGATCACCTAATCAGGTGGCGATCATGTCAGATCCAAACACCTATTTAGGTGACGATCTTTTTACCTTCCAGATCAGATCACCTAATCAGGTGGCGATCATGTCAGATCAGATCACCTGATTAGGTGGCGATCATTTTATCTTTTTAGATCCAATCACCTGATTAGGTGACGATCTTTTACCTTAGTTTATGCATCTGTAGCCCAACCAGGTGACCCTGCATTTACTTCTTTCCATATTTTACTACAATCTTTTCGTACCGCGAAGGACAAAATTCGGGTCCTTCTTTTACTTAATTGCTCTTCGCAAAAAGTTTATGAGATGCCCTTGGCACTCACACTCTATGCAAAGACACAATTAAGTAGGGGCAGCTGTTGTACCCTAATTTTGTCCCAAGCCTTTTTTCAAAACAAATTTCAAAAATAAAAAAAAAAAAGAGAAAAGTCAAAGTCAACAAAAAGTCAACAAAAAAGTCAACATTTCTGAAATGAGGACTTCGCAGAGCAAAGTCCCCTTCGCTCTGCGAAGTCTGCGAATTTTTTGCAGATTTTTTAATCTCTTTGATTTATTTCATTTTTGTAATTATTATTATTACATATCATTTTTATTATTGTTTTTATCATCATTCATGGCTATTTGAGCTCAACAAGGCAAGAATTGGAGCATTTGCCATTAAAGCCAAGGAAAGAAGCTTTTTCTTCCAACCTAGCATGTGCCAAGCAAGTTGGCTTGCCTTTGGGCAGCTCTTGTCCCTCCCAGTGGACCTGCTACTGACCCTAAGGTTGCCAGCCACCAGCTTGTTGATTTTCTTCCTGCTTTCTCCCCCAAAACCAGTCAAACCCAGCTGGTTTTGCTTGCCCAAAAACCATGAGTGCTGCCCTGTTTTTCAGCAGCTTTTCTTCCTCCTCACACCAGCCCACATGTTGCCTTTTGTTTCCCCCAACCTCTGCACATCACAGTGCATGTTTTTATTGCTTAACCCTCAAGATTGCAAGGACCAATCCCAAGGGACAGCCAATTGCAAACCAGCCCTGTTTTCATCATCATTTCTATCCAAAATCCATTGAATTGATGGCTGGATTTGGCTAAGTCTTGACCATTGCAGCAAGGCAAGGTCACCTCTTCACTTTTGCATTAAATGCAAAGTAATTTAGCCTGATCCTAGCCCACAAATCAGCTGGATTTTGGGGATTTCTCATGATGTCATTAGATTTGGTTTTGGCTTATAAATAGGAAACAATGCATAAGGTTTCAAAAAAAACAAGCACTGAGAAAACACTAGAAAAAAACCAGCATTTGAACACTAGAAACAGCACTAAACACATAGCAAAAACCAGTTCAATCACAAATCTTTACACAAGTTCATTGCTCTTTTCCAACAACATTCAAACCTTGCAAGAAACTTCAACCATTCAAGGCTCCTTTCACTTCCTTGCAGCAAAAGCTTTTCTAGGAGTTCTGTAAGTGTTCTGAAATCTTTATCTTTCATTTAGAGTTGTGCTTGCATCTTTAATTTTGTTCAAATCCATTTTGCTCTAAAAAACCCCTTTTGAATTTCAAAAGAAATCCCAAGGTTTGCAAAACATTTAAACTGGTTTGTCCAGCTATTTTTATTGCCAAATCTCAAAGCTTTTTAATCCCCTAAAGGTTCTGGGGTTGTTCAGAAGTTGCTTCTGAACAGCAGTTCAGAAGCAGCTTCTGAACTCAAAATTTTGCATTGTTCGCAGTGCGAAGCCATGGTCGCAGTGCGACCATGACAGAACTCAGAATCTGAGTTTAGGCTCCCAAACAGCCAATTTTTGAGGTTCTAGCCCAAGAACTCAGAACCTAAGAGGATTGAAACTCATTTTATCCAAACCATAACAAGGATTTTGCATAATATTGAAGGATTCACAAGTTCGAGCAATACTTTTTGGATAACTTGCAAAACAAGTTATGCTCACAAACTTTCAAAACAAACTTGAGCAATAAGCTAAGTTCATCGTTCTTTTCAAAACCAAACTTGAACAAAAACCTTGTTCATGATTTTCAAATCAAACGTGAACTTAAGCCGAACTTGTTCACTTTTCAAAACCTTTTTAAAACTTGAGCCGAACTTGTGCCTTTTTTCACAAATTTGTTAAAACCTTTTCATTTTGAGTTTCAAACCAAGTGTTTTGATAAACTTTGGGATTTTCTTGAAATTCAAACCAAAACTTGAATGAAAAAGGGGTGGTTTGACGTATGTCTCTCCATTGCCCCGATTGAACGAATGCGTGACGTATGTCTCGTCGTTCGGACAATCGTCATTCTATTTTTCAACAAATCCAACACACTAATTTTGGCCCCCCGTGGTCAATCCGAACCTTTCTTGATCCCGTTGGATCAATGAACCCTTTCTTGACTCGGTTGAGTCAATTTGAGTCAATGCTAGATCCGGTTGGATCCTCTTTGAACTCTTTCTTGACTCGGTTGAGTCAATTTGAACCTTTTGGTCCCCCGTGGCCATTTGATTCAATTTCTCGACTCGTTTGAGTCACTTCGGTCAATGTTCGATTCATTTGAGTCCATTGTACCTTTTCTTGATCCCGTTGGATCAATCGAACCCTTTTTCGACTCGTTTGAGTCACTTTGGTCAATGATCGACTCGGTTGAGTCCATTGTACCTTTTCTTGATCCCGTGGATCAATCGAACCTTTTTCCCCAACGGACATGTTTTCATCAATTCTAGCGCGATTTTAAACAAATGCTTAAGCCTCCCATGCGTGAGCCTACAAGCACGTTTGATCGTAAGAATTCGGTTAAAACATCGTTCATTAAAAATAACCAACAAACACGTTTTTCTACCAAAGAACTACGTACGCTTTGAATTCTCCGTCTACCGGGAGATACGTAGGAGCAAGATCGTCATCTTGTCAAGCACAATAATAAAAAACAAACTTTTTCCCCTTTCATCATATTTTCTTTTTCCCTTTTATATATTCAAGCATGCACGCAAAACATTTTAAAAACATTTTAAGCTTTAGCCAACTAGGAGGTTCCCGTTGAGTACAACAGACGTAAGGGGTGCTAATACCTTCCCCTTGCGTAATCGACTCCCGAACCCGACAATGGTTGCGATGACCAATCCTTTCCTCATCATCAAGGGTTTTATTATCGTTTCCCTTCAAATAAAAACTTAAGGGTTTATCAACGTTCCCTTTAAACAAAAACTTTGGTGGCGACTTCACAACAGCCTTCCGAGCGTTCGCAGACGTCTCGGAAGATTGCGCGTTTTTTAACGAGAGCGCACAATATTATCTTTAGCTTTACTAATGTTGCTTTGTGTAAAGATTTTTCTAAGATCATGCAGGATGAGTTTGAAATGAGTGTGATGGGAGAATTAAAATTATTTCTTGGTATTCAAATCAATCAATGCAAGGATGGAGTCTATGTTCATCAATCTAAATATGCAAAGGAACTTCTAAAGAAGTTCAATCTTGAAGATTGTAAAATAATGGCCACTCCAATGTATCCAAACTGCAACATGAGCAAAGAAGAATCTAGCAGTAAGGTAGATCAAAAGCTGTATAGAGGTATGATAGGTTCCTTACTTTATCTAACAGCATCTAGGCCAGAAATTTTATTTAGTGTATATCTGTGTGCAAGATTCCAGTCAGATCCTAGAGAATCTCACTTAACTACTGTTAAGAGAATCTTTAGGTATTTGAAAGGAACAACTAATCATGGAATTATGTATAAGAAATCTCAGGATTATAAGGTAGTTGGATTCTGTGATGCTGACTATGTTGGGGATAGAATTGAAAGAAAATCTACCAGTGGAAACTATCAATTCCTTGGTGAAAACTTAATATCCTAGGCTAGCCAGAGACAAAGCATTATTGCATTGTCCACAACAGAAGCAGAATACATATCAGCTGCAAGTTGCTGCACACAACTGCTCTGGATGAAACATCAGTTAGATGACTATCAGATCAGTGAGAGTAATATTCCAGTTTACTGCAAGAATACTGCTGCTATTTGTCTGTCCAAGAATCCAATTCTGCACTCCAGAGCAAAACATATTGAGATAAAGCATCACTTTATAAGAGATTATGTTCAGAAGGATATAATAGACATTCAATTCATTGATACAGATCACCAATGGGATGATATTTTTACAAAGTCATTAACTATTGAAAGATTTGAATTTATTAAGAAGAATCTAAACATGCATTTTATCTCAGAATGATACTTGTTTCTGAGCGACAGCACAGAATCTAAAAGGAGTTCAGAAGCTACTTCAACCAAAGTCTCCTTAAGCATTTCTGATAAGTAGTTGAATCTGAATACTTGACAAGTTCGGAAGTGTCACAAAAGTTGGATAATCTAGACTCTGACAATACACGTAAGTTGAAAAGTCTCATTTGTCCTTCCACCTGTGTATCACACTTATGAAAAAGTCTTTGACACGGTCTGTGACTGTTGGGTAATAAACTGTTGGCAATGATGGTTATTCTCTGAATACTGATTTCTCGCGCCCCGTTTTGTCATTATTACATTCTTGCATCGATCATTGTTATCTAAAAAATCATCTAAAGATGAAAAGTTATGACACTCTATTTATAGTGATAGTCACACTCCTCATCTTCACTCATCACATTAAGTTTTATTTATGCATTCATGAAAAACCTTTTCCTTTTTCCTAGGATCATAAGAAAAACCAAATTCCATAAACCTGAACTTCTGCTTGTCCGTTCAACTCAAAGAAAAGCTATGGTCTATATCAAGAAAATCCCCAGAATGTTATCTGCCGTAAATAAGCATGATACAATTTTTAAAGCACAAAAATGGATGAACATTCCTCAAGCTCTGGATGATGTATGGAACGAGAATCCTCAAGAACCAGAGAAGTCATCGTGACATAGGGGATCAGTTTATGCAACCCAACTCAGCCATTCAACATGTGCTGGAAGTTCAACTTCTATATGGCTGCATAAATATTGCTAGATGGAGTAGATGCTTTGAATTCTGGATTTAGGAATCATGTCAATTAGCTTCTCCAGAATCAAGGTTGTAAAGGTCTCTTGGTGTTTCTGTAATATTTTAAGACCCAAAAGACTTCACAACAACTTGACAACATAGCTTAGATTTTTATGGTTCGGTCAAATGCTTAGCTCAGGACTTAGGATTTAGTTTTACGTTATGTATCTTAGCTTGTTTTAGTATATGTTTTATCTGAAATATATTGTAAGCTGATCATAATAGTTTATATCTATTCTTATAATATATTGAAGATATTCTTTGTTTGCTTTTAAATGTTTTTCTCTGCATTCATATTTGCATTCACGTTTTTTTATGGCAAAAGGGGGAGAAGAGATTAAGTATTTGAACTGAGCCTTAACAGAAGCTAAGGAATCTAATTTGTTTATTTTGTTTATGTTGTTATAAAAATTGAAAAATAAAAAAATGTTGAGCTTAGACGTTTATCGTATTAGAACTGATGGGATATCAAACTGGTCTTAATCGGAGCTTGCAAACCTCTGTGTGATCAAAGTCTGATATCTTGATTGATATTCAGATTGGACTTAGTCGGAGCTTCCAAACCTCTGTTTGATCAATCTGTTATCCTGTTGATGTTCTGATATGCTTTATTGATTATTTTGTTCTGATGCACTCAAGAGTGACTAAGAATGAATTTAATTAACTGGGAATAGGACGTAGGGGGAGCTTGCAAACCTCACCTTAATGGACCAATCACAAACTTAGGGGGAGCTTGAAAACCTCAACCTAAGACTGTCAAACTCATGGGGAGCTTGCAAACCTCATACACTGAAGTCTAACTATTAATTAAATTAACAACAATTGTTCAAAATACTTATGTTTGTCATCATCAAAAAGGGGGATATTGTTGGAACAAGGAGTGTCTTGGACAATTCCTCTAAGGTTTTGATGATAACAAAGTATTGAAGAAAAATTGGAATACTAACATATGTTCAATGTGCAGAAACATAATGAAATTCTGGCAGGTACTGAAACTGATAGTAAAACAGAGTGCAAAAACGCAGAACAGAGTACGTATCAGAAGCAGCAAAATAAGGACAGAAAATAAAAGAACACAGTTGATTTGTTAACCCAGTTCGGTGACAAACACACCTATGTCTGGAGGCTACCAAGACAGGAAGGAAATCCACTAAATAGTATCAATTCAAAGACTCATGACGACAGCCCCTGTTTCACAGCCTTATCACTTAATCACTACCCGTATAGATTTCTACCTAGGAACTCCTAGATATAAGATCCCACTTACTTCTTACTCAAGTAATCACTGCCCCAGTGATCTTAAAACTCTAAGACAATTCAAGGATGAAGACACTCTTCAAAAACACAAAAACATCACTTTTGCTTAAAAGCTTTAAGTGAATACAACTCAATAACAAAACAACCAACTCTAACACTTGAGTGGTGCACAGAAATAAAGCACAAAGCTTACAGACTCAAAACCTAAGACGCTCTCTATAACTTCTGTTTTTGATGATATATTCTTCAACAGCAGCGTCCTCTTCATATAGCTTCAGCAGCAACATAATTCTTGAACCAAATCCTTCAAAGATATGTTTCCAGAATTCTTTTAGAAGCAAAAAGAAGCAATTATATTTCTGAAATATATTTTCCAAAGATTCCTTTGAAAATATATTCACAAATAAAAGAGTCCAATCTTCAATAAAAATCTACACGCAAAATTTTTCTTTCTTCTAGAAACACAGCTTGGATAAATCTTCAATTAAATCTTCACATAAAGATCATGTTCTGAAAATACACAACTCCAAGGCGCACAAAATATAATGCAGAAAACCAGCTTCTGATGTCTGCATCTGAACATTTCAGCTTCTGAAAGTTGCTTCTGAACAGTGTGTCTGAAGTACTGTTCAGTATCTGAACATCAGCTTCTGAAGGTTCAGCGTCTGAAGTACTTCGCAGAGCAAAGTGGCGTCGCAGAGCGAAGTCATCAGCTTTTGAAGTACAGTTCAGCTTCTGAAGACCCACCTTCTGACCCAGCTTCTGAAGATGCACAAAGTGAGATTTTCAGCTTCTGAAGACGTACTGCTTGTATATTTGATTTTAGCAAAACATGTAGCCAACACTCTAATATCCAAAAATCTCCCCCTTTGGCAAATTTTTGGGTAAAATCAATTTGAGCACAACAACAAGCAAATTCTTCAAACATCAAGGTACGCAACCATGAAGAACAAAACACAAACGTAGCAGCATAAAACAACAGAGTCAGCAACGGATGATTCACTACGTTTCACACAGATACTCCCCCTGAACAGATCAACTTCTGACAGGATCACACATACTCCTCCTGAGACATTCAGGAACAACACAACTTCGGAACAACACTCTGAAAACAGAGACACAAATACTCCCCCTGAATTATGACATTCATTAGTAGCTTCTGGAACAAACATTGCTCCCCTTGAAACATACACTCAGGAACAACACACTGAAACACTCCCCTTGAGCCAGAGACTCCCCCTGAAACACATCTTCACAGCTCTTTTTGTATTGCTTCTGAATTCTGAATAAAACTGTTAACTTCTGAAAAACAAAATCTGAATTCTGAAACCAAGTACATTCTGAACAAACACATTCTGAAACCAAACACAAGTTTTTCACCCCCTTTTTAGCCAAATAATCTTGACAAAACACAGTCTTCACACAGAAAACACAAACTGACTTAGTATCAGACTTTGTTTTGACATCAAAACCTGCATCAAACATGGCTTCTCTATAACAACCAGCACCATCTTCATCTCCCTCACTTCCTGCTTGCTCACCCTCAGTAAACTGTAATTGCTATAATTCTTCATGCAAACAAACTCCCAGTTTACTCCTCAAGTTTTCAAACTGCTTGGCATCCAATGCTTTTGTAAATATGTTAGCAAGCTATTCTTCTGTGTCAACATGTTCCAGCTGCACAATGTTCTCCTCCACAAGGTTTCTGATGAAATGATGGCGTATATCAATGTGCTTAGTCCTGCTATGTTGTATGTGGGTTCTTTGAAATATTGATAGCACTCAGATTGTCACAATACAATGTTATAACAACCTGTTCAACATTATATTCCTTCAGCATTTGCTTCCTCCACACCAATTGGGAACAACTGCTACCAGCTGCTATATACTCAGCTTCAGCTGTAGATAGAGACACACAATTCTGCTTCTTGCTAAACCATGAAATCAGATTGTTTCCCAGAAAGAAACGTCCACCAGATGTACTTTTTCTATCATCAGCACTTCCTGCCCAATCATCATCACAATACCCAACTAACATAGAACTTCCACTGTGCGAGTACATAATGCCATAGTCACTGGTACTATTGACATACTTCAAAATCCTCTTCACTTGAGTTAAATGACTCATTTTTGGCTCAGTCTGGTATCTAGCACAGACTCCAACAGCAAAGGTTATGTCTGGTCTACTTGCAGTTAGATATAACAGACTCTCAATCATGCTTCTATACATGCTTTGATCAATAGCAACACCTTGTTCATCTTTAGTTAACTTCAAGTGAGTGGCTACAAGTGTTCTCTTATGGCTTGCATTCTCCATCCCAAACTTCTTGACCATATTCTTTGCATATTTGCTTTGTGAAATGAACATTGTGTCTTCCATCTGCTTGATTTAAAGTCCAAGAAAATAGGTTAATTCACCCACTAGACTCATCTCAAATTCAGACTGCATCTTCTGAACAAATAGTTGAACCATCTGGTTTGACATCCCACCAAAAACAATGTCATCAACATAGATTTGTGCTATCATTAAACTTCCATCTTTTCTTTAACAAACCGGGTCTTGTCAGTTCCTCCTTTTCTGTAACCTTGAGTAACCAGAAACTGTGTGAGTCTCTCATACCATGCTCTAGGTGCTTGTTTCAATCCATACAAAGCTTTCTTCAACTTGTAAACATGGTTTGGAAAATTAGGATCCACAAATCCCTTTGGCTGTTCGACATAAACCTCCTCTTGTAAGTATCCATTTAGGAAAGCACTCTTCACATCCATTTGAAACAGCTTGAATTTAAGAATACATGCTACACCCAAAAGTAATCTTATGGATTCTAATCTGGCCACAGGTGCAAAGGTTTCATCAAAATCAAGTCCCTCCACCTGAGTGTACCCTTGAGCAACTAACCTTGCCTTGTTTCTGATCACAATTCCATGCTCATCTGATTTATTCTTGTAAATCCACTTAGTTCCAATGACATTCATGCCTTCAGGTCTTGGAACAAGGTCCCACACTTCACTTCTTTTGAATTGATTCAGTTCCTCTTGCATAACATCAATCCAGAATTCATCAGTAAGAGCTTGTTTAATATTTTTTGTTCAAATTTGGACACAAAACATGAATCAGTGGTTACTGCATCTGATCTTTTGGTTCTGACTCCTTGATCAAGGTTCCCAATGATTAAATCTTTGGGGTGATCCTTCTGAATTCTAATTGAAGGTCCTTTACTAGTTGATACATGATCTGGATTAATCTCTCCTTCTTCAGACTCTACTTCATTTTCCACAACTAGTGCTTCTGACTGTTCTTCTGATGTTACATCATCTGGTACCACATCAGAAACTTTTTCAGCAAGTAAATCATCTATCACAACATTGATAGATTCCATTACAACCTTGGTTGTGGAATTAAACACTCTATAAGCTCTGCTGTTTGCTGAGTAACCAAGAAAAATTCCTTCATCACTCTTGGGATCCATCTTTCTTCTGTTTTCTCTAGCAGCCAAAATGTAACACTTGCTACCAAAAACATGAAATTACTTGACAGTAGGCTTTCTTCCTTTCCATAACTCATACAGAGTAGAGGTAGTGCCCTTCTTCAGAGTCACCCTATTGTGAACATAGCATGTTGTAT
Organism: Medicago ruthenica; assembly: GCA_018208015.1. NCBI lineage: Eukaryota > Viridiplantae > Streptophyta > Magnoliopsida > Fabales > Fabaceae > Medicago > Medicago ruthenica. The sequence continues at coordinate 37,489,740 of CM031373.1, read as the reverse complement.
TCATTGCTTCTGCCCAGAACAGATAAGGTAAATTCTTAGCATGTAACATAACTCTGGCTAATTCTGCCAAGGTTCTGTTCTTCCTTTCAACCACACCATTTTGCTGAGGTGTTATAGGAGCTGAAAATTCATGCTTGATCCCTTCAGAAGCACAGAACTCGGAAAACTTACTATTTTCAAACTCCTTCCCATGGTCACTTCTGATCCTGATAATGGCACTATCCTTCTCTCTTTGTAACTGAGTGCACAGATCTTTAAACACATCAAAAGTATCTGATTTTTCTCTAATGAAGCTTACCCAGGTGAATCTTGAAAAATCATCAACAACCACAAAAGAGAGTTTGAAAATATCCCGCTTGGACGTAACTTTTATCGATAATTAAGAATTAATGGAAAGAATGGCATTTTGGTAATTATTGGAATGGCAAGGCTTTATATATATGTGAAACAAGATATTTTCCATTTAATCCTCATCTCTTTCTCTTTACAAAAATCAGATTTTCTCCCCTCCTCCTCTCACTCTCACGCCCACATCATCTTTGCTATCACCCATCAAGCCTCCATCCTCAATCTTGTGAGATTTATGCAAGAAGGCTTAGATTTTGGAAGTTTGGAACAAGAGGAATAAGAAGAGAAACAAGGAAGGATCAAAGGATCAAGCTAGGGATTGAAGTTCAGAAATTTAACAAGCACCAATCAAGACTTAGGTGAGCTCCCTAGGGTTTTAGAACCCACTTGAGTAAGATTAAGAGTTAATTATAATTTGAGCAATTTTAGAAAATGTCCTAATATATGTTATTTGCTAATTCCTTGTTCCAACTATGTTTAAACTGTTTATATGCTTAAGAAAATCCTTTTTATACCTTTGGGGAAGCCTGGGTGTGTTGGGATGGTTTGGAATGATGAAAAATACCATTTTTTAGTTTTCTGGACCTGTCATGGTCGCTACAGTGAGCTGGAGCTCGCTACAGCGACCAGACAGCATTGAGTTCTGCCTACGGTCGCTACAAGCGACCAGCCATCACTACAAGCGAGCAGCATGTTTTTCAGACTTTTACCTACAGTCGCTGTAGCGACAGGCCGTGGCTATAGCGACAGCATCAGGACAGCACTTGACAGCTTTGCTGTTTTGGGTGTTCAGGAGCGCGTAGGCATGGTTTTTCGCATCCGTTTTCTCCATAAACATTTTAGAAACAATAAATACCATTCTAACACATTCATGAGGCTCCCAAAAAGGATGAAAATGTAAGGAACAAGGATTGAGCAATGACTTAGAATAGTTAGATTTGTAAGGGCAAAGTTTAGATGGTTTTGGGAATGTTTCCAACAACCAAGCAGTGGCTATGAGAACGATAAGCCTATGATCATAGATTCACATGTTAAGTAGTGGGAGGTTATCTTCCCTAAGAAATGCATTAAATATGCAAAAGCTCAAAGTAAAGTATAGACATACTTTCAAGTAATTAGGATAAGAAATAATGAGAATGCACCTAAGATAGCATAATTAAGATGCACTCAATCAAGTGTGCGTATGCACAAGAATGATCCAATGATCAAAGTTAAGAACCTTTTATAGGTTAAGCATTTAAGAACGATTACTCAAAGAATGCATCAGATATGCATAAGTTATAATTATAAGTTATATGTATATATATATATACAAAGAATAAGAACAAGTAATTAAATGACTAGATGTGTCTCCTGTAGGCTCGTTAGTTAGTATACAGGGGGTTCCGGTGAAGTTACCACCTTAAATGGCAGCTGGAACGGTGAAGTTACCGCTCGTGAGGGCAGCTACACATCCAAGTCAAGAAAGTTAATGTGTCTCCTGTAGTCTCGCTAGTTAGAATACAGGGGGTTCCGGTGAAGTTACCACCTTAAATGGCAGCTGGAACGGTGAAGTTACCGCTCGCGAGGGCAGCCACACAAAAGAAAAGAGGAGTCCGGTGTTAGCCTGATATGATAGGAATTTTCACCGGTAAGAAGGGAGATGTACTTCAGGGTTACTCCACCCGGATGCACTCCGTAAAATGAACTCAGATAATTATTGTTGTTCAACGCTAACTAACTTAAAGATATGAAAAGATGAATATGTATATTTATATATATGGAGAAATATGACAATTAGTTCCTGGTGAACAAGTAGTGATCATAGGATGTCCCCTCGATCACTAAGCATAAGTTAAAGCTTAAGAATAGAATATGAATGTATAAGACATAATAAAGACAAGTAGCGATCCTAAGTTTCCCCCTTGATCGCGAAATATGTAGAGACTGACGGCGATCGTAGGAATCCCCAAGATTGCCAAGAGTAGGCACGGCGACCCTAGGTTTCCCCCGTGGTTGCCAACAGTAGGTTGGGCTGGAGCTCACTGAGACATTAGGTCTCATCCCAATCCTTCTGGTGCAGGTTAGCAGGTTGTTCGTGCTGAAGTTCTTCATGGAGACGCTGGATGGAGTGCAGTTGCTCGTCAAGTGCAATGCTCAGGAGTTTTATTATTATTATGTATTCATTTTGGTATACGGATAATTGTATAAACGAGCTACTTGTACCCCTTCCAGTTATATTGTTTGTAATATTATTATTGAAAATTTTAATGTATCCGATATCAGATTAATACACATGCTAAATATTCTAGATAATTTAGTATGGGTGTTACAATTGGTATCAGAGCAGGTCGATTCAGACCGTGCCTTGGGTCATTAAAAAATTCAATAAAGTAGTGGGACCATTGGGTTCCGGATGTTGTTCTAAAAGTCACATCTAGTTGAGCCTGATCAACTCAATCTAGTATATGACAGTTAGGATAAATGTCCGAGAGCTGAATGTGACCAAGGAGGAATGAAGTGTATGAAGGGCGAAGATTAAGGTGACAGAATTTTAAGACGGAATTGGCGAAGAAGTATTCAACGCCAAATGGTGGCCATCAAACCGTAAGTAACGAAGCCTGTCAGTAGCAAGGTTTCAGAAACATAAGAGATATTTAAGAGGTAAGGTGAAGCACCTCAACTCAATTGGACGAGTCGTTGGACGATGCCTCGTCTGCGGAAGACATAAGGATTAAGGAATCATGGGATACTCTAGGGAATGACTTGGAACCGCAGTTTGAGAAGTTAAAGTGAAGTGTGGACTAAGTAACAATTCTGAGCGCAGAGTTGAAGAATTGCAGTACTAAACCTAGAGGCTCGAATGAGGAATTATCGGGCAGTTTTCGAAACCTCTAAGCTCCCAGCAAAGATAGAGTGTTGAAGAATCGAACTCGAATCGGATGAGATTCCAATGTCCAAACAGTTAAGAGAATTAATTATGGATTAAGTGAATCATCTGGACAAATGAAACTAACCACTCAAGTGTGGTCATTGAGCGTGAATCGCCCGTAAGTTTAACCCCATCAGATCAGCCACGTCTCCTGAACCAGATTTGTGAAGTTAGAAGAGGAGATGATATGCAACCTAAGAACTAAGATGGATGAATAAGTGGTAATAATAAGACCCGTTGCATGTCAAAGCGTGAATCAGATATTCGGATGTGTTCCATTAGTAAGAAGATTAGAAACAAGCTAAGCTAGATTGGAATTTAGTGTACTGATGGACGAATTAAGTTGAACACCCTTGATTGGGTGAACCGTATTGAATTTCCTCGATTGGTCGAAGAAGGCAAATTCTAGACAACACAAGATTAAGGTGGATTAGTATTTTGAGAAATAGTCGTATTTTCGGCTGAGTTTAAGTGGAGGCTTTATTATCAGAAAGATCGGCACTAGTACGCAAGTTAATGTTGTGGTTAGTGTAAGAAGTTCTATGTTCAATTGATGGATTTCCTTATACAATTATTTTGGAAGCCGGAAGTGATTACCTTATGATAGTATGCTTTCAAAGGGGGTAGAATGTACAGACTTTGGGGTTGTTCAATTATATGAAGAATCATTCGGCTAATAAGATCAAGATTGAATTGAGAATACAATAACGAGTTACTGGAGGAATCCAATAGGTGATGATAAACGTTGAAATTAAGATCAATTAATCAGGTACTCAAAGAGACGTAATCTATAATTAAATTCACCAGAGGATCAAGAAGAGTTTGAATCTTATTCAGGACGGATTGTTCCGTAGAAACTCGAAAGGGTAACTTAAGGGACACGATAGAGCTATGGAGACCGAAGTTGTCTCGGAAAGATTATGGATATGAAATCCTTATGGATAAAGATAGAACGACTGGTGACGAGACTCAAACCCCAGTGGATTCAGTGTATGAAGATGTGAACCTCCAGAAACCATAAGTCATATTTAGAAGTTGCCACAAGTGGTTGTGTGTAAACTTAAGATGCCTCGGGCATGCTTTCAGTCGGGATTCTGCAATGTTTAATGATTGTACATGAAGAACTGACCAAGAGATGGTCACAGAATTCAGAATATGGAAGGTAAAGTAAGAACCAGTGTTTAAGCTGTTTGACTGGAGCATTGTAGAGCTCGTAACAGTTGCTGAAAACCGTTTACAGGTTTTGGTGTATTATTGTGAAAGTAGGTATATGGTTTATGTCCGAAGGGAAACACAGTGTCAGATGACGACCAATCAGTAAGTTAAACAGGTGGTTTAAGCCACAAGAGAATCAACGAACGTAAGATGATTTTGCTGTGATAGCTACAAGTCATTAAGGAACAAGTCAGCTAAAGAATTTGATAATGGTGTATTACTCCTACTCCAAAGTGTTTTGTTTAGATCAGAGTTGCGCAGCGAAAAAAGTAATTCAAGGATGAGTTAACAAACAATTCTAAACTGAAGCTTAGAGAATAAGGATGCTTGTGTAGTCCTTGTCAGGTGAACCACAGGAGGGCAATAAGTTCCCAATTATTGAACCACAGTATATCAGTGAGCAGTGACAACTTGAACTTGTTATAAGTTCTAGCAGGAAATTTTAAAAGTTAAGCCGAGGGATATTTCAAACCTCGAAACCCATGAGAAATGAAATATTGGAATAGTTTAAGAATATATGGTAAGGAATAAGAAGGATATGATTCTAGCACATTAAGTCTGAATCAATGGAAGTTATCCCTAAAACGGCAATCTCGCTATTTTTAGCTCAGTAACTTCAAGCATACTTGAAGAGTAAGTTTAGTCAAGGAGAATTATGCTTGAGACAACAACAGTAAAGGTGGCACTTGTAAGACGGTATCTTCGGATTTGAAGCGTCGATCTGGAACGACAAATATAGTAGATTATAAGTTCAACTCGTGTGATATTCATAGTATGTAAACATGTCTCATGTGTCAAATTTCGTTAGTATTATGTACTTGTCAGTTATGCGACATGCATAAGTAACTAAGGTACACGGCTAGTAATGTTTAAAGAGGGAAGATGCTAATTAAAGTGGGTTTGTTGATATCGAACGCGTCTTAGTTAAGGATATTCAAGGATCTTGAACTCGGCGTCCAAAATGAGAAAATAAGTTTATGATGCCGAGAGCATGTAACCATAATTGTTATATACTTAAGAAATAAACATGAGTAACATTGGCGGGGAAAACCTAGCAAGCCAGTTGAAAGGCAAATCCCGGATGTTACAAAATGAGTTAAGAGTAAGAAAAGATTCCCAATTGATGTGGTAGTGTCTCAAATATGTTAAGACCAAGAATGTTGTCCCGTTAGTCGGACAAGGATGAGGTGATGTATTGTGTACCCGTTAGTAGTGTACACGTGCTTGCTTATGTATGTAAATTATATGCTATGAATTATACTATGTGATAATATGTGAGACGACTTATACCACTCATCACTTGGGCTAAACTTCTATGAGTTTTGGATTATCGGTGTAGAAAATATTTACGCTACGGCTAGAACATAAGAATAAGTTGTGACATAAATGGTGGAAGGTCATCAAGCTCCAAGTAATGAAGAATGACTTCTAATTTATCAAGATAAATGACGTCAAATACTTATTGAAGCGAAGCAAGTAATCGGTAAGAATTCCGCAAATTCTTGAGAATTTCATAGTGAGGGTAATGATTATGATTGTGATAAGTAGCACATCATGACGTCAAGAAGAAAGGAGCAGGTGCTAGAGATGAAACTCCTGCTTGTATTTAGAATATTAAATGAAGTTGGAATGATCCTTGCATTTGCATGTAAGTACACTATATCAGATGTTTTTCAGTGTAAGGATGATTCCATATGGAAGGGTATGACATAGGTCTATAAGTAAGATGTCGTCGTATGAGACGAAAGATAAAGATAATAATTCATGGGAAATAAATGCAGTGCAAGAAACCCATTGAAGAGTGGGAATATTTGAGGATAATAAGAACGACCTAATGTCGTCAAAGTAAGATTACACGAACTATGAAGAAAATTATGAAGTTCAGTATGAATGTCTAGAACTTAATAACTTCAATTTGATTTTGCAAGAAGTGCATGTACAAGAAGCAGAGTTGAGTGAGTCTGGTAGATTGGTTCAGACGACCGCACACCCTGCTACGTAAGAATTATGTAAAGTATATCAGGCATTTTCTATTGAAGGAAAGATTGTCGAATATTTTCGACTTATGGAGTTGGAATTCCGATAAGCAAGTTGAGTAGAGAATTGGCTATGGGGAAAGAAGTATGAATGATCTTTTAATATGTGATTTCAAGAGGAATCTAAATTTCGAGGATGAAATTTCTTTAAGGGGGGTAGATTGTAATATCCCGCTTGGACGTAACTTTATCGATAATTATGAATTAATGGAAAGAATGGCATTTTGGTAATTATTGGAATGGCAAGGCTTTATATATATGTGAAGCAAGATATTTTCCATTTAATCCTCATCTCTTTCTCTTTACAAAAATCAGATTTTCTCCCCTCCTCCTCTCACTCTCACGCCCACATCATCTTTGCTATCACCCATCAAGCCTCCATCCTCAATCTTGTGAGATTTATGCAAGAAGGCTTAGATTTTGGAAGTTTGGAACAAGAGGAATAAGAAGAGAAACAAGGAAGGATCAAAGGATCAAGCTAGGGATTGAAGTTCAGAAATTTAACAAGCACCAATCAAGGCTTAGGTGAGCTCCCTAGGGTTTTAGAACCCACTTGAGTAAGTTTAAGAGTTAATTATAATTTGAGCAATTTTAGAAAATGTCCTAATATATGTTATTTGCTAATTCCTTGTTCCAACTATGTTTAAACTGTTTATATGCTTAAGAAAATCCTTTTTATACCTTTGGGGAAGCCTGGGTGTGTTGGGATGGTTTGGAATGATGAAAAATACCATTTTTGAGTTTTCTGGACCTGTCATGGTCGCTACAGCGAGCTTGAGCTCGCTACAGCGACCAGACAGCATTGAGTTCTGCCTACGGTCGCTACAAGCGGCCAGCCGTCGCTACAAGCGAGCAGCATGTTTTTCAGACTTTTACCTACAGTCGCTGTAGCGACAGGCCGTGGCTATAGCGACAGCATCAAGACAGCACTTGAAAGCTTTGCTGTTTTGGGTGTTCAGGAGCGCGTAGGCATGGTTTTTCGCATCCGTTTTCTCCATAAACATTTTAGAAACAATAACTACCATTCTAACACATTCATGAGGCTCCCAAAAAGGATGAAAATGTAAGGAACAAGGATTGAGCAATGACTTAGAATAGTTAGATTTGTAAGGGCAAAGTTTAGATGGTTTTGGGAATGTTTCCAACAACCAAGCAGTGGCTATGAGAACGATAAGCCTATGATCATAGATTCACATGTTAAGTAGTGGGAGGTTATCTTCCCTAAGAAATGCATTAAATAAGCAAAAGCTCAAAGTAAAGTATAGACATACTTTCAAGTAATTAGGATAAGAAATAATGAGAATGCACCTAAGATAGCATAATTAAGATGCACTCAATCAAGTGTGCTTATGCACAAGAATGATCCAATGAGCAAAGTTAAGAACCTTTTATAGGTTAAGCATTTAAGAACGATTACTCAAAGAATGCATCAGATATGCATAAGTTATAATTATAAGTTATATGTATATATATACAAAGAATAAGAACAAGTAATTAAATGACTAGATGTGTCTCCTGTAGGCTCGTTAGTTAGTATACAGGGGGTTCCGGTGAAGTTACCGCCTTAAATGGCAGCTGGAACGGTGAAGTTACCGCTCGTGAGGGCAGCTACACATCCAAGTCAAGAAAGTTAATGTGTCTCCTATAGTCTCACTAGTTAGAATACAGGGGGTTCCGGTGAAGTTACCGCCTTAAATGGCAGCTGGAACGGTGAAGTTACCACTCGCGAGGGCAGCCACACAAAAGAAAAGAGGAGTCCGGTGTTAGCCTGATATGATAGGAATTTTCACCGGTAAGAAGGGAGATGTACTTCGGGGTTACTCCACCCGGATGCACTCCGTAAAATGAACTCAGATAATTATTGTTGTTCAACGCTAACTTCTAACTTAAAGATATGAAAAGATGAATATGTATATTTATATATATTGAGAAATATGACAATTAGTTCCTAGTGAACAAGTAGTGATCATAGGATGTCCCCTCGATCACTAAGCATAAGTTAAAGCTTAAGAATAGAATATGAATGCATAAGACATAATAAAGACAAGTAGCGATCCTAAGTTTCCCCCTTGATCGTGAAATATGTAGAGACTGACGGCGATCGTAGGAATCCCCAAGATTGCCAAGAGTAGGCACGGCGACCCTAGGTTTCCCCCGTGGTTGCCAACAGTAGGTTGGGCTGGAGCTCACTGAGACATTAGGTCTCATCCCAATCCTTCTGGTGCAGGTTAGCAGGTTGTTCGTGATGAAGTTCTTCATGGAGACGCTGGATGGAGTGCAGTTGCTCGTCAAGTGCAATGCTCAGGAGTTTTATTATTATTATGTATTCATTTTGGTATACGGATAATTGTATAAACGAGCTACTTGTACCCCTTCCAGTTATATTGTTTGTAATATTATTATTGAAAATTTTAATGTATCCGATATCAGATTAATACACATGCTAAATATTCTAGATAATTTAGTATGGGTGTTACAGGTAGTCCTCTGATGGCTTCCACATTCATGACTTTCTTCATACCCTTCAGATTCAAGTGACCAAGTTTCTGGTGCCAGAGTCTGACTTCTTCTTCTGAACTTATGAGACAAGTAGACAGGCTTGTTTCTTCTTCAGACATCCACAAGTAGCAGTTGTCCTTTGATCTACTGCCCCTCATCAGCACTTCACCTTCTTTACCAGTTATCAGACATTCCTCCTTGTTAAAGTTGACTTTCAACTCTTGATCACACAGCTGGCTTATGCTGATCAAATTTGAAGTTAGCCCTTTCACGAATAGCACAATGTCTAGTTTTGGTAATCCATCACTGATCAAGTCTCCAATTCCAAGAATTTCTCCTTTAGTTCCATCACCAAAAGTTACATAGCTGCTGAAATATGGCTTTAAATTACTTAAAAACTTTTTCACACTATGTGTCTGGAACCACTATCAAAATACCAATCTTCCCTAGAGGAGGCTCTCAAAGATGTATGAGCTATGAGGCCAACATTATTAAACTTGGGTCTCCATTCCTTCTTGACATTGATTCTGTTTGCAGCAGGTTCCACTTTTCTGTGCTGAAAGTGCTTGGGATAACCATATAGCTTGAAACAGAATGGCTTTATGTGCCCCTTCTTACCACAGTGATGACATACCCATGGATGAGTTCCCCTCTTTCTCTTAGATTTCTGAGGTTCCTTGTGATGTTCCCTCTTAGATGTGCCTATCATTGGATCATAAGTTCCAACAGCAGGAATGAACCTTTTAGCTTGATTTTGCTGTTTGATGCTAAAAGTCCCATCAACAAAACCTATGCCATTTGGTTTCCCTTTGTTCTAACACTCCAAAATCTCCTCCAGCACATCAGTACCAGTGTTTAACATTCTGACTTGCTTCTTCATATGATAAATTAAGAATTCAATTGGCTTACCTCATCTTTGAGATCAGAAATCTGTGCTAAATGGTTACTTCTTTCATCATGCAGCTAACTGATAATCTTCTTCTAATCCACTAGTTGCTTGCAAACTTCTACACTTCTGATGTATAGAACTTTATAATTGTTAGCCAGTTCTTCATAGGACAATTTATCAACACTGGCCTCAGACTCTGATCGAGCTTCAGACTCTGATAGTGCTTCAGACTCTGATAGTGTTTCAGACTCTGATAGTGCTTCAGATTCTGATAGAGCTTTTGAAGCCTTAATTTTAACATCAGACTTGTATCTTCCAGTTAAAGCAACAACATGCTTAGCAGATTCATTCTCTACTTCACTTTCTTAGTCATCTTCATCAGACCAAGAAACAGTCAAGCCTTTCTTCTGTTTCTTGAGGTAAGTAGGACATTCTGACTTGATATGACCATATCCTTCACACTCATAGCACTGAACTCCCTTTGATTGATTGCTCTTCTCATCAGTTCTTGTCTTCTTCAAATCACTTTGTTGCTTACTGTTGTTGAATCTGATGTTTTGACCATTTGATTTGGATCTCCTGTCAACATGTTTCAGAATCTTGTTAAACTGTCTCCCCAACAACACAAGTGCCTCTGATAAGCCTTCATCATCCTCATTATTTCCTTGTTGATCCTCAGTATCAGTATTTGCTGCAAAAGCAACACCTTTCCCTTTCTTGTTAGCACAATTACAGAAGGTTGTTTCAAAGTTCAGCAAGGACCCAATCAATTCCTCAAGCTTCATACTGGAGATGTCAAGTGCCTCCTCAATAGCAGTCACTTTCATGTCAAATCTTTTAGGAAGATACCTGAGTATCTTTCTCACAATTTTCTCATCAGACATTTTCTCTCCAAGAGAATCAAAAGAGTTAGCCATGTCCAGAAAATTCATATAAAAGTCTTGTATGTTCTCATCCTCCAACATCTTCAGATTTTCAAATTTGGTGGTGAGAAGTTGAAGTCTGGACAATTTTACCTTGGATGTGCCTTCATGAGTAGTCTTGAGAATTTCCCAGGCATCCTTGGCTACAGTGCACTACTTTATCAGTCTGAACATGTTCTTGTCCACTCCATTGAATAGGGCATTCAAGGCTTTGAAGTTTCCAAGAGCCAATGCATCTTCATCATTGGACCAATCTTCCTGTGGTTTCAACACAGTTGTCTTCTTTCCATCTTTGTCCAGCACAGCAGGATGTTCCCAACCCTTCAAAATAGCTTTCCAGGTCTTACTATCTATAGATTTCAGGAAAGCACTCATACGAGATTTCCAATACTCATAGTTGGAACCATCCAACAGAGGTGGTCTGTTAACAAATCCTCCTTCCTTGTCCATAATGCCAGAAAAAACCTTCCCTGGAGCTCACCCTTAAAGAGGCAGGGTGTCTGCTCTGATGCCAATTGAAATTCTGGCAGGTACTGAAACTGATAGTAAAATAGAGTGCAAAAACGCAGAACAGAGTACGTATTAGAAGCAGCAAAATAAGGACAGAAAATAAAAGAACAGAGTTGATTTGTTAACCCAGTTCGGTGACAAACACACCTACGTCTGGAGGCTACCAAGCCAGGAAGGAAATCCACTAAATAGTATCAATTCAAAGACTCATGACAACAGCCCCTGTTTCACAGCCTTATCACTTAATCACTACCTGTATAGATTTCTACCTAGGAACTCCTAGATATAAGATCCCACTTACTTCCTACTCAAGTAATCACTGCCCCAGTGATCTTAAAACTCTAAGACAATTCAAGGATGAAGACACTCTTCAAAAACACAAAAACATCACTTTTGCTTAAAAGCTTTAAGTGAATACAACTCAATAACAAAGCAACCAACTCTAACACTTGAGTGGTGCACAGAAATAAAGCACAAAGCTTACAAATTCAAATCCTAAGACTCTCTCTATAAATTCAGTTTTTGATGATATATTCTTCAACAACAGCGTCCTCTTTATATAGCTTCAGCAGCAACATAATTCTTGAACCAAATCCTTCAAAGATATGTTTCCAGAATTCTTTTAGAAGCAAAAAGAAGCAATTATATTTCTGAAATATATTTTCCAAAGATTCCTTTGAAAATATATTCACAAATAAAAGAATCCAATCTTCAATAAAAATCTACACACAAAATTCTTCTTTCTTCTAGAAACGCAGCTTGGATAAATATTCAATTAAATCTTCACATAAAGATCATGTTCTGAAATTACACAACTCCAAGGCGCACAAAATAGAACGCAAAAAACCATCTTATGATGTCTGCGTCTGAAGTTCTGCGTCTGAACATTTCAGCTTCTGAAAGTTGCTTCTGAACAGTGCGTCTGAACTACTGTTCAGTGTCTGAACATCAGCTTCTAAAGGTTCAGTGTCTGAAGTACTTCGCAGAGCAAAGTGGCGTCTCAGAGCGAAGTCATCAGCTTCTGGAGTACTGTTCAGCTTCTGAAGACCCAGCTTCTGACCCAGCTTCTGAAGATGCACAAAGTGAGATTTTCAGCTTCTGAAGACGTACTGCTTGTATATTTGATTTTAGCAAAACATGTAGCCAACACTCAAATATCCAACACATAAAAAGATCTATCTATCATGGAAGAACATATGAAGAGCATCAAAAGGAATAAGAGAAGCTAAGAAGACTATGGTAGAAGACCAAAGGAAGGTTAACCAGAAGTCAACGTTCTTAGAAGATGGGCACCACACAAATTCTGGAGAGGAAACTCAACAGATTCTATGATGGTCATCAGACTCAGAAGTAGACATTGCAGACTTGGATCACCCTCAAACTTGAGTATGTTATGAGGGACCTAGAATCCACGTAAGCTTTGTCTAACTCTGTGAACTGTCACTATCAAGGTTCTGATAAGTGCATTTCTTTTGTCATCTTCTATCTACATGCACAATCAGACAAAGGACATCAAGAACAAAGCAAGCAACAGATAATTCCTCTTTCAGAAAAGGAGAATTAAAAGTTCATTTCAATGGGATTATCCATATGAGGCAAAGGACCAATGTTCTTGATCAAAGCTTCTCAACGACTATATTTGCGCTGGCACTCTTCTCCAACGTCTCTCAAATCCATGCCTATAAAAGGAGCTGAAGACCACGAAGAAGATTACCAAGAGTATGGTACTTCAAAGTGCCTATACTCTGTCAAATTCAAATAGTGAAAAGCACTTAGGATTTTCGTTTTCAACAACACTTCTGAGGAACTTAGCACTGATAACATTGACAGAAGTAAACTGGCTTCGAAAAATGGTAATGCTAGTAAGAACAAAAGAAAAGAAATTGACTTCACAGAACCCTCCATTAAGAAGGAACAAAACTCTGTAAAGACAAAGAAATCATCGTGTTCTGAACGCATTCAGAAAGTTCTACTTTCTGACCTGGATCCAAAGGCTAAGATTCTGAATAAATCCAATCCTAGAATTGTCAAATTCATGGCTGAATGGAATTCAGAATCCACTGTTAAGAAATACTCAAGACCAAATTCTTCAAACCCAGAAGTCTTGAATAAGTCTACACGACAGAGTCTAAGGTCTAAGGTTCAGAAGAAAGGAAAGGCTTTCAGAAAAATTTCCAAAGGACCCACTCAAACATGGGGACTCAGGAATAATACTTCTTATGTTTCAGAAATGCTTCGTAGAAAAGCCAAAACATCAATCCTGGTACATGGGCAGTGGCTTCTCAAGACACATGATAGGAGAAAGACATATGTTCAAAGACCTGATCATGAAAGAAGGAGGTATTGTAGGATTTGGAGGAAAACAACAAGGAAAAATTGTTGGAACCGGTACCATTGGTAACTCCTCTATATCTATCAATAATGTATGGTTTGTTGATGGACTCAGACACAACCTTCTTAATATTAGCCAATTTTTTTATATTGGCTATAGAGTAGTATTTGACAATATCTCTTGTACAGTCATCAATGAGTCTGACCAATCCACAGTATTCATAGGTCAGAGGAAGGGAAACATTTACAAAATCAACTTTTCTGAACTGGTTGATAAAAGGTAATTTGTCTTCTAATAGTGAATCATGAGAAATTGCTCTGGCATAAGAGATTAGGATATGCTAACTAGAGATTAATCTCTAAACTTAGCAAGATAAATGTTGTCAATGAACTGCCAAAGCTACACGATCATTCAGATGCACTTTGTGGGGCATGCCAAAAAGAAAAGATTGTCAAAACCATTTTTAAATCTAAAAACATTGTTTCTACTTCCAAACCATTGGAACTTCTTCACATTGATTTGTTTGGACCAGTTGGGACAACATCAATCAGTGGAATGAAATATGGATTAGTCATAGTTGATGATTACAGCAGGTGGACTTGGGTAAAATTTCTTCGAACCAAGAATGAAGCATATGATGTGTTCAACATCTTCTGCACTCAAGTTCAAGCTGAAAAAGAACAAAAAATTCTTAAAGTCGGAAGTGATCATGGAGGAGAATTTGAGAATGAGCCATTTGAAAAGTTTTGTGAAAAACATGGAATTCTCCATGAGTTCTCTTCTCCTAGGACTCCAGAACAAAATGGGGTTGTAGAAAGAAAGAACAGATCTTTACAAGAAATGGCTAGAACAATTCTCCATGAAACTGACGTGGCTAAGTACTTCTGAGCAGAAGTTGTAAACACAACATGTTATATACAAAACATGATCTACATAAGACCTATTCTGAACAAAACAACATATGAGTTATTCAAGGGTAGAAAACGAAGTATTGCTTACTTTCACCAATTTGGATGTAAATGTTTCATTCTGAATAACAAAGTCTATCTGACTAAGTTTGATGCCAAGGCTCGAAAGTGTATCTTTTTGGGATACTCTAAAAGGTCAAAAGCATACAGAGTTTACAACTCTCAAACTAATATGATTGAGGAATCAATACACATCAGATTTGACGATAAAGGGCATGATAACAAAATGTCAAAGCAGGTTAAAAGTTGTCGCGTCGAATTTCGGATATCAAGCTATTGAGAAGCATTGAATCACTAATTTTAAATCACGACTGAACTTTTAATTTTTCGGGGAAAAAAGGAAAAAAGTTCGAAATTACCTTAATGTTAGAGATTTTGGGTTCGGGAGTCGATTATGCAAGGGGAAGGTATTAGCACCCCTCACATCCGTTGTACTCAACGGGAACCTCCTAGTTAGCTAAGGCTAAAGTGTTTTTCTCGTTTTGCTTGCATGCTTGAATATATATTAAAAGGGAAAAAGAAAATATGATAAAGAGGGAAAAAAAGAAAGTTTTTTCTTAATGGGCTTGACAAGATATGAATCCTGCTCCTACGTATCTCCCGGTGTGATGGAGAATTCAAAGCTTACGTAGTTCTTTGGTAGAAAAAGATGTATGTTGGTTGATTTTAATTAAAAAGATTTGATCGCGCCCGAGCGAAAAAGTTTGGTTGAAAAGGAAAAGTGGTCCACTGTCGTTGTTTGGATAGCTTAATGAAGGTAAAATGTAAATGTCAGCTGTTCGGGATGTTGCCGAACTGCCACTAACGACAAGGGATTTGATAAAAAGAGACGGACTCGCACGAGGGCGATGGTATCCGTTTGAAAACGCGCTTGGGCGTGAAAAAGGTTTAAATGAAAAAAGACGGACTCGCACGAGGGCGATGGTATCCGTTTAAAAACGCGCTCGGGCGTGAAAAAGGTTTAAATAAAAAAAAAGACGGACTCGCACGAGGCGATGATATCCGTTTGAAAACGCGCAAAGGCGTTAAAAGGTTTGAAAACGCGCAAAGGCATGAAAAAGTTTGAATTGACCACGAGGGCCAAAAAAAGGTTGGATTGGTCACGAGGGACCAATAAAGGGTTAGGCGCATCGGGCGCGTTGAAAATGGAATGACGATTGCCCGAACAACGAGACATACGTCAAGCATTCGTGCAACCTGGGAATGGAGAGACATACGTCCAACCATTCCTTTTTCATTCAAGTTTTTGGTGTTGAAACTCAAAGAAATCTCAAAGGAACAAAACACTTGGTGAAAAAGTTTAAAAAAAGGCTTGTTGCTCAAATTAGTTGTTGCAACCTTGAGCAAATGTTGTTCAAGTTTTGAAAGGATGCATCAAGTTTTGTTTCAAGCTCATGATGCAAAAAGGAACATGCTTTGTTCAAAAGTGTTGGAACTTTAAGAACAAAGTTGTTGAAAATCATGAACAAAATTGTTGTTCAAGTTTATTGAAAATCGTGAACATAGTTTGTTGCTTAAGTTATTGGAACTTAAGAACAAGCGTTATTCAAGTTTGAAATGAACAAGCTCATGAAAATATGCATGAGTTTGGAAAATGCACAAGTTCGGCTCAAATTTGAGTTTGGTTTTAAAAAAATGAACAAGTTCGGCTCAAGTTCATGTTTTGATTGAAAATCATGAACAAGTTTGTTGTTCAAGATTGGTTTTGAAAATAATGAACATGGCTTATTACTCGAGTTTGATTTTGGGAAATTAAGGAACGTAACTTGTAGCACAAGTTATTCAAAATTATTGCTCAAACTTGAAAATTTACAACATCATGCAAAAGTTTTGTTATGCTTTGAATAAAATGAGTTTCAATCCTCTTAGGTTCTGAGTTTTTCGGTTAGAACCTCAAAAATTGGCTTTTTTGAAGCCTGAACTCAGGTTCTGAGTTCTGCAACTTTCGCAGAGCAACCTGAACTTGGCTCTGCGAACCTAAGTTCTGTCATGGTCGCAGAGTGACCATGACTTTGCTCTGCGAACTCTGCGAATTTTGAAACGCAGAAGCTGCTTCTGAACTTCTGTTCAGAAGCTGCTTCTGAGTAAGGTTCAGAACCTTAAGGGGATTGAAAACCCTTGAAAAATAGCAAGAAAGAGAGTACAACAACTCAGTTTAATGTTTTGTAAATTTGAGATTCCTTTGAGGTTTCAAAAGTGGTTTTTTAGAACAAAATGATTTAAACAAATGCCAATGATACAAACAGCAATGAAAAATGAAAGGTAAAGATTTTAGAATACTTACAGAACTCCTAGCAATGCTTGTGTGGCAAGAGATAGGAAAGGACTTGGTTGATTGTGATTTAGCAAAGTTGGAAGAGTTGATGAGCAAGAACAATTAGGTTGTTCTAAGAACTGGTCTTTTGCTAGGAGAAGTGTAAGAATCTGTGTATTGAACTCTCTATTCTCTCTCAAAATTCTGTATTTTCAACTCTCTTCAATCCTCATGCATTGCATTCCTTTTATAGGTCAAAACCAAATCTATTGCAATGATGAAAATCTATAGAATCCAGCTGATTTGTGTGCTATGGCCAGGCTACTATGCTTTGCATTTAATGCAAAAGTGAAGAGGTGACATTGCCTTGTAACCTTGGTCAAGACTTTGGCCAAAACCGGCCATTAATGAAGCTGATTTATGATAGCAATGATGATGAAAAGTGGAAAAACAGGGCTGGTTTGCAATTGGGCTGTTCTTGGGATCAATCCTTGCAATCTTGAGGAGTCAAGCAAGGAAAACGTGCACTGCCATGTACAGAGGTTGGGGGAAACAAAAGGGAACATGTGGGCTGGTGTGAAGAAGGAGGAAAAGCTGCTGAAAACAGGGCAGCAAAACAGCTTTTGGGCAAGCAAAACCAGCTGTGTTTGACTGGTTTTGGGGGAGAAAGAAGGAAGGAAAACAAGCAAGTAGATGGCTGGCAAGCTTAGGGCCATTAGTAGGTCAATTGGGAGGGATAAGAGCTGCCCAAGGGCAGCCAACTTGCTTGGCTTGGAAGAAAAACCTTCTCACCTTGGCTTTAATGGCACATGCTTAATTCTTTGCTTTGCTGAGTCCAAACAGCCACAATTGACAATAACAATGAAAATAATAATGATAGAGGATAATAACAATAACTATAATGAAAATAAAAGAAAGCTAAATCAAAGAAATTAAATTCTGCAAAAAAATCGCAGAGTTCGCAGAGCGAAGGGAACTTTGCTCTGCGAACTTCCCTTTTTTCTTTTTTTTCTTTTTAAAATAAAACAATTAAAAACTAATAATAATAGTAATAATGAAAATAACAATGATGGTAATGATAATAATAATAATAAAGGTGATAACAATAATAATGATGAAAAAGGTAATAACATTAGTAATGGTAATAACAAAAATAATAATAATAATAATAATAATAAATAATAATATAACATTGATAAAAAAAGATAATAATAATATGATTAATGAAAAAGACAATAACAATAGTATTAATAATAATAATGATAATGATAATATTAATAAAAAAGATAGTAATGATAATGGTAATAAACATTAAGAAATAAAAATCTAAGAAGAGAGATGAAATAATGAAGATAATAAAACATAAAAAATAAGAGATGAAATAATAAATAACAGAAGAAATAATAAACAAAAAGAAAAATATGAGTCAAAAAATGGGGTATGACAGATGCCCCTATTTAAGTTTCTTCGCCCCGGAGATTAAAAGTGAAATTTTGAAATTGACGGGTCGAAGAGACTTAAATACAAAGTACACCATTTTTGACTAAATATTTTTCTTGAATTGAAAATGCTTTGGATGTATGCATGCAAATGCTATGAATGCTCGTAATGCAAGTATGAATGCAAAGACGACAAAGATGACCCGACTGGGGGATAAAAAGAGACAAAGGGATACCCGGGTTCGTTAAAGAAACGGGATCCGACTCTACTGGGGTAACAGGGTTCCACTGGGGAGAGGGTTGTCTACTACCAGAATGATAGCTTAATAAAGACAACAGATCAAGGTTACCTTGGTGGCTTCACAGGGGATTTCATCTTACCTACTACCGTCGTGATGGTAGCTTAATGAAGGTAAGAGAAGACAAAGTCTATTATTCACTGGGGAAATATCCTACCTACTACCGTTGTGATGGTAGCCTAAAGGAGGTAAAATGCAAATGTCAGCTGTTCGGGATGTTGCCGAACTGCCACTGACGACAAGACATAAAGGTAAATGTCAACTGTTCGGGTTGTTGCCGAACTGCCATTGACGACAAGAGATAAAGGTGAATGTCAACTGTTCGGGTTGTTGCCGAACTGCCATTGACGTCAAGAGATAAAGGTGAATGTCAACTGTTCGGGTTGTTGCCAAACTGCCATTGACGACAAGAAATAAAAGGATGTCAACTGTTCGGGTTGTTGCCGAACTACCATTGACGACAAGAAATAAAATGGATGTCAACTGTTCGGGTTGTTGCCGAACTGCCATTGACGACAAGAAATAAAAGGATGTCAACTGTTCGGGTTGTTGCCGAACTGCCATTGACGACAAGAAATAAAATGGATGTCAACTGTTCGGGTTGTTGCCGAACTGCCATTGACGACAAGAAATAAAGGTGAATGTCAACTGTTAGGGTTGTTGCCGAACTGCCATTGACGACAAGAAATAAAGGTAAATGTCAACTGTTCGGGTTGTTGCCGAACTACCATTGACGACAAGAAATAAAGGTGAATGTCAATTGTTCGGGTTGTTGCCGAACTGCCATTGACAACAAGAAATAAAGGTGAATGTCAACTGTTCGGGTTGTTGCCGAACTGCCATTGACGACAAGAAATAAAAGGATGTCAACTGTTCGGGTTGTTGCCGAACTGCCATTGACGACAAGAAACAAAATGGATGTCAACTGTTCGGGTTGTTGCCGAACTGCCATTGACGACAAGAAATAAAGGTGAATGTCAACTGTTAGGGTTGTTGCCGAACTGCCATTGACGACAAGAAATAAAGGTAAATGTCAACTGTTCGGGTTGTTGCCGAACTACCATTGACGACAAGAAATAAAGGTGAATGTCAATTGTTCGGGTTGTTGCCGAACTGCCATTGACAACAAGAAATAAAGGTGAATGTCAACTGTTCGGGTTGTTGCCGAACTGCCATTGACGACAAGAAATAAAGCGGATGTCAACTGTTCGGTTTGTCGCGTCGAATTTCGGATATCAAGCTATTGACAAGCGTTGAATCACTAATTTTAAATCACGACTGAACTTTTAATTTTTCAGGGAAAAAAGGAAAAAAGTTCAAAATTACCTTAATGTTAGAGATTTTGGGTTCGGGAGTCGATTATGCAAGGGGAAGGTATTAGCACCCCTCACATCCGTTGTACTCAACGGGAACCTCCTAGTTAGCTTAGGTTAGAATGTTTTTCAAAGTTTTGCTTGCATGCTTGAATATTGGACTGTAGATCTTATCATTTAGGCCTTTAGGCCCCACGAACAAGGGCTTGTACCCTTAGAATCAGGCTGGGCGCTCTCCAGAAGGGTACAAGGCCCACCTGACAGTCACATGATTTTGGGGGCCCAAAATCATGGCTGGATAGGCCCATATCGGGACTATAAATAGAACCTTGGGATCAATCCAAGAGGGGGACCCGAGTTTTTCTCAGATGGTACTCTCAGCGAGTACAGTGGCGCTAGAAGGAGGGGGAAACCTCCGACCTTCACACGGTGACACCGTTAACGCACTATGAACTTCCGATTCCAGAACCTTCTCGGAGCACCATACGGAGGCGGCAATGCCGTCATCTCCAACAACACTCTCCTCCTCTCTCCCATAGGCAACCGTGTCTCCGCCACCGACCTCCGCAAATCCCAAACCACAACTCTCCCTATTCAATCCTCCTCCAACATCTCCCGCATCGCTGTCTCCCCTGACGGCACCTTCCTCCTCGCCATCGACGAAAATAATCGCTGCCTCTTCATCAACCTCCGCCGCCGCGCTCTTCTCCATCGTATCACGTTCAAACACCGTGTCGGAGCGGTGAAATTCTCCCCCGACGGGAAACTCATCGTTGTCGCCGCCGGGAAGCTTGTTCAGATCTGGCGTTCGCCTGCTTTCCGGAGAGAGTATTTTCCGTTTGAATTGATTCGTACTTTTACTGATGTTCTGAGGGTTTCTGCTTTGATTTTTAGCTGGTGTTCCTATGACCTAAATTATCATTCAACTTTACATTACTATTGTTTTAGAATCGTGTTTGTGTGTGGTGATTTCTATTAGATGTTTCTTTGTTTTTCTCTAGTTTTACATGACATACATAAGCTATGGTATGATGCTGCAAAAACCAAGCTCCATTTTAAATCAATCACGGATGTTTGTGAGGGTTTCAGCTTAGATTTTTAGCTGGTGTTCTTCATAGTAAAGATCTCTGATAGTTAGTAACAGTGTTTATATAATGTTTAATGTTTAATATTTTCTTGTCCTTGAAAGTGAACAAAACGTTGTTTGACACGCATTCGAGTGAAAAGTGATGAATCTTAATGCCCAACTTCTATTTGCAAATTAGTGAGCAACATAATAAGATACATATCTGAGATATGTGGATTTTACCTTATGATAACTTCTTAACAGACATTGGTTTGGTACCAACTGCCTGTGGTGGTGATTGTTTTTAAATATTTGTATAGCAGAGTTAAAATAAGGCGAAAACAAAAATTGTTAGCCAAAATTGATCATGGTAGCTTGTAACTAGCTGAAATTGATAATTATATGTTGTCTATGATGTTAATACTTGGGTGTTCAGTGTTAGAAGATGCAAGAATTCTGCTGCACATGCTTTAGTGGGTATTGCTAGAAAGTTTGGCTCTAAAAGTTGGTTTATAAATGTTTCATTCTCCATTTATTCCATTACTTGTAAGGAATCTGGTTTTTATTGGAATTGAATCAGGAACTTTACTGTCAAAAAGAAGAAGAAAATGTCCGCTGAAGTAAAATAAGTACATAGTTTTTTATGCACTTTTTGTTTTGACAGTTTGCAAAGTTGTGTAGAGTTAATTCTATTGCGAAACTGGTTCTTTGAATGTTTTCATAGAAAGAGTTGTAGTAATTTTGATTTGTTTAGTTCCTAAAGATGTTGTGGCATTGAAGTTAACCCGTAATTTTACTTCATGAGTGTTGCTATGTCAAATTGTCATGTGTTATTTGCTAAAATCATGTGCATCAACTTGCTTGATTGAGATCTCAGACTTGGCATGCAGGGCAGTGTGAAGCTTTTACCTTCTATGGTCACTCACTACTTTGCTCTAGAGTACTTATTGCTTAGCTTATGAAGTTGGTGTCTTGCATATTGCAACTGATGGATGTGATACTTTTTTATATGATCTTAAAATTTCTACTTGGCTAGTTTCAGCTGATGCAATTTAAAATGTGTCATGACAAACACGAATGTACATCTAAGGCTTGTTCTGAGTGAAATGCTAGTTGAAGGACATTTCCTTGTAATGATTTTTTTGTTTTGATTTGTTTTTCGTTTAGGAGGCATAAGCTAATTTGTTAAGTATGCCAGTTTTTATTGCTCCCCCTCCTTCACATACGCACAGAATTATATTTTTCCCCTTAATGATTTACTAGCTACCATTTTGTGCTGTAGAACAGAAGAAGCAGAAACTTTCTGAAATAAAAGCTGGATTGGAGGATTGTTTTCAACAATGTTAGTAACATAAAGCCCAAAAGCTGGTAGTAGTAATTCTAATTACTTGCTTGTTGATTTTCATGCGAAGGTTACTGCTTTTGATTGGAGTAGTAATTCTAATTACTTGCTTGTTGCGTCTAAGGACGCCGGAAATGCCGTTGAGGCTGTGGATTGCGGGATATGTACTTCAATGTGTTCTTCATATGGTTTGTGTTTGTTTTGAATATAGGAGAAGTTTGAATTCTTGCATAGGTGAGATACAAAGTGTCGCACTTTAAAGATTTGAAGTAAAAGATGGCGACACAATCCAGCAATATCCGGAGACAAAATGAAGCTTGCACTCGCCAAACCCCAGTGAGGGTTGCACACCTAATTCCTTAACCCCAAAGGGGCTCTAAGACGTCGCGAGCAGAAAATGAGATCGCCGCCTAATTCCTTAACCCCAAAGGGGCTCTAAGACGTCGCGAGCAGAAAATGAGATCGCCGCCTAATTCCTTAACCCCAAAGGGGCTCTAAGACGTCGCGAGCAGAAAATGAGATCGCCGCCTAATTCCTTAACCCCAAAGGGGCTCTAAGACGTCACGAGCAGAAAATGAGATCGCCGCTTAATTCTTAACCCCAAAGGGGCTCTAAGACGTCACGAGCAGAAAATGAAATCGCCACCTAATTCCTTAACCCTATAAAAGGGCTTTAAGACGTCGTGTGCTAAAATGAGATCGCCGCCTAATTCCTTAACCCCAAAGGGGCTCTAAGACGTCGCGAGCAGAAAATGAAATCGCCACCTAATTCCTTAACCCTATAAAAGGGCTCTAAGACGTCGTGTGCTAAAAACTCTCGTTAGGGCTAGCACCCGTGCACCTATGCTGGGCTAGCACCTGTGTTGGGCTAGCACCTATGCTGGGCTAGCACCTATGCTGGGCGAGCACCAACCTGTGTTGGGCTAGCACCAATGCTGGGCTAGCACCTATGCTGGGCGAGCACCCATGTTGGGCTATCCCCCATGTTAGGGCTAGCACCTGTGTTGGGCTAGCACCTATGTTGGGCTAGCACCCATGCCGGGCTAGCACCCATGTTGGGGCTAGCACCCGTGCTGGGCTAGCACCCATGTTAGGGCTAGCACCCATGTTAGGGCTAGCACCCATGCTGGGCTAGCACCCGTGTTGGGCTAGCACCTATGCTGGGCTAGCACCTGTGTTGGGCTAGCACCTATGCTGGGCTAGCACCTATGTTAGGGCTAGCACCCATGTTGGGGCTAGCACCCATGTTAGGGCTAGCACCCGTGCTGGGCTAGCACCTATGTTGGGCTAGCACCCATGTTAGGCTAGTAGTTTAATCACTTCGCCTTGTCCCAAAGCTCGTGGTTGTTGGGCTGTGGACTGTAGATCTTATCATTTAGGCCTTTAGGCCCCACGAACAAGGGCTTGTACCCTTAGAATCAGGCTGGGCGCTCTCCAGAAGGGTACAAGGCCCACCTGACAGTCACATGATTTTGGGGGCCCAAAATCATGGCTGGATAGGCCCATATCGGGACTATAAATAGAACCTTGGGATCAATCCAAGAGGGGGACCCGAGTTTTTCTCAGATGGTACTCTCAGCGAGTACAAATATATATTAAAAGGGAAAAAGAAAATATGATAAAGGGGAAAAAGAAAGTTTTTTATTAAAGGGCTTGACAAGATATGAATCCTGCTCCTACGTATCTCCCGGTGGATGGAGAATTCAAAGCTTACGTAGTTCTTTGGTAGAAAAAGTTTGTATGTTGGTTGTTTTTAATTGTGAAAAAGATTTGATCGCGCCCGAGCGAAAAAGTTTGATTGAAAAAAAGGAAACGCGGTCTACTATCGTTGTTTGGATAGCTTAATGAAGACCGATAAAAAAGTTTTACCTACTACCGTTATGAGGGTAGCTTAATGAAGGTAAAATGTAAATGTCAGCTGTTCGGGATGCTGCCGAACTGCCACTGACGACAAGGGATTTGAAAAAAGAGACGGACTCGCACGAGGGTGATGGTATCCGTTTGAAAACGCGCTCGGGCGTGAAAAAGGTTTAAAAACGCGCAAAGGCGTGAAAAGGTTTGAATTGACCACGAGGGCCAAGAAAAGGTTGGATTGGCCACGAGGGACCAATAAAGGGTTAGGCGCATCGGGCGCGTTGAAAATGGAATGACGATTGCCCGAACAACGAGACTTACGTCAAGCATTCGTGCAATTGGGGAATGGAGAGACATACGTCCAACCATTCCTTTTTCATTCAAGTTTTTGTTTGTTGTTGAAACTCAAAGAAACCTTAAAGAGGAACAAAACATTTGGCGAAAAAGTTTAAGAAAAGGTTTGTTGCTCAAATTAGTTGTTGCAACCTTGAGCGAATGTTGTCCAAATTTTGAAAGGATGCATCAAGTTTTGTTTCAAGCTCATGATGCAAAAAGGAACAAGCTTTGTTCAAAAGTGTTGGAACTTTAAGAACAAAGTTGTTGAAAAAAACATGAACAAATTTGTTGTTCAAGTTTGTTGAAAATCATGAACATAGCTTGTTGCATAAGTTATTGGAACTCAAGAACAAGTGTTATTCAAGTTTGAAAAATGAATAAATTTGTGAAAAGATGCACAAGTTTGGAAAATACACAAGTCCGACTCAAATTTGAGTTTGGTTTTGAAAAATGAACAAGTTCGGCTCACGTTCATGTTTTGATTGAAAATCATGAACAAGGTTATTGTTCAAGTTTAGTTTTGAAAATAATGAATGTAGCTTATAGCTCGAATTTGATTTTGAAAGTTTAACGAACGTAACTTGTTTCGCAAGTTATTCAAAAAGTATTGCTCAAACTTGTGAATTTTCCAATATCATGCAAAACTTGGTATGGTTTGAACAAAAATGAATTTTAATCCTCTTAGGTTCTGAGTTTTTGGGTTAGAACCTCAAAAATTGGCTTTTTAGGAGCCTGAACTCAGGTTCTGAGTTCTGTGACTTTCGCAGAGCAACGTGAACTTGGCTCTGCGAACCTAAGTTCTGTCATGGTCGCAGAGCGACCATAACTTTGCTCTGCGAACTCTGCGAAAAATTGAACTCAGAAGCTGTTTCTGAGCTTCTGTTCAGAAGCTACTTCTGAGCAATGCTTCAGAACCTTAAGGGGATCAAAAGCTTTGAAAATTTGGAAGAAAAGGAGTACAACAACTCAAAATGATGTTTTGCAACTTTGAGATTCCTTTGAAGTTTCAAAAGTGATTTTTGAGCAAAATGAAATTAAACAAATATCAATGATGCAAGCAGCAAATCAAAATGAAAGATAAAGATTTTAGAAGACTTACAGAACTCCTAGCAATGCGTGTATGGAGGAAGCTTGGATGCTTGTGATTTTGCAAGGTTGGAATGTTGGAGGTTTATGGATGATAAACAACTCTAATGTTCCAATTGGTTTTTGCTATGTATTGAACTCTGTTCTTGCTCTAGAGATTCTGTAATTGCTGTGTATTTAATGGTTTTTCAGGTGTGTTCAATTGTGTGAAATCCTTATGCATTGCATTCCTTTTATAGGCCAAAACCAAATCAATTGTCATGATGAAAATCTCCTAGAACCAGCTGCTTTGTGGGCTAAAACCAACATTGTAGTCGTATGTACAGTAAAGTGGTTTGTAGGTTCGCTGCTTAACTGTAATACCTTTTAATTTTTCTATGTTCCAAGTTCTGGGGATTGGACCCTTTATGAGATCTTCGAGACCGTATGCCCCTGTCCCTGTTTTCATGTGGATTCGGTAAGGGCCCTCCCAGTTAGCAGCGAGTTTCCCTTCGTTAGAATCCATTTGGTTTCTTCGGAGGACGAGGCCGCCAACTTCGAATTCTCGATTGATGACTCTTTTGTTGTGGAAAGCGGCTATTTTTTGTTTTAGCGATGCCTCTTTTAGAGCTGCCTCACTTCTACTTTCGTCCACGAATTTGAGTTCTTCTTGTAGGTTCTCGGCGTTGGCTCGGAAGTTTGTGTTGGCGCCAGTTCGCCAATTAAGTTCATTCAACTCAATGGGAATGAGTGCTTCCGTTCCGTATGTGAGACGGAAAGGTGATTCACCGGTTGTTGAGTAGGGGGGTCGTTCGATAGGCCCATAGAACTGTATGAAGGTGATTCAGGTTTTCTAGGTATTGTTGAAACCTCCGGTCCGTGAACTGAGTCCCGTTATCGGAAATCACGAGGGCCGATACTCCGAATCTTACTAGGATATTCCTTTTGAAGAATCGAAGTACGTTTCTCGCTTTGATTTTGGCTAGGGGCTCAGCTTCGATCCACTTTGTCGAGTAGTCTACTGCTACTACCAGATATTTCAGCTGACCTTTGGCTTTAGGAAAAGGTCCCAATAGGTCGATTTCCCACCATGCGAAGGGCCAAGGTGACGCTATCGAAGTGATTTTGGCGGGAGGGGAGATGTGCATATACCCGTGTCACTGGCACTTGTCACATTTAGCCACATATTCTTTCGTGTCCTTGAGCATAGTGGGCCAGAAGAAACCTGCTCATAGTACTTTTTTAGAGAGTGCTTTGGCTCTGAGATGCTGCCCGCAGATGCCCTCATGTGTTTCAACAAGGGCCTCGATAGGGCCGAGGCACTTGATTAGTGGGGTGATGATACCTTGTTTGTACAACGTTCCCTCCACCAATGAAAATGAGCAGGCTCTTCGTTTGAGTTTAGTTCTTTCCGAAGGATCTTGAGGGAGCTCCCCGCTAGTGATGTAGCGAATTAGAGGTCCCCGCCATTCCTGGCCAATCCTGTATTTCGGAGCTTTCGTTGATTTCGAGTAATCGAGCTTTGTGCATTTTGACGCTTGGTTCTGTAAGGACCTTTTGGATTACAGTTTTGTTCTCGTTAGCGGTTCGCGTACTTGTGAGTTTTGAAAGAATGTCTGCTCGGGCGTTATGTTCGCGTGGAACATGTACCACTTCGACAGATTCGAACTCTTTCATTTTAGCTTGGACCAGCTGAACGTATTCTTGTAGATGTTTTTCTCTCACTTGGTATTCACTAGTGACGTGGGATGCTACTAGCTAGGAGTGGGTGCATATTTTGATTACTCTGGCTCCCATGTCTTTGGCTATTCCTAAGCCAGCTAGGAAAGCTTTGTATTATACGGTGTTGTTGGTCATCGCGAAGGATAGCCCCAACGATACCTCGATTACGATTCCTTCATCGTTTTCGATGATTACTCCTGCTCCACTGCCCTTTGAATTGGACGATCCATCAACGTAGACGTTCCAGATGGCCCATTTCTCTTCCTCGCAGGGAAAAGTCATTTCGGTTACGAAATCGGTAAATACTTGGGCCTTGAGTGCTTTCCGGGATTCGTAATGAATGTCAAACTCAGACAATTAGAGTGACCATTTCATCATCCTTCCGGCGATGTCAGGACGTCCGAGTATTTGTCGGATGGACTGGTCTATCCGAACAATGATGGTGTGTGCTAGGAAATATTGCCTGAGCCTCCTGGCCGCTACGACCAATGCGAGAGCAATTTTCTCTATTCTTTGATACCTCATTTCCGGCACTTGTAAGGCTTTGCTAGTGAAATACGTGGGTCTTTGTCCCTCTGGAGTTTCTCTGATCAGTACTGCGCTGACATCATTAGATGAAACAGAGAGGTACAGATAGAGAGTTTCGTCTTGATTTGGTCGCGATAAGACGGGAGGTTGAGATAAGGCGAGCTTAAGATGGGTCAGGGCGTCTTCACATTCATCGCTCCATTCGAACGTATTCTCTTTCCTTAGCAATTTGAAGAATGGGAGAGCGTGTTGCGCAGATTTTGCAACGAATCGTGAGAGCGCTGTTAGCATCCCGTTAAGAGTTTGGATGCACTTTTTCAACGTTGGAGTCGAATATTCTTTGAATGCTCAACACTTGTCGGGGTTAGCCTCGATACCTCGTTTTGTAAGATAGAAACCGAGGAATTTGCCCGCTTGTACCCCAAATGTGCACTTTTCAGGATTGAGTCTCATGTTGTACTTTCGAGTTTGTTCGAAAACTCTTTTTAGGTGGGCGGTATGATCAATCTCTTGTTCGGATTTTACAATCATGTCATCCATATATACTTCAAGAATGTCTCCGACAGAATTCTTGTCGTATACTTTGTTCATCATTTGTTGATATGTGGCCCCTGCATTTCTAAGACCGAAAGGCATTACGTTGTAGCAATAATTTCATGATTCGGTCATGAAAGCAGTTTTCGTTTTATATTCATCAGCCATGGGTATCTGATGGTACCCAGAATAGGCATCCATGAAGGATAGTAATTTATAGTCAGATGAATTATCAACTAATTTATCTATGTTAGGAAGAGGATATGCATCTTTAGGGCAGGCCCTATTAAGATTGGTATAGTCAACACACATACGCCATTTTCTATTAGATTTTTTAACCAGTACAACATTGGAGAGCCAAGTTGTGCACTTGGCCTCAAAAATAAAATTTGCCTCTAGGAGGTCTTTTACAGCTTTTTCAGCAGCCTCTGATTTTTTAGGAGACTGCTTCCTACGTCGCTGAGCTACAACGCTAGCACTAAGACTAACTATCAGATGATGGCATGCGACGCTAGGGTCAATTCCAGGCATGTCAGCTGCACTCCAAGCGAACAGATCAGCATTCTCCCTCAAGCAAGCGATCAGTTAGGCTTGCACGAGGTCTGGAAGATTCTTTTCCATTTTGAAGTTCCTTGAAGGATCGTCTCTAAAAGGAATCAGCTCGAAATCGCCGTCAAGAACGGGCCTTAAGATTTCGGCGCTGAGCAAGTCTTTCTTCTCCTTCTTCTACTCTTTGAGGTCAGATTTGCTGAACTTGGAGTCGAGCTCGACCACGTTAGTGTCCAGAGTGCTCGCAGCAATTTTTTCGTCATCCTTAGAGGATTGTTTTGACGAGGAAACTGAGCTCTGGTTCTTGTTAGCCTGGAGGAAACATCTTCTAGCAGCTTCGATGTCTCCGTGTAGAGTGACGACGGTGTCGTTTTTCGCATGGTATTTCAACTTCAAATGAGCGGTTGAACATGCTGCTCCCAATCCTGCTAATCTCGTTCTCCCTATGATGCAGTTATAGAGGGAAGGGCAGTCGATCACTAGGAATGGGATCTTGATCGTTTTTCTGGCCTCCTCCTTCCCGAAGGTTACGAGCATCTCTACATAACCCCAGGGCTTGGTTGATGATCCGGAATCCGTACAGCTTGGATCCAACATAAGGAGAGAGGTTTATCTCCATCAGCTGGAGAGTCTTGAATAACCCGGTGTACATGATGTCGCATGAGGCCCCTGTGTCAATCAAGACTCGTCAGACATCGAAGTTGGCCATGTATGCCTGAACTAGCAGGGGTATGGCTGAATTAGGAGCTCCGCCGGGCAGCTCATGGTCATGGAACGTCAAGGGTGGTTGCCCCCCAGATGGTATGTTGGGGATGACCAGCTGGTTGACGTTTATGAGTTCTTCAAACTTACTCTTCATGCTTCCCATGGAGAGGTTCATCGCTCCGCTAGTAATCACGTTGACGGAAGGGAATTGTTCCCAGGTGCACGAGTAAGGAGTTATCTCGACATGCTCTGGGAAGCTATCCAGCGTTTCAACAGACATGGCAACAACAATGTCTTGATTACTGCCATCAGCAATCTGGTCGACGATTTTTCTTTCGGGAGAAGTAGCCTTGTATGAGGATTTCGATTGCATCCTTGAGATGGATGCAGTCGTCGGTAAGGTGCTTGTGGCACTTATGGAACTGGCAGTATTTGGTCTTGTCGGCTCCCTTCTTTTCCTGGGTCGGAGGCTTGGGATATTTGATTCCCGCCTCCTTCAGATCGGCTGATGCGATCTCAGTTAGGATCTTCTCCCTTGACACCGCCAGAGGCGTGTATTCAGCAAAGCGACCGATGGGTTCTTTGCCCTCTTGAGCAGGCTGTTTGCCTTCTCGAGCAGCTTGTTTGCCTTCCCTCTTTTTCTCTTGGAAGGGCTTTTGGGAGGATTCAGCAGCAGGTTCCTCCTTCCTGGACTTATTTAGGTTGTCAGCGTACAACTCTTCTTCATACCTGATGTAAGTCTTAGCGATCGCTAGGAACTCGTTTAGAGTCCTTGGCCGATCTAGCTGCACAGCCTTCTTCATGTCGGTGTCGTGGCGAAGTCCCTTTGAAATAAGGTACTTCTTCATTGTCTCGTCCGCACCTTTGACTTGTACAGCCTCCTTGTTGAACCTCTCAATGTAGTCTATGAGGGGTTCATTCTTTCCTTGCACAATGACTTCAAGGGACGCCACAGTTTTTGGTTGGGTCCTTGAAGCCGTGAAGTGCGTAGTGAATTCGTGGCATAGGTCGTTTCAGGAATCGATGGAGTTCCTTTGGAGACCTTTGTACCACGTCATTGCTCCTTGCCTTAATGTGGTGACGAAGAGCTTGCATTTGACAGCCCCTCTCACCTCTCTGTAGGTGAGGACGGCCTCAATGTTCTCTATGTGCTCGTCGGGATCGGTTGTCCCGTCATACGAGTACATTTGTGGGGGCTTCTCTAGCCCCCGTGGGATGCGCGCCTCACGAATACGCCTTGTGAAACGGTCGTATGCAGGGCGTTCATCAACAGACGCTGATGTGGAGAACGAGCGTCTGCTTTGCCTCGGTGGATTCCTTCTTTCAAGCGATCGTCTGGAGGATCTCCTATTGGGTAACCTTCTGTTGGGCGACCTGGATTTGGAAGGACGCGGGCTCCCTCCCCTTCTTCTACATGGTGAAGAGGGACGCCATTCTGGGCGATAGATGTTGTCGTTTGGGACACTCTTTCTCGATGTCCATCAAGCGCCAATTTTGCTCCTCGATAATCAACGTTTGACGTTGTACCCTGCGGAGAATGTTTGACAGCAAGGCGTCCGTGGGGGACGAGTTGTTTGTCTCCTCATTAGGTCGATGGGGATCGTATAGAGGTTGCTCCTATAGTGGTATTACTACCTGAGGGATCTAGTGGAGAGCCTCCTCCCTAGGGCTGTCTAGAGGGGACGGTGTTGAGGTGTGTCCTTCGCGGTAGACGCGGTGGATTTCACTACGTACCTGTGAGCTAGCACCGTTGGTAGTCATGGTATATATGTGTATATATTTGATGAAAGGTTTGGCTTTTTGTTAGTTAAAAAACGGGGGAGCTTGTATTTTTCCCACAGACGGCGCCACTGAACTTACCTGATCAGAAATAGACTACCGGTGCAGTTTTGAATGGGAGGATTGTGAGTGTTTGTTGTTGACTGGAACGGCGGGGGGGGGGGGGGGGGGGGTGGGGGGTGGGGGGTGGGTGGGGGGTGGGGGGTGGGTGTGTACCTGCAGACACTCCGACGCTCAAGTCAGTATTGAGTTTGAAGAGGGGGATTAGAGAATGAGAAGAGTCTAACCTTGGGGACTGTTGAGAGTCCCAGTTTTATAGAGGTGGGTGGTGCAGGAGCCGTTGTATGGCACACGTGTGGCTCGGCGGTTACGAATTCATAGGAAGTGTAACCGCGGAGGAGAGATTCGCGGGAACGTGTGAGGGAGACGTTACCGACTATTTGAATCAGTCTCTGTTTGCTCTGAGCACCCCCCTTGCGGAGAGAAGGTGTGTTGCGAGTAATTTACCAAATGTTGGATCTGCGTCAGTTTGTACTGGACTTAAGTAAATTGGCCTAGTGCATTTGCTCGTTCCAGAACAAATGATGTATAATATTATTTTGTGAGTATCAAAAATCATGTGTTTTTAAATTCATTAGATGATGTGATAATTCATTTTTTTTTAGCCAAATGATGTGATAATTCATTGTTAGATGGATATGCGAATTTTTTTTTTTCCACTAAGAACGTATATATATTAACCTCACACTTTTAGTTTATACAATAGTTTTTTTTTTAAGTAAGTTATAATGAAAAGTCTTAAATAGTATTTTAGTCTTTGCAATCCATATTATGGTGTTTGGACGGTGGAAGAATAAAAGAAAGTAGTCGTAGTCCAAGTTACATTATTAATCATATGTGGTGTTTTTTATTAAAAAAAATAAAAATTAGAGTGGGAGATTGGTACCTTAATTTAAGACAATGAAACCTACGAGCTTAAATACGTATAAATAAATTTACATTTACATCTTAGGGTTATATTTTAACATAAAAAATTAAACCTAAAACAATACCATGCATTTACGAAGACACCATCCTGAAAACTTATAACTTGAAATTTGTCCAATCTTACTAGAACTAAACTAAAAACATATTTAGGCTTAATTTCTATGCAGGGTAGCCAGCCATTAGAATAGTGAAATTTCCCCCGTGTGACATAAGATCATCAACAACAACAACAATGTGTCAAATAAAGGAAAATGTTTGGTGTATATAGGGATGGAAATAGGCCAGGCCGGCCTACAGGAGCCTACGACAGGTCAGGTCAGGCTAGGCTTTTTTCTTAAATAGAGAAGACCTAGGCTTTTTTAGAAGCCTATTTACCTTAAAAGGTCAGGCCACAGGCCATTCAAAAAGCCTCTTAAGCCTATTAGGCCGACCTATTTAAGTAAATACGATTAATATTATTTATTATTATAATATATTTTGTACTTTGAATTAAAATATAAATTCGTTAGTAATTTAAGTTTATTAGTATAAATTAATTTTTTGCATATACAAATGTATTATTATAAACTAGAATTGAAATATGATGTAATATATAGTTAAATTCCCTAAAAACTCATGTTGATTACTAAAAGAGAGTTTAATCTAATTGATCTATTAGTTCGCTAGTCTATTTAAACTTAGATCACAATGCTTACTTAAAGATGTTCATATGATATAGGCTTTTAAACAGGCTAGCATACCTTATCAGGCTTTCAGAAGGTGTAATATCCCGCTTTAGACTCAAGTATTTATCAGTTTCGAGACATGCATCAGAGATACGTTAGTGAAGGGTGTTTTAATAAAATTGAGGCTTAAGGTTATAAATAACCAACAAACCCCGTTTTTCCTTCATTCTTTCTACACCCTCCTCTCTCTAGAATTTTCTTCCCTCTTCTCTCTACCCATTCACGCCATCCTCTCCCTTTGCCATCATCTATCAAATTTTCCTTCCTCAACTCTTGGAAAACATGCAAGCACTCCTTGGGGAAAGATTTGGAACAAGAGAAGCTAGGGAAGCAAGGAAGGAAAAGAAGATTCAAGCTAGGGTTTTGATGAGAAAGCTTATCAAGGATCATCATCAGTTTTAGGTGAGCTCCCTAGGGTTTTATAACCCGCTTTGAGTGAGTTTGTATGTGTAATTCATTTTATGCTAAAATATGGTTTTTGTACCATAATCCTAATAGTTATCAATTCCTTGCTAATCCTTGTCTTAATCAGTTATTTTGTAATAGAAAATAAGTCCTAACATGGTTGGGAAGCTTGGGTAACTTGGGTTGAGCTAAAATGGTGGAAAAATACGATTTTGAGCAATTTCTGCACTGTCATGGTCGCTACAGCGACCAGTCCGTCGCTGCAGCGAGCAGACCATTTTCAGGTTCTGATCCTGGTCGCTATAGCCATGGATCCGTCGCTACAGCGAGCTCACCAGGACAGCATTTTTCAGCTAAGTTGTTCGGGTGATTCGGCGCGTGTAAGCGACGTTTTTCGCAACTGTTTTCTCCAGAAAATTTAAGGAATCAAAGGACACCATTTTAACTCATCCTAAGGGCCTTTAACGGACAAAAATCATAAAGGAGCAAGGAATAGGTAACGTATGGACAGTACAAAACAAAGGTCCGAGAAATCGGTAATTAATGCAATTGAGTTAGTAATTCTTAAGGATGACATATGATAACGATATGTCTAGATCCTATGATAGGATTGAAAGATGATGTACACCATTTATGTACAAAGCTTAAGGAAAGTTATAACATTCAAAGCTTCAGATAAGCTTAAGGATTTAGTTTTCCAACTAAGTAAGAGGCTTATGAGAACGATAAGCCAAGGACCTTTATTATAGGTTAAGTAGCACACATTTATTTAACGATGAATGCATCAGATATGCATAAGAATATGAAACGTATTAGATATACATATGAGCTTAAGTTAAGAATTTAATGATAAAGATTATACGTGTTCATCAGACTCCAGATTATGCCGGATGGGATTTCTCCGAAAGGGCTATCCACACGTAAGTTGTAAGACTATGTTAAACGTGTCCAGCAGGCTCCAGGATACGCCGGATGGGACTTCTCCGAGAGGATTGTCCACACGTATGTTAAAAGATTAAGCATGTTCAGCAGACTCCGGGATACGCCGGATGGGACTTCTCCGAGAGGGTTGTCTACATGCAAGATAAGTTAAATTGTGTTCAGCAGACTCCGGGATACGCCGGATGGGACTTCATCGAGAGAGTTGTCCACACAACGATAAGAGGAGTCTGGTGTTAGCCTGATATGATAGGAGTTTCACCGGTATGATGGGAGATGTACTTCGGGGTTACTTCACCCGGATGCACTCCGTAAAATGAACCAAGATAATGATTGTTTGTTCAACGCTGACTTACTAACTTTATGATTAAGAATGATGTATATTGATACTTATGAAATTATTATGAGAATATGACAAGTAGTCAGCAGAGAAAGAAAGTGATCATAGGATGTCCCCAGATCACTAAGTATAAGTTTAAGTTTAAGGCTAGAATATGATAAGTATAAGATTAAGACATGTAGTGATCCTAGTTTTTCCCTTGATCGTGAAATATGTAGAGAATGATGGCGATCGTAGGTATCCCCAAGATTGCCAAAAGTAGGCACGGCGACCCTAGGTTCCCCGTGGTTGCCAACAGTAGGTTGGGCTGGAGCTCACTAAGACATTATGTCTCATCCCAATCCTTCTGGTGCAGGTTTGCAGGTAAGCAAGAGGTTTTTCAGATGCAGATCTTCAGGGACACGCTGGATGGAGTGCAGTTGCTCGTCATGGATAAGCTCAGAAATTCATCAGCATATGTTTAAGTATTTTTTTAATGATATTTGAATAACTGTATAAACGAGCCACTTGTACCCTTTCAGTTGTATGTATTAATAATATTATTGAAAATTTTAATGTATCCGGTATCAGATTAATACACATGCTAAATATTCTAGATAATTTAGTATAGGTGTTACAGAAGGCCAGACTCAGGCCTCAAAAGTAAGCCTATGACAGGTCGCAGGCTAGGCTTAGGCCTTAAAAAATTTGGCAGGCCAGGCTTAAGCCTTGCAAAGCCTAGCTCGGCCTAGCCTATTCCCACCCCTAGGAATATACCTCATACTTTAAAAAAGAAAGATATAAAGACAGAGACTCTGATGTAATATATGTGATAGATTAATGTCGTGATAAAAATAAAAAGGTAAAAATAAAGATAAAAATGAGGATTTGGACCACCTGTTGCGAGACAGAGCGGCAAGTGTGGTTTTATGAGTGTGAGGAGAGAGACCAAAAGTTAAGAATAAAGAGATGAAAATGAGGGAGAGAGATAGAGACATAAAGTGATTAGAGGGAGTGCATGAGGGGATCAACATATGATCTAGATCAATAAAATGAGTTTCCAAATATCACGGTTGAAAAAAAAACCCAAGATTTTTCTTATTGAACGGAATCAATTACATGAATTAAGAGATACTCTTTCCGCCCCTTAATAAGGGATCATTTTGTAATAATATATAATTTTGCTGTTAGCCTGCATTTTCGATAGGCTCAATTAAATGCAGTCTATAAGGTTTGACTTGTCATTTCAAGAGAAAGATGTTATTTTCGACAATGAAGAAATTGTCAAGGTTTTCTGTTTGTTGAGAAGGTTTCGACAAAGTCTGGGACGAGAAAGTTAAAGGACAATGACTTCAACAAATAGAAGACTAGAAGCTGATAATGGATAAGACCAAGTAACTGTTGTCGAAGGAATAAAAATCAAGTTCAAAATCAAGTTTTCCGTTAAGAGACGTTGGTGGCAGTTATAGTTTAGATAGGATTGTATCGTTATTTCTCTTAGTATAAATAGGAGTTTTCCATAAGGAAAACTGGTCACAAAATTATATACAGAAACTTAACACTCAGAATATCCATGTCAAAGTGAGAAATGAGTAACAAACAAATGTATGATCCTTGTGAACAACTTTTTATTCGATTCAATGCAATTTAAGTTTGTTTCTTAAGTTTTCTCTTGCATTTACTTGTTTTCTATACATTCACATCCAAGTTCTATCTACTAGTGATAATTTCGACAAATTCAATTTGATTGGATTTGAAGATTATCTTCTTCCTTTATAAAACAAATTCAAGAATACCATGAACAGGCAAATATTTCTGGGAAAGTTTAACACACAAATGTTCTGAGATTCCTGGTTGATCTCGCAAGTAAACATTTTTGTAACCAACAATTGTTTATCAAAAATCAGTGTAAACACTTGTCTCTCAATTCAATATATCCCACTTTGCATTTATGATGATGGAAAATGCATAATACTTGACAAAAACACTTAAAACCATTTTTTCTCTCATTCACTTATACATTTTTCTTATTAAGTGTAAAATGAGCAAATGACTCACTTAATTTAGGACTGAGGGAGTACTACAATTTTATATCAAAAACCATAATGTTCCATCAAATGACATAAACTTTTAGAAAAATATTTAAAGGAAGCACCAATGATAAGCTTTTATACAGCGTAACTACATATAAATAAATAAAACTAAGTTGAATGGTATAAGATCAACCATATATTATATGCTCTTCAAAATCGGCCACAAATGGGACCATATTGATAAGGTTGAATGGAATTTGTATTAAACTACTTATGGTTGCCGGTGTGGAATTTTGGTTAACTCCAACTAAACATGTCAATATATTATTTCGAAGATGAAGGACAAAAGCATAGTAGACAAGATATTGTAATTTATTTCATACATGTTTTGTTTAATTATTTTGTTTTCTTGCTTCATCTCAACCACTAATAATTATTCCCGTGCAAATATAATTATTAATGTAGACTTTTGTCTCTTAAACCACTAATGATTCATGATATGTTTAAATACTTTCATGTGGCTAGGGTTAACCCAAATATTAGTATATAAAAGCCCTTTTATTTTGTATATCCTTATAAAAAATTTAACCATGGGAAAAGTTCATCCCCAAGCACTAGCTTCCTCTACAACTTGCAATTTCACTTCCAAGCAAGAGACTTTCACCCTATGGATGAAATCTCTTGTATTGAATGGAAAGGGGTGTACCGTCTTTGATTCCAATGGTCAAATTGCATATAGAGTTGATAACTACAACTCAAATCATAGAGATCAAGTTCATCTCATGGATCAAAGAGGAAATACTTTGTTTACTATACTTAAAAAGGTAAGCAAAACTTCATTACTATATGTCAATATCCTATAAACTTGCAAAGTTTGTTCAGCACGATTGTGGCCGCAACATCATTTTTTTTATCACGGCCACAACTGTGACTACATCAGTTGCATTTTACTATAATTTTTTGCAATATAAAAATCGCAACACAATTGTAATAAATTTTGTAATTTATCATCCTTTTTGATAAATCAATCAGTTTTAACATGTGTACTTATGTTTGTGTGTGCAGCAATATAATTTGTCTAGGTTTTGGGAGGGTTACAAACTTCCGGCGACAAGGAACGACCAGAAAGGACCATGCTTTCGAGTTGGTAAAACTTATAGCATAGCATCTCTAAATGGGATTCAAGTTATGAAGTTGAACTTGGATTGGATAAAAACCAACCATATAATTATAAAATAGAAAGCATCACTTGCAAGCCAGCTTGCAAAATATTGGACAAGTTTGGAGTGATAGTTGCAGAGGTAATAAGATTTCTAACATTTTTTCGGCAAAGTTTGGTAAATAACATAAACATATATAAATGCTTAAATACATGTATTAATTTATGTTTTTTCTATGAGCAGCTAAGGAGAAAGAAGTCAACTTGTGGAATTGATTTAGGAGATGATGTTTTCACAATGGTGGTGGAGCCAAATATTGATCTTCCTCTAATTATGGGAGTTGTTGTAGCTTATAGCCTTATTAAAAGTAAAATGTAATTAAGTACTTTGGAAAACAACAATGATTTGAATCTTGTGGAAGTCATTTTGGTTATTGCTAAGCCCAGATTCAAGTTTAAGCTTTGGAAATGGCTTGTGATGCTTGTAGTCTAGATAACCATGATGAATGAATCCATTATCCAATCTCAAAATGACTTTGTTTAGAAAAATGCTTCTTGCACTTCTTTTAATTAAGGTGAAAAATGCTTCCAATTATATTCTATAATAACTCATAAGGCTATAGTATAATACAACAAACCAAGCTGCTGCAGAAAGAAGTTGGTAATTTTGGCTACATGGTTGCAAGTTGTAACTTGCAAGTGTTTCTGCTGATCGATCTAAAACATTTTTTTATATTGGTCATAAGCACTTTTTTTGTGATACTTTTTTTTACAGAACTTTTCTGTAGTACCTAGAAATCACTTTTGTATCAACAATTTTCTTCCCACTAGTATAAGTTTTCTTCCCACTTGTATCATGTAACACCCATACTAAATTATCTAGAATATTTAGCATGTGTATTAATCTGATACCGTATACATTAAAATTTTCAATAATAATAATAATACATACAACTGAAAGGGTACAAGTAGCTCGTTTATACAATTATCCGTATACCAAAATGAATACTTATACATAAAAGTGATAATCTCCTGAGCTTGTACTTGACGAGCAACTGCACTCCAATCCAGTATCTCTCTGATGAACTTCTTCACGAACCTCTTGCTTACCTGAAAACCTGCACCAGAAGGATTGGGATGAGACATAATGTCTCAGTGAGCTCCAGCCCAACCTACTGTTGGCAACCACATGGAACCTAGGGTCGCTGTGCCTACTTTCGGCGATCTCGGGGAAACCTACGATCGCCTCCAGTCTCTACATATTTCGCGATCAAGGGAAAACTAGGATCGCTATATGTCTTTATCTTATGTTGAACTTATGTCTAATCTCATACTTAGTGATCTGGGGGACATCCTACGCTCACTTTTTGTTCACTGGTGACTACTTTGTCTTATCTCATAGCATATAATATATATACATATTCATCATTCTTGTAACTTTTAAGTTA
This sequence comes from Medicago ruthenica, assembly GCA_018208015.1. Lineage (NCBI taxonomy): Eukaryota > Viridiplantae > Streptophyta > Magnoliopsida > Fabales > Fabaceae > Medicago > Medicago ruthenica. The sequence goes on along the minus strand of CM031373.1, from coordinate 37,450,310 downwards.
GAAAGTTAGCGTTGAACAAACAATACTTATCTTGGTTCATTTTACGGAGTGCATCCGGGTGGAGTAACCCCGAAGTACATCTCCCCTCTACCGGTGAAATTCCTATCATATCAGGCTAACACCGGACTCCTCTTGTCGTCGTGCGGTCATCCTTGCGGAATAACTCGTCCCACTAGCGTGAACAACAGAAGACACGACTAAATTAATAATCTTAACTTACGCGTATACCTCCCGTGTCCCACTAGCGTGAACGACGAGAGACGCGAATTAATATACTTTCAAATAAACTTTTAACTTATGCATGAACCTTTCGTGTCCCACTAGCGTGAACAACGAAAGTCACGACTTAATATTTTAATTAAACTCTTATGTGTGGCTATCCTCGCGGATGGTAACTACACTGTTCCAGCTTGCCGGAACCCCCGTGCTCTAACTAGCGAGAACACTGGAGACACATAGAATCTTTTAAATTAATTATCTTAGTTTGCCTATGACCATCCATGCTCCAACTAGCGGGAACAATAAGAGGTACATCAAGCATCTTCATATTAATAATGTTGAGTTAACAATATCTTAAGACGTAGTAATCCCGTCTCTTACTCTAAATAAAATTCGTACCTTAGTCTATACATTTGCATATCTAATGCATTCCTTAAGGGGATCAATCTCCCAATACTTAACATGTGAGTATAGGGTCATAGGCTTATCGTTTTCATAAGCCACTACTTGGTTGTTGGAATGATTCCCATACCCGTCTAAACTTTACCCTCGCAATTCTAAGCAATTCTAAGTTATTGCATAATCCTTGTTCCTTATAATTACATCCATTTGGGAGCTTCTTGGATGAGTTAAAATGATGTTTAATGATTCTTAAATGTTTTTGGAGAAAACGGATGTGAAAACTTCACCTACGCGCACCAGAACACCCAAAACAGCTAAGCTGTCATGAGCTGTCCTGGTGTGGTCGCTATAGCCACGGGCTGGTCGCTATAGCGACCGTAGGTAGAACCAAAATCGTGCCTGGTCGCTGCAGCGACGAGCTGGTCACTGTAGCGACCATGACAGTTCAGAAAAGTTCAGAAATTGCATTTTTTTACCATTTCAAACCATTCCAACTTACCCAAGCTTCCCAAAGGTGTTAAAAAGGATTTTCTTTTGCAATTAAACAGATTGAACACAAATGAACAAGGAATTAACTCATAATAAAGAATTAGGGTATACTTTTCTAAACTTTGCTCAAAATTATAATTACACTCAAACTTACTCAAAGTGGGTTCTAAAACCCTAGGGAGCTCACCTGAATCATGATTTGCTTCCTTGCCAAGCTTTCTCATCAAAACCCTAGCTTGATTCTTCTCTTTCCTTCCTTGTTTCCCTAGCTTTTCTTGTTCCAATCTTTCCCCAAAGAGTGCTTGCTTGCTTTCCAAGAGTTGAGGAAGGAAAATCTGATAGATGATGGCAAAGGGAGAGGATGGCGTGAAAGGGTAGAGAGAAGAGGGAAGAAAATTCTAGAGAGAGGAGGGTGTAGAAAGAATGAAGGAAAATGGGGTTTGTTGGTTATTTATAACCTCAAGCCTCAATTTTACCAAAACGCCCTTCACTAACATATCTCTGATACATCGCCTCAGCACTGATAATAATTCGAGTCTTAAGCGGGATGTTACAATCTACCCCCCTTAAAGAAATTTCGTCCTCGAAATTTAGAATTCCCTAATAACATATATGAATGGACCTTTCATACTTCTGACTTAGTTACTCCAGATACTTTCTACTAGCCGATTCTTCATTCACTTACTTATCAGGATTCCTTGATTATACTAGGGTCTGGCATATGGATTTCTCATGAACCTCGATTAAACTTGGATGGTTAGAACTGTTCCATAGCCACGACTTCCATCGCTGTAAGTCAAAAATATTTGACAATCTCTTCCATAACTGAGAGGCTTGCTGCACATTACATGATTCTTACATAATAGGGTGTGCGGTTATCAGAACCAATACCCGACTCATTAACTATGCCTCTTATCTACACACTTCGTGTGAATCCATCTTAAGGATATTTAACCTCGGATACTTTTACTGGGTAATCTCATCCTCCTCAAATATTCCATTGAATTCGTATATTTGACCTTTGCCTCGTATGACGGCATCTTACATATATAGTTATACCATAATTATACCATTCTTCGTATAGAATTATCCTTACTCTGAAACATCCGATATTGAGCATTCTCTAATGGAAGTAAAACTACTGCACTACCTCCATTATACAAATACAAGGAGGAGGCATCATTATGGTACCTGCTCCTTTCTTTCTGGCATCCTGGTGTAATACTTTCCGTAATTCTAATCATTACTTCCACTATGGAATTCTCAAGAGCTCGCGGAATCTTACAGATTACTCGCGTTCTGCTCCAATTGGTCTACGACGTCACTTATCTTAGTAACTTAGAAATCATCCTTCCTTACTTGGAGTTTGATGATCTTCCATCATTTATGTCACAACTTATTCTTATGTTCTAGCCGGAGCGTAAATATTTTCTATACCGATAAATCCAAAACTTATGGGAGTTTACTCCAAGTGATGAGTGGTATAAGCCGTCTCACATAACATTATAGTATAATTCATAGCACTTAATTCACATACATGATCGAGTACGTGTACACTACTAATGGGTACACTGCACGTCGCATCATCCTTGTCTGACTAACGGGACATCATTCTTGATCTTAGCATATCTGAGACACTACCACATCAATTAGGAATCTTTTCTTACTCTTAACTCATTTTGTAACATCCGGGATTTGCCTTTCAGCTGGCTTGCCAGGTTTTCCCCGCCAATGTTACTCATGTTTATTTCTTGAGTATACAACAACCCATAATGTAAATCATGGTTACATTCTATCGGCATCACAACCTTATTTCTCGTTCTGGACGTCGAATTCAAAATCCTTGAATATTCTTAACTAAGACGCGTTCGGTAACAACAAACCTGTTCTGATTGGCATCTTCTCACTTTAAACATTACTAGTTGCGTACCTTAGTTACTTATGCATGACACATAACTGAAAAGAGCGTGCTACACTACTGTCTGAGTAGCATAAACACTGCCCGATAAGTATACATTATTAATCACAACCTGGTGTATGCGGCATGTTATCATAATGTGGGTACAATGTAGAATAACTTACACGCCACCGCATTGCCATTTCTGATCAATGCTTCAAATTCACAAATTTCATCTTGCAAGTGCAATCTGTACTGATGTTGGCTCACGCCTAATTCTCTTTAGACTAACTTACTCTTCAAGCATACTTGATGTTACTGAGCTAAAACAGCTAAACTACCGTTTTAGCGGTAACTTCCATTAATTTTGACTTAATGAGCTAGAAGCACATTCTTCTTATTCCTTACCATATATTCTTAAACTATTCCAATATTCCATTCCTCATGGATTTCGAGGTTTGAAGTATTCCTCAACTTAACTTCCAAAATTTTCCATTAGAACTTGTGATATGTTCAAGTCGTCTCTACTTACCGTTATTCCGTATAATAAGAATTAAGCACTTAAAACCTTCTCGTTCCCTAAGCTTCAGCTTAGCATTGTTCATTAATTCATTCTTGGATTACTACTCCGCTGCGCAATCTCTAATTCTTAACAACTCGAGTTAGAATTGGAGCAATATACCACTATTGCCAAATAAATTCTCCTTGACCAATCCTTTTACTTAATCACTTTGTAGTTACCGTAACAAAACCATCTGACGTTATTGTTTCTCTTGTGGCTTAAACCATCTGCTTAACTTACTGATAGATCATTATTTGACTTTGTATTTCCTTTCGGACTTAAACCATATACTTACTTTCACGATAATACGCCAAAACACGTAAACAGTTTTTTAGCAACTGTTACGAGCCCAACAATGCTCCTGTGAAACCGCTTATACTCTGGTTCTAACTTTACTCTCCATACCCTGAATTCTGTAACCATCTCTTGGTCAGTTTAATATGTATAATAATTTTAATCACTGTAGAAACCCTACTAAGGGTAAACCTGGAGCAACTTAAATTCACACTTAATTCTCTTGTGGCAACTTCTAAAAACATTCTATGACTTCTGGAAATTCACATCTTTCATACACTGACGATTCGAGTCTCGATACCTTCCCTTTTATCCTTATCCGCAAGGATTTCATACTTATACTCTTTTCCGAGAAAACTTCGGTCTCTATGGTCTTACCATATCTCTTAGGTTACCTTCGAGTCCCTCCAGTTAACTGATCTTGAACTTCAACACCTTATCATTACCTTTTGATTCATTTAGCAACTCGTTACTGCATTAACAACTCAAAATCTGATTCTATTATCTAAATGATCCTCCATTAATAATAAGTAATTCCCATAGGTCTTCTCGACTATTGACTTCTTCACGTGGTTTTTAACAATCTATGGCCTGTACTTTCTACCACCTTCGAAAGCATACTAACATAAGGTGATCACTTCCGGCTTTCCAGAATAATTGTGTAAGGAAACCCATCAATTGAACATAGAACTTCTTACATTAACCACAACATAAACTTGCGTACTAGTGCCGATCTTTCTGATAATAAAGCCTCAAAATACTTCTCGGCTAAAATTCCGATCATTTCTCAAAATACCAGTCTACTTTAATCTTGTGTTGGCGTAAACTTGTCTTCTTTATCCAATCAAAGTAGTTCAACTTTGTTCGTCCATCAGTTCGCTAAATTCCAACGACTAATTATTCAATATCCATCTTTCATTGTGTAAAATTCCAGTTAAATTTAGCTTATTTCCAATCTCCTTACTAATAGAACACATCTGAATATCTGATTCACACTTCAACATGCAACAAGTCTTATTATTACCACTTATTCATCCATCTTAGTTCTTAGGTTGCATACCGTCTTCTCTCCTCAATTCACAAATCCGGCATTTACGGTTCGGGAGGTGCGGCTAATCTGATGGGGTTAAACTTACTTGCGATTCACGCTCAATGACCACACTTAAGTGGTTAGTTTCATCTGTCCAGATGATTCGCTTAATCCATGATTAATTCTCTTAACCGTTGGACATTAAAATCTCATCCGACTGGAGTTCGATTCTTCAGCACTCTATCTTTGCTGGGAGCCTAGAGGTTTCAAAACCGACCGAGAATTCCTCATTTCAAGTCTCTAGGTTTGGTACTGCAATTCCTTAACTCTGTACTCAGAATTGTTACTTAGTCCACACTTCACTTAAACTTCTCAAACTGTGGTTCCCGTTAAGGTTCCACGTCATTCCTTAGAGTATCCCATGATTCCCTAATCCTTATGTCTTCCGCAGACGAGGCATCGTCCAACGACGCGTCCCACTGGGTTGAGGTACTTCACCTTACTTTCTAAATATCTCTTATGTTTCTGAAACTTCGTCATTAACAGACTTAGCTACCTCACGGTTGATGGCCTCCATTTGGCATTGAATACTTCTTCGCCAATTCCGTCTCAAAATTCAATCACCTTAATCTTCGCTCTTCATAAACTTCATTCCTCCTTGGTCACATTCAGCTCTCGGACATTTATCCTAACTGTCATATACTAGATTGAGTTGATCAGGCTCAACTAGATGTGACCTTTAGAACAATATCCGGAACCCAATGGTCCCACTACTTTATTGAATTTTTTAATGACCCAAGGCACGGTCTGAATCGACCTGCTCTGATACCAATTGTAACACCCATACTAAATTATCTAGAATATTTAGCATGTGTATTAATCTGATACCGGATACATTAAAATTTTCAATAATAATAATAATACATACAACTGAAAGGGTGCAAGTAGCTCGTTTATACAATTATCTGTATACCAAATGAATACTTATACATAAAAGTGATAATCTCCTGAGCTTTTACCTGACGAGCAACTGCACTCCAATCCAGTATCCCCCTGATGAACTTCTTCAAGAACCTCTAGCTTACCTGAAAACCTGCACCAGAAGGATTGGGATGAGACATAATGTCCCAGTGAGCTCCAGCCCAACCTACTGTTGGCAACCACATGGAACCTAGGGTCGCCGTGCCTACTTTCGGCGATCTCGGGGAAACCTATGATCGCCGCCAGTCTCTACATATTTCGCGATCAAGGGAAAACTAGGATCGCTATATGTCTTTATCTTATGTTGAACTTATGTCTAATCTCATACTTAGTGATCTGGGGAACATCCTACGATCACTTTCTGTTCACTGGTGACTACTTTGTCTTATCTCTTAGCATATAATATATATACATATTCATCATTCTTGTAACATTTAAGTTAGAAAGTTAGCGTTGAACAAACAATACTTATCTTGGTTCATTTTACAGAGTGCATCCGGGTGGAGTAACCCCGAAGTACATCTCCCCTCTACCGGTGAAATTCCTATCATATCAGGCTAACACCGGACTCCTCTTGTCGTCGTGCGGTCATCCTTGCGGAATAACCCGTCCCACTAGCGTGAACAACAGAAGACACGACTTAATTAATAATCTTAACTTACGCGTATACCTCCCGTGTCCCACTAGCGTGAACGACGAGAGACGCGAATTAATATACTTTCAAATAAACTTTTAACTTATGCATGAACCTTTCGTGTCCCACTAGCGTGAACAACGAAAGTCACGACTTAATATTTTAATTAAACTCTTATGTGTGGCTATCCTCGCGGATGGTAACTACACCGTTCCAGCTTGCCGGAACCCCCGTGCTCTAACTAGCGAGAACACTGGAGACACATAGAATCTTTTAAATTAATTATCTTAGTTTGCATATGACCCTCCATGCTCCAACTAGCGGGAACAATAAGAGGTACGTCAAGCATCTTCATATTAATAATGTTGAGTTAACAATATCTTAAGACGTAGTAATCCCGTCTCTTACTCTAAATAAAATTCGTACCTTAGTCTATACATTTGCATATCTAATGCATTCCTTAAGGGGATCAATCTCCCAATACTTAATAGGCTTATCGTTTTCATAAGCCACTACTTGGTTGTTGGAATGATTCCCATACCCGTCTAAACTTTACCCTCACAATTCTAAGCAATTCTAAGTTATTGCATAATCCTTGTTCCTTATAATTACATCCATTTGGGAGCTTCTTGGATGAGTTAAAATGGTGTTTAATGATTCTTAAATGTTTTTGGAGAAAACGGATGTGAAAACTTCACCTACGCGCACCAGAACACCCAAAACAGCTAAGCTGTCATGAGCTGTCCTGGTGTGGTCGCTATAGCCACGGGCTGGTAGCTATAGCGACCGTAGGCGGAACCAAAATCGTGCCTGGTCGCTGCAGCGACGAGCTGGTCGCTGTAGCGACCATGACAGTTCAGAAAAGTTCAGAAATTGCATTTTTTCACCATTTCAAACCATTCCAACTTACCCAAGCTTCCCAAAGGTGTTAAAAAGAATTTTCTTTTGCAATTAAACAGAGTGAACACAAATGAACAAGGAATTAACTCATAACAAAGAATTAGGGTATACTTTTCTAAACTTTGCTCAAAATTATAATTACACTTAAACTTACTCAAAGTGGGTTCTAAAACCCTAGGGAGCTCACCTGAATCTTGATTTGCTTCCTTGCCAAGCTTTCTCATCAAAACCCTAGCTTGAATCTTCTCTTTCCTTCCTTGTTTCCCTAGCTTTTCTTGTTCCAATCTTTCCCCAAAGAGTGCTTGCTTGCTTTCCAAGAGTTGAGGAAGGAAAATCTGATAGAAGATGGCAAAGGGAGAGGATGGCGTGAAAGGGTAGAGAGAATAGGGAAGAAAATTCTAGAGAGAGGAGGGTGTAGAAAGAATGAAGGAAAATGGGGTTTGTTGGTTATTTATAACCTCAAGCCTCAATTTTACCAAAATGCCGTTCACTAACATATCTCTGATACATCGCCTCAACACTGGTAATAATTCGAGTCTTAAGCGGGATGTTACATATCATGAACACAAATATATATCTCTTAAATAAAGAAATCAATTTTTGTACTAATTGTTCAAAGTTTTTACTTGATAGTGATTTTGTAAAAAGATTTGCTAGATTATCACGCGAATCTGATGAAGAATTTCCTGAGGGAAATTCTGAAGAAGATTCAGATGTTGTGGAGCTTGCAATGCTTTCTAAAAGATTTCAGTGCTTAATGAAAAGACAAAAGAAATTTTCTAACAGAAGCAGCAACTTCAAAGGATCTGGTTCCAAGAGGGAAGATCAGAATGGTTGCTACAACTGCAAGAAGACTGGTCATTTCATTGCTGATTGTCCTGAACTACAGAAGGACAAGTCAAAGGAGAAATCTAAGAAGACCAACTCTAAATCAAGCAACTTCAGAAACAAACTCAAGAAAAGTCTTATGGCAACATGGGATGATCTTGAATGGCTACAACATTCTCTGATACAGAGTCAGGTTCAGACTCTGAAGATGAAGATGAGGTATATTCTGAACTTACTCATTCTGAACTTATTGAAACAGTTAAAGATCTTATGAACCACCTCAGAAGCAAGTTAAGTCAATTAAAATCTTTGAAAAATAAACATAACTTGCTGACTGATGAGAATCTCCAACTTCAGAATCACATCAATGAGATTGATGAAGAAGTTAGAAAACTCATAGAAATGGCTCATAAGAAACCTGAAGAAATTCCTAGTGAACAAGAAATTGCTCTTCAGGATTTTATCTTAACTGGAATCAACAGAAGTAAGGTTGCTTCTATGATTTATAATATTAACAGAAACAGAGGAGAAGGTATTGGTTTCAAAAATGATTCATTCAATCATTCAAAGGAAACAAACATACCATCCTGTTATGGAAATTTTATCAAAGGCACTGAGGTGTGCTTTGTACCTGCATCTGACAGTTCTGAGAAACTGAATCCATCAGAAAATGAGACTGCTAAACCTAAGGTTCTGAACAACTCAGAATCTAAAACTTCTGAATCTAAGGGAAAGATGAAGGCAGAATCTAAAACTCTGCCAAAGTCTAAACCAAAAGATTCTAAGTCTAAGACTATGAGGAAAACAGACTTTAAATCTGAAAAGGTTCAAAGTCTGAAGAGTTCAGAACCTAAGACAAGCAAGTCTCAGAATCTGAAAAATTCAAACTCAAATTTTAAAAAGGCTGTGTTTATGAAATCTTCAAAAGATATTAAACCAGTTTATACAAAACCTTTCAAACCTCAAAATGTCAGACCAAAGGTGCAAAAGAAGCCTTATCCTTTCAGGACTAACTAAAGAGGACCCATAAAGATATGGGTACCTAAGTCTGAAATCATTTCTATTGCAGATATGCTTAACAGTCAAAGAAAAGGAAAAGTCTTGGTACCTGGAGAGTGGCTGCTCGCGTCACATGACAGGAGAAAGGTCTATGTTCCAAACCCTGATCATGAAAGAGGGAGGAACTGTGGGGTTTGGAGGAAATCAGAAAGGCAAGATCATTGGTACTGGTAAGATATGTAATTCTTCCCTTTCCATTGATGATATTTGGTTGGTAGATGGACTAAGACATAACCTACTTAGCATAACTCAATTGTGTGACAGTGGTTATGATGTCCTGTTTAATAAGAACACTTGCACTATAATCAACAACAAAGATAAATCTGTTGTATTCAAAGAAAAGAGGAAAAACAATGTTTATAAAATTAATTTTTCAGAACTGGTTGATCAGAAGGTAGTTTGTCTTTTGTCAGTAAGTGATGAGAAATGGGTATGGCACAAAAGGTTGGGACATGCTAACTGGAGACTCATCTCTAAGCTTAGCAAGTTGCAATTGGTCAGAGGCCTACCAAACATTGACTATCACTCAGATGCTCTTTGTGGAGCATGCCAGATAGGAAAAATTACTAAAACTTCTTTTAAATCCAAAAACATTGTTTCTACCTCCAGACCCTTAGAACTGCTTCACATTGATTTGTTTGGTCCTGTTGGAACACCATCAATCAATGGTAAGAAGTATGGGTTAGTAATTGTTGATGATTACAGTAGGTGGACTTGGGTTAAATTCCTTAGAACCAAAAATGAAACATATGATGTGTTCAACAAATTCTGCAAACAAGTACAAACAGAAAATGATTTGAAAATTTTAAAAGTTAGAAGTGATCATGGTGGTGAATTTGAAAATGAACCATTTGAAACTTTTTGTGAAGATCATGGAATTCTCCATGAGTTCTCTTCTCCTAGAACTCCACAACAAAATGGAGTTGTAGAGAGAAAGAACAGATCTTTGCAAGAAATGGCCAGAACCATGATTCATGAATCTAAAATTGCAAAGTACTTCTGGGCAGAAGCTGTTAACACAGCATGTTATATTAAGAACAGAATCTATATAAGACCAATTCTGAATAAAACAGCATATGAATTATTTAAAGGAAGAAATCCAAGCATTTCTTATTTTCATCAGTTTGGATGTACATGTTACATTCTAAACAATAAAGTCTACCTAAAGAAATTTGATGCTAAGGCTCACAAGGGTATCTTTTTAGGATACTCTGAGATATCTAAAGTATACAAAGTGTACAATTCTGAAACACATGTTGTTGAAGAATCAATACACATTAGGTTTGATGACAAGAAGACTGATAATAAAATATCAGAGCTAGTTGAGATTTTTACAGATATACGGCTCTCAGTGGACACTTCAGAACCCGAACAAAATTCTGAGTCTGAAGAAAGTCCAGAAGCTGAAAAACTCTCAAAAGCTGACACTCCTCCTGAAGCCAATCAAGATCAAAATGGTTCTGAACAAGCTCTTGATGATTCTTCAGAAGAAAATCCACCCAGAACCTCATTTAAGTACAAGTCTTCACATCCTGAAGAGTTAATCATTGGAAACAGGGACAATCCAAGAAAGACCAGATCAGCATTCTGTCAGAATGACTCCTTAATTGGACTACTGTCAATGATTAAACCTACAATAACTGATGAAGCACTTGCAGATGATGGATGGATTGTAGCTATGCAAGAAGAACTCAATCAGTTTCAAAGGAATGATGTTTGGGATCTAGTTGCAAAACCAAATCAGAAGAACATTATTGGAACAAAATGGGTGTTCAGAAACAAGCTAAATGAACAAGGAGAAGTAGTCAGAAACAAAGCTAGACTGGTTGCTCAAGGCTACAGTCAGCAGGAAGGAATAGACTACACTGAAACATTTGCTCCAGTTGCAAGACTGGAAGCAATCAGGTTACTTCTTTCTTATGCAGTAAATCATAATATCATCTTATATCAAATGGATGTTAAGAGTGCTTTTTTAAATGGAGTTATTTCTGACGAAGTAAATGTCAAACAACCTCCTGGTTTTGAAGATTTAAACAATCCAGATTTTGTTTTTAAACTTAAGAAATAATTGTATGATCTGAAACAAGCTCCCAGAGCATGGTATGAGAGACTAAGTAATTTCTTACTTAAAAATGATTTTGTTAGAGGACAAGTTGACAATACACTTTTCAGAAAGACACTTAAGAAAGATATCTTAATTGTGCAAATCTATGTTAATGATATTATATTTGGTTCTACTAATGCCATTCTTTGCAAAGAATTTTCTAAGTTAATGCAGGATGAATTTGAAATGAGCATGATGGGAGAATTGAAATTCTTTCTTGGAATTCAAATCAACCAATGAAAAGATGGAGTGTATGTTTATCAATCTAAATATACAAAGGAGCTTCTGAAGAAGTTCCAGCTTGAAGATTGTAAATTGATGACAACACCAATGCATCCAACCTGCAATTTAAGCAAAGAAGACACTGGCTCAAAGGTAGATCAGAAGCTCTACAGAGGTATGATTGGTTCTCTGTTATACTTAACAACTTCTAGACCAGATATTTTGTTTAGTGTATGCTTGTGTGCAAGATTCCAATCAGATCCTAGAGAATCTCATATGACTGCTGTCAAGAGAATCTTCAGGTATCTAAAAGGAACAACTAATCTTGGACTTCTGTAAAAGAAAACAATTCAAATATTGTTGCTCTGTTTTCTAGTTTGCGCACACAATGTCAGGAACGAATTTAATGTTGGCTGAAGCTTCTTTTGCAACGGCTATTTCGTTTAATCTGACTCTTCTCAACAGCTCTTAATTCCTCTATGAAGGATTGAAGTTTTGAAGAAGAAGAATAAGACTCATAAGACTGAAAACGTAACACTCTGTTTTCTGAAACGCTTTTCTGCCAAATCTGAAAGTTGTCAAATAACTTAGAAATTCTTACAAACTTCTTATCTTAGAATTTCTTAAGTATAGAGTCTTAAATATGTGTTGTATTTTGTGAACACCACTGATAGTATATCAAGTGTTCAACTCAAACTTATTCTTTTGTAAATCTGGTTGATTCAAAGTCTCTTACTTAGTGTTTGAGCAAAGAAGTCTCTTACTTTGTGTTTGAGCATAGGAAGTCTCTTACTTAGTGTTTGAGCAATTGGAAGTCTCTTACTTTGTGTTTGAGCATAGGAAGTCTCTTGCTTTGTGCTTGAACAATTGTAATCTTTGTGATTATAGTGAAAAATCTCTTGTTTGTAACAAGGGGACTGGACTACTTCCGGTTGTGGAAGGAACCAGGATAAATTGCTTGTGTGTGTGTGTGTGTGTGTCTCTCTCTCTCTCTCTCTCATTTACTTTATCAGTTGCACAACACTCTGAAACAGAGCATCAGAATCTTATCAATAACAGATTCTGAACTGTCATTAAGTTTTTTGAGAAAGAAAAGAAAAAGCCAACACAATTCAACCCCCCCCCCCCCCTTCTTGTGTTTTTCTCACCTTCAAGCTCTAGTTTATAATAATACATTTAAATATAGTAAAAATTAACGTAGACTCATAAACTTAAATTACCGAAAAAGGTAACAAATTAACAATTTAATTCAAAATTCTAATTTAATATAATCATAATAACAAGTATACAAAATATTACTCATATTTAACTAAGTAAGTCACCGTGGTAGGCCTAAAAGGACTTTTTTATGGCATGTGACCTAGCATTTTTAGCTAAATAGGCTTTTTAAATAAACCTTAGCCTTCTTTAGTTAAAAAATTTATCTTGGCCTAAACTTGACGTAGGCTAGGTTGTAGGTTCTGTAGGCTAGGCTGGCATATTCTCACCCATACTTGTAATTTGGTTTACACACTCTAATCACTATCAACGATTCACTGCTCGCGATTTTATCATGAATTTACCTCATAAATTTGCATTTATGTTGTTTCATATTTTGTTTCTGTGTTATTCAAAAATTGCTTCAGTCTTGTCATTCTATGAGAAATCTCAAGGCACTCATCTTTTTTATATCCTTGGAATTATCATATAATTTGGAAACATATTAACTTCGGATATATCTTGTATATATATTGTGAACTTAAAAATTTATTTATTATTGCTAAATTATACTCTTAAACTTGGTCCTCTAACCTTTAATTTTAGCTCCATCCATGAACACTTTATTAAATTATGAGTTAAATAATTTTTTTTGTCCCTATAAATATATAAAATTCCGTTTAGTTCTCATAAAAAATAGTGGCATGTTTACGTCCCTATACAATTTTCCAACACAAAGTTTTAATCTCTATTAAATTCAGTTTTTTTTAACTATACTTAATTGTTTTTTATTTTTACATGGTATTTTGCAAGCATTTTTAGAACCTTATAAAAAGCTCTTTTACAAAAAAATATTTTTTTGGAGGGGAAAAATTATTTTTTTTTAAACATGAAATAAATTAAATATGAGTTTTTTTTTTTGGATAAGTCAGGAGAAAGGACAAGCATCAAGAGAGAGCAACGACATCCCAACTAGGTTGGCACCCCGTTGAACCTTCATCCTATGCCGCCTCACTCAAAAGTATTATTAAAAAAAGGGGGAAAATATATACAAGAGGGGGGACCAAACCAAAACCCTCAAAATAGGAAAAAAGAAAAGAAAGAAAAGCACAACCGACTAAGGGAATCTGTAAGTAGGCAGACCATATCTTTCTCTTAAAAAACAAAGTGTAACCCCGATGGTAACTCAGATAACCAAATTGTATCTCAAACATTCCAGCAGAGGAAAATCATTGGGCAGTAAGTGAGATCTCTCCCCTGGATCGGGTTCTATACGGCGGCTTCCCATGAAGTTCTTGTTGTTGCTTTAATTTTTGTTTCTGCTTCTTAGATAAGACAGGTGTGAAAGGCGCTTCAGCTGACTCCTTATCATAATCTTTGATTCTTTGCTAGAGCTCCATGTCTCACTGGATATTCGGATTGCAATGTTGTATGAAACCCTCTGCTTGCGTGATAACGGTGTTGTCAAGGGTTGCCACTTCAGAGGTAACAGTAGCAACCCGAATATCACTCAAATCCGGTGCAACAATTGAGTGCGCCACAACCAATGCATGTGCCTCCACTGTTTGAACCACACCAATGTTGACTTGTGAAGTTGCCGCATGTAATGTAGGCGAGGCAGTGGTTTCATCAAGTGCTACCAAGTTCTGGACCTGCTAATTACTCACCTCCCTTACCGAGTCCAAAGTTTCTTCATCCGAGTGCCCATGCACGTCAACGTGCTCAATAGGAAAAGTAAGCGAAGCAGCCGCAACCGGTAACTTTTGAACACTCACGTCCGTAATTACCGTATATGTTACCTCCACGTCATTGGAATGCACATCATCGTGCGCAACCGCAAACTCCAATTCCAACACCGGAAAAGAGGGTTGAGGCAACACGCCTTGTGGAATTGCGTCTGAAACGTCCTGCAAAGCAAAGCTAAAGGAACTGGCCAAGACATCCTTAAGAGTTGCAGTAGTTTGAGTTAAGGGTTGTGCTTGATTCACGACAGGTGCTGCAGCAAAAGGGGTTGCCACTACAACATATCTTAGAGTACCTGAAGTAGATGCTCCTATATCTTTACGGGGCTGCCGAGGGATTTTTGTGGCACTGGTTCTGCATCCATAGGCTTTTTACCACGGTCATTCTCCTTTGTTGTTTCTGGGTGCAGCCATTTACAATTCAAGATAAAAATAATGGAAATCTTGATCTATCAATCAAATTTTAAAAAGCTATTTTTTTATGGATACACATTTTATAATGTTATAAACATGTTTGAAAAAAATCATTAATTTTTTTAAAATTCAAGGATAATTAAATTTTTTAATTTTGGCAGAAAATAAACCTCATCTTAGAAGATTTTAGGAAAAAAGAAGTTTGTTATATTTATAAGGATACAAAATATATTTGTACTGGCAGTGAGTACAATGAATGGAAACTAGGGTTCTGGAAACTAGGGTTTCTGTGCTCTATTTAGGTCGTGCCCTGGGAATGATCCCAAGGTTACTATTTGTAGCCTCGACTTGGGCCTATCTGGCCATGGTTTTGGGCCCAAATTGTAAAGGGCCAAAACCATGACTAGGGCGCCCTCGTAAGCTGCTGAGGGCGCCCCCAGAGGATGTCCTTTAGGGAGGTCATCTGGGGTTATTTATGATTGTCAAGTGGGCCCTGCGCCCTCCTGGAGGGCGCCCTGCCTTACTCCAAGGGTTCAAACCCTTGTCTTTAAGATTTCAAGGCCTAAATGGTGAGATCCACAGTCCACAGCCCAACAAGCACGAGTCTTGGGACAAGGCGAAGGGATTACACTGTTAACGGGGGGATTTGTCTATGACCTTTGGTCCAGCAAGTGGGGCTTACTAGTCACGAAGCTATATGAAAAAACGAATACTAGCCCAACATGGATGCTTGCCCAATCATGGGTGCTCGCCCACGATGTGTGCTAGCCCAACATGGGTGTTTAACCCTGCGTGGGTACTAGCCCAACACGGATACTAACCCAACGTGGGTACTAGCTCCGTGTTTCTATTTTGAGTGCCTTAATGGGCGCTATCCCAACAAGAGTATCCATATTAGCCCAACAAGCACGAGTCTTGGTACAAGGCGAAGTGATTAAACTGTGTGTGTAAACGGCGCCGGGACTGGCCCAATGTGGGCGTGGTCTCTTTGAATCTTCAGGTTGAGGGCGCGCCTTAGTGGGATCCGACGGCTGACGTGAGGCGACCGTTCGCTCTCGCTGACGTGTTCGCATCGCAACGGCTCTCGGAAATCGTGTCAACTTAAGTGACATCATCTGCGCGTCTTCCCAGGCTTTGTACTTTGAACTGCTTCTCGGATCTACTTTCCCTGTCCCCTGTTTAGTCTTTGCCTTTTCACTTTCTCCTCTTTTCTCACTCTAAAGCGTATATCCTTCACAAACCGTAAATAGTTTCGAGAATCATCGCGCTCTCCAAAACCAGATTATTCCTATTCTCCTTGCCGCTTTCTTTCATACAAAACAGGTAATCCTTTTCTCGAATTCGTCCTCTGTACGTTAGATTTTCGTTTTTGTATTTCGGGTTAGGATATGGTAGTTATCAGAGAGTGCGACAGGGAGGGCAACGTCATATCTCCGGCCAATTCGGAGGAGAGGGATATGTTATTGAGAGAGGCGGTTAGACTTGCGAAACGATCGGATGGGACCACCGATTGGGTTGCTTTTGAAAACGCCTATTATGGCCACTCTGTTTTAGGATAATTTTCAAGCGATTCGAGCGATAGTGAGGGGAAAGATGATAGTGGGAATTCATCTGATTGCATTATTCTTTCTGTTCGTCCAGGTCCCTCCCACATGAGAGAAACTCGTTGTATGGCGTCTGCTAGTAGTTCGGGACAAGGGGATTTTGCTAACGAAGTGATGCGCTCGAAGTCCACGTATATGGATCCCCAGCGAGTGGCGCTGTTCCGAAGCAAACTTAGTGTTTCCTCGACAGGATTCGAAAAAGACGTGATTCTTGAGCCTTGCCGCCCTGGTGAGAAAGTTTATTTATGGATGCCAAGGGGCATAGCTCATGAGTTCTTCTATATGTACACGGCCGTCTTTGAAGACTTGGGCGTGAAGTATCCCTTCACGCCCTTCGAAGTAAGTGTTCTGAAGTGGTTGAACGTGGCGCCCTCGCAGCTTCAGCCCAACAGTTGGGCATTCATCCGGGCCTTTGAGATCGCGTGCGAGGGTTTAGGCTTTGAACCCTCCGTTGGTTGCTTCTTTAGTTTTTATGGTACTAAGGGGGTAGACAAGTTGTCCTGGGTGTCAATTGGCGCCCATCCTGGAAAACAGTTGTTCCCGCCTTACGCTTCCCATTACAAGAATTGGAGACGAACCTTCCTTAGGGTGAGGGGAGGAGAGGATTGCGAGGACGCCGCAGTGCGCGTACGGGGCGAATTAAAATTTCCAATCTGCTGGATGAGTTCCCCAGCCTCTGTTACTGGGTTTGCTTACGAGCAGTTGAGTGAGTATGAAAAAGATGTCATTTGTTTCTTGGACAAGATGCTGCCCATGGATATCCGGGAGTTGCTGAATAGGGAGGGGAATGTCGATAGCTTAGAGACTTACTTACGTGAGTTGATTTTGTAACCTTACCTGTTTGGCTTTTTCGCCTTTTCTGTTATTAACTTGTGTATTGGCTTTGGTCTTTGACTTGTAGAATCAATGGCGCCTTTGGCTGCTGCGGAGAGGAAGAAGTATTTGGTCGAGATGAAGGCCAAGAAATCGGGCGGGGTGTCGGTCGCTAGCGATCCTTCTAGGCTTATCCTTCGCAAGTCTAAAAGGAAAGCTGAGGTTGTTCTTGAAGCTCAACCTGAGTGCGACGTTGACGCTGAAGTAGCGCGAGAGAAAGGTCAAGAGGAGAAGAGGATGAAAGCGCCAGAGGGGGAGGAGAGGATGATGAAAGAGAGGAGGTCCAAGAAGGCGCATTCTCGTCCTGCCGCTGAATTTACTGGTCCCAGCCGGGAGGTCCAATCTTTTTGGGACAAAGACTTCGATTATGGAGCTTATGTGAGAGAAAAGATGGTTTGTAATCCCGATGATGTGGAAGCTGGGACGCAGAGCTCCGTTCCCTTCATGACCAGGGATGTTGGCGTGAACTATTTGCGATCTATTATGCTCTTGATGGCCGTGGATTGCAAGTATGAAGAGTCGGTGTGTAATGGAGAAATGCTATTGGGTAAGGTGAGGTCGCTGGAGAAGGAATTGCAAGAAATCCAAGAGAGCAAGGAGAGGGAGGTCAGGGAGGCTAAAGAGGCGATGAGGTCTGAGTGTGACGAACGTATTAGTGATCTGAAGATTGGCCATGACGCCGACTTAGCTGGGAAGGATGCGGTGATTATGCGGCTGAGGGATGAAGTTGCCTCAGGAGGTGAGAGAGAAATGGCGTTGAAAGCTGAGGTCTCGGAAGCTAAAGGAGAGCTGGCTCTGTCTTTTGAGAGTGGTTTTGATCGTGCAAAGGAACAGGTCGCCTTTCTTCATCCGAGCGTCGACCTCTCGTCTCTGGATTCTTTTAAGATTGTTGTAGACGGCGCCCTGGTGGACGAACCGTAATTTTTTGTTGTAATTGTTAATTTTGCTTTGATCTTAGTGAACTCTCTGAATTCGTAGTGATGCATTATTTGTACTATGTTGCTTGAATTTCTTCATTTTAATGGCGATGCTAACGATGTTTCCTGGGCGGTAACTATTATTTGTCTATTTCGCGACTTGCTAAAAATTGTCAAACCGTTTTATTCTCAGTGTTATTGTTTTGTTGGGGCATCCTTTTACATGAACCCTTCTATTTTCGCAACATCTTATAGTTCCCCTTTTGGGGGGTAAGGAGTTAGGTGGCGGTCTCATTTTCGGCTCGGGATGTCTTAGAGCCCTCTTTGGGGTTAAGGAATTAGGCGGCGATCCCATTTTAGCACACAACGTCTTAGAGCCCTTTTTTAGGGTTAAGGAATTAGGTGTGCAACCCTCGCTGGGGTTTGGCGATCTCTTTTTAGCACACGACGTCTTAGACTCCTTTTTTAGGGTTAAGGAATTAGGTGTGCAACCCTCGCTGGGGTTTGGCGATCTCTTTTTAGCACACGACGTCTTAGAGCCCTTTTATAGGGTTAATGAATTAGGTGTGCAACCCTCGCTGGGGTTTGGCGATCTCTTTATAGCACACGATGTCTTAGAGCCCTTTTTTAGGGTTAAGGAATTTAGGTGTGCAACCCTCGCTGGGGTTTGGCGATCTCTTTTTAGCACACGACGTCTTAGAGCCCTTTTTTAGGGTTAAGGAATTAGGTGTGCAACCCTTGCTGGGGTTTGGCGATCTCTTTTTAGCACTCGACGTCTTAGAGCCCTTTTTTAGGGTTAAGGAATTTAGGTGTGCAACCCTCGCTGGGGTTTGGCGATCTCTTTTTAGTACACGACGTCTTAGAGCCCTTTTTTAGGGTTATGGAATTTAGGTGTGCAACCCTCGCTGGGGTTTGGCGATCTCTTTTTAGCACACGACGTCTTAGAGCCCTTTTTTAGGGTTAAGGAATTAGGTGTGCAACCCTCGCTGGGGTTTGGCGATCTCTTTTTAGCACACGACGTCTTAGAGCCCTTTTTTAGGGTTAAGGAATTAGGTGTGCAACCCTTGCTGGGGTTTGGCGATCTCTTTTTAGCACACGACGTCTTAGAGCCCTTTTTTAGGGTTAAGGAATTAGGTGTGCAACCCTCGCTGGGGTTTGGCGATCTCTTTTTAGCACACGACGTCTTAGACTCCTTTTTTAGGGTTAAGGAATTAGGTGTGCAACCCTCGCTGGGGTTTGGCGATCTCTTTTTCTTGGCGTTGTTGATCTGTTGCGGGTGGTGTCTGCAATACGAAATAGATGATATAGATATAATTTAATAAGAAAGCGGGGTGCCTCATTGAAAACCTCCGCTACTGCGGGGAAACGAGTGCTCCTTGCTTTTTACGTTAAACAAAAGGTACATGAAACTAAAACAAGATAACCGGTGTGACGGCTTCACGAGCTTCTCAGATCGCCCTTCGGATTGTCATGGCGAGTATCTCTCTGTTGGCCGCAAAGTCTGGGACATGGGCGAGTTTGTGTAGTTCTTGAACTGAGTTCGCTCCATGCGGTGGGCATGTCTCACTAGCTTTCTTTGTGAAACTACCATGACGCTAGGTTGGCGTGTTGGCCGACTTGAATCTCGGATCTACAGCTAGGCGACGACACACTTCGGCGGGGTTGATGTTGAGCGTATCTGTCTTCCGCTATTGTTTAGGTTGAAAGCTGGGCGGCCTATTATGATGTTGTAAGAACAAAGCGAGCTGACCACTAAATATTTAACTCTGACGGTTTTGGCACTGTTACTCATTCGATCCTTGACGGACGTTGATGAGGCTGGTGGATGATACTTTGCAGTGGCGACTTGCTGAAAACTGGTGCGTCAATTTACGTGTCATGTCTGGGTAGCTGATGATGGAAAAACGGGGTAGGTTCATATACCATCTGAGGGCGGCGTCTTTGAGTGTTCCTGCCAGCAGCTTGCACTTGAGCGAGTCAGCGGCGTCGATAATGGCCATTTGAGTGTTGAAAGCTGTCACATGCTCCACCGGGTCGCTCTTTCCATCGAAAGGTGAAAGAGAGGGTGGCTTGAAGTTTTCTGGGATCGACGCGTTCCAGACTTCGGCGAAAAGTGGTTGTGGATCCGGATCTACCGACTCGTCCTGCTGGGACCCGTTCCCCTCGGCGTGTTGTTGTTGCTGGATTGTCTCCATTGTCGCTTGCAGAGCTTCGTTGTGGTCGCGAAGCTGCTGGATTTGTTGTTGTAGGGCTTCTGAAGCTGCTGGGTCCGCCATCGACGGCGACGATGATGGTGGTTTGGGTCGGTTACGAAGATTTGGGCCGACGGTTGAAGATTAACGGTTAGGATCGAAAATGTCAGAGAGAGGATTAGTTTCTGAACAACGAACAGGTTAGGTTGAACGTTTGATTAGGGTTAGGGCTGAATCGCGGCGGATTCGGAAGTTTCAGGGTTGCTCATGGGAAATACGGTGGATTCACGGCATCCTGATGATTTTCAGGGGCCGTGGATCAACTGCCTTTCTTTCGGAGACGGTGGCTAGGTTAGTTTTACCGTAGCCCCACGGTGGGCGCCAACTGTACTGGCAGTGAGTACAATGAATGGAAACTGGGGTTCTGGAAACTAGGGTTTCTGTGCTCTGTTTAGGTCGTGCCCTGGGAATGATCCCAAGGTTACTATTTGTAGCCTCGACTTGGGCCTATCTGGCCATGGTTTTGGGCCCAAATCGTAAAGGGCCAAAACCATGACTAGGGCGCCCTCGTAAGCTGCTGAGGGCGCCCCCAGAGGATGTCCTTTAGGGAGGTCACCTGGGGTTATTTATGATTGTCAAGTGGGCCCTGCGCCCTCCTGGAGGGCGCCCTGCCTTACTCCAAGGGTTCAAACCCTTGTCTTTAGGATTTCAAGGCGTAAATGGTGAGATCCACAGTCCAATATTTAATCTTTAATTTATTATCCAATTAGGGAATCAGAATCGAGAGGTTCTAGATTGAATCCAACCTTGTAAATGGAGCAGAATTATTGAGGTTGAGTGATTAGTATTTGTAATTTCGCACATATACTCGACTGCCACAAAAAAAGAAGGGGGTAATAGTTATTTTGGTATATGAATGTGTAACAAGTAGCCACAATAGTACTTCAATGTATCGAAATTTTAAAATAGTCCATGATTGTACACTGTGTTAGTCAAAATGGTCCCTTACATTAAAATACTATGTTAATACTATCACATCGGTCCCTTAATATACTTATTTATTGTTATATCAGTCTTTATAAGTATTTACTTATTGTCATATCAATCCCTATATAAAAAGAGTTAATGTTAGCATTAAAAGCTTATTTCATATGAACGAAGTTAAATAAGTTATCTAATCTGTATGTTTCAATACACTAACAAACAAATAGATTAATAAAATTAAACCCCCTTTTGATATTTAACACGACATTTTAGAGAGTTCAATTGTATATGATATCATATTTCAGCTCTAGTTTATGATAATACATTTAAATATACTAAAAATTAACGTAGACTCATAAACTTAAATTACCGAAAAAGTTAACAAATTAGCAATTTAATTCAAAATTCGAATTTAATATAATCATAATAACAAGAATACAAAATATTATTCATATTTAATTAAGTAAGTCATCGTGGTAGGCCTAAAAGGATTTTTTTATGGCTAGTGACCTAGCATTTTTAGATAAATAGGCTTCTTAAAAAACCTTAGACTTCTTTATTTAAAAAATTTATCTTGGCCTAAACTTGACGTAGGCTAGGTTGTAGGTTCTGTAGGCTAGGCTGGCATATTCCCACCCAAACTTGTAATTTTGTTTACACACTCTAGTCACTATTGTAAAACCCAATCCCCGAGAACATATATAAAAGATAAAAAACACGCATTTATCATACATTAGGGTCCTACTACTTCATCGTAACTCATATCAAATATGCAATTTAAAAATTTCACCAAACATAGTCATATCACAGCGGAATAAAATCATAATCAACGTCAAATAAATGTCATGTCTCGGTCATAAGATACAACTCATCAGAATATATGGCAACAACAGTTTGATTTATAAAATCTCATAACATATAATCAAACAAAGAAAGTCCCGACATCCTAGATTATATCACCTAAATCTAGACTCCTCGAGAAAAGCAGATAAATATGAGTAGGCCTCAAGCCGTCCTCATCAACTCACAAGCAAGATGCTACTTCTCAACCTGCACGATGTCTACACCATAAGGGTGAGGCGACAAAAGTCACTGCGGGGGTAAGATATATGTTCATCATAAGAGATTAATAAACTCATGTAAGTTCAGGCAACAATAACACCAACATTAACACATCCATATATATATATATATATATATATATATATATATATATATATATATATATCACAAAAAGCCTGGTTACGTCTTACATATATTCATATACATCTCAAAAGCCTAGTTACATTAGCATATAATCATAACATATTCACATACAATCATCATCCGGGTTACCCCACAGTTATACACATATCAAGTACTCATACTAAATCATGTTTGTATATAATCATCAACTCAAGTTAAATCAATTCAATCTAATCACAATCACCAAGTATCCAATTACCAATTAGATGCACAAGTTCACACCAAAACATTGCCACATACGACGCTTCATGTGTATGCAATGCGCCTAAGGACTCTACATGCATGTGGTACCATAGCGATCTTAAATCACCCACCAATTTATTCTTGATCTTAAATCAACCACCAAGTTTATTCTTGTTCTTAAATCAAGCACCAATGTTTATTCTTGATCTTAAATCAAACACTAATAACTGACTATGAATGCATGGACCCACATATAGACTCGACAATGCACACCATCGTTATACAATTTACACCATCATATAACACACATCACCAATTCATCACCAATCGCATCGTCAAATCAATAAGGCCACACATCAACAATTCAGGTAATCAAACATCGCATCATCATCATATTCATTCATTCATCCACATAGCATAAGCATAATGCACAACATCTCTGTTTTACTTCATCATCAAAGTCCGTCTCTAATTAATTAATCTATAAGCCTTACTGTACTTATGTCCAATTTAATCAATCATAAATGTCACCATTAAACACCTATTAATCATATTTATGGGTTTGGAAGTCATTCAAGTGCATTGCTCAAAAGTCACAAAATTAGGGTTTTGCCACACTGCACAGGGCTCACAGTCGTGCTCCAGGGGCGCACGATCGTGTCCCCTAAGTGCGAGGATCATGCACGGTCCGTGCCACTGGGGCGCACGGTCATGTGTGACTACCAGTGCAGGATTTTCCGATTTTTACGTTTTCGCGTAAAAATATTGTTTTCAACATCATTTTTCGACCCAAGATGCACCGAAACATTTTCAAATCCTTAAACCAGTTGTCACCACTTATTACCTACTTAATATAGCTTAAAACAACATAATCAAAATCACTTGACATCAACTTATTGTCATAAAATTAATTATCGTCTCAAAAATCTGTTTTCTTCCAAAACGACTTAATTCCACAAACAAAACATAGCATCAACATTCCAAGTTTCCCATTCAATTCAACAAGATCATAATCACTTAAATCAACCAACATGAATCAACTTAATCTATTTCATCAACAACTTAATCATTTTCACCAACTTAAGCTATTTTTATACAAACAACAACAACAACTTAAACACAACCCAAACTTCATAATCTCATGAATTCATAAATCAATCACATAATCACGTTCATAATCAACTCAATTAAGCACAATCAACACCAATTATCATGTTTCTCATCAAATTCATCAAATTTCACAAATTTAGCAAAACAATATAATCAAACATGAGTTTTGATGAAACAACAACAACAATTCAGCAACTTAACACATGTTCATTTCAACCAGTAAAAAGGAACACGAATTTAACACAATTAATCACAAGTTCATGAATTTAAGCATAACCTAAAAATATCCCAAACAACCCATTTGTTTCTTAATACCCAAATGATGAAAATAATCTTCCCCCTTACCTTAATTCTTCACCAAAAGTGTTTCCTAGCTTCAATTCTTCACCTCCTAGTACTTTCCCTCTTCTAGCCTCTTCTTTCTCTCTTCTCTCTCCTTAGCCTCTTCTCAAAATTCTTACAAATGATTTGATCTAGTTCACTTAACACTACCACTTCATTTTTAAATATAATGGGTATGGGTCACTTACACTAGTGGACTTAGTTATGTCCAACTCTCATAAATAAACACACTACACTTTTACTACACTTAAACCTCCCCTTTTACTAATTCACCATATTCGCCTTACCGGGACTGGACTACTTCCGGGTTGTGGAAGGAACCAGGATAAACAACTCTCTCTCTCTCTCTCTCTCTCTCTCTCTCTCTCTCTCTCTCTCTCTCTCTCTCTCATTTACTTTATATCCGCTGCTAAACAACTCTGAAAATTGTTTCAGAATCTGATCAACATCTGATTCTGAACTAAACATAGTTTTTGAGAAAGAAAAGAAAAAGACAACACAATTCAACCCCTCCTTCTTGTGTTTTTCTCACCTTCAGTTGTTGATGATGATATTGATGATGCTATTGATGATGATATTGATGATGATATGGATGATGATATTTATGATGTTATTGATGATGCTAGTGATGATATTGAATGATGTGTGATGATGATACATGTTATATATTAAGTGACGATGTTTGATTAAGAGATGATGATATATGTTATATATTAAGTAACAATGTTTGATTAAGCGATGATGATATATGTTATGTATTAAGTGATGATGTTTGATCATATGAGAGTTTATATGATAAGTGACGATGTTAATAAGTGACGATGTTTAATCATATGAGAGAATATATGATAATGATGATGATGATGTTGTTGTCGAGTCTTATGTGTACTTGATGTGAGTCGAATATATGATCATGCATTCATTCATGAGTCAAGTCCAGCGACGACGTTAAGCGACGATGGGATCACTCGGTAAAATATTTCCGATATCCAAAACCCGGTACCACATGCATTAGAGTCTTTAGGCGCATTACATACACTTGAGTCATATTTGGTAATGTTTTGGCATGTACTTATGCTTTTATATGGTAAATGCTTAATTGATGAGTTCTTGTGATTGTGATTGAATTGTAAATGAATTGATGATACTTGGTGAATCTTTAGTGTTTGATATATGATTGAGAATTGCAATGGAGATTATAATCGAATATGTATGTGATTTGTATGTTGAGTTATATAACCAGACTTGTTTATTTAAATGTATATGTGATGATTGTTGATGTTGCTTGCCTTACATACATGCGTTTATTATTCCCTTATGTTGAGCATATATCTTACCCTCCAGTGGCTTTATTGTCGCCTCATCCTTGGGTTAATCCCTCATGGATGTAGACTTGCAGGTTGAGGAATAACTTATTCGTGAATATGTTGAGGATGGCGTTTGCCTACTCGAGTTTATCTGCTTTGGAGTCTAGCTTAGGAGCTCTGATTAGGACTTGGGGTTTTATTTATGTTATGTCATGTGATCTTAGGATCAAACGTTGTTGAGATGTTATATTGATTTATATGTTATGACCGAGACATGACATTTGTTTTGATGTTGATTATGTTTATTTCCGCTGCGATATAATTAAGTTGATGGAATTTTTATAAAGACTATTTGATATGAGAGGTATGTTGAAATAGTAAAGTTCCAATGTAGGATAAATGTGTGATTTATCTTTTTATTTATGTTCTCGGGGATTGAGGCTTTACATTTTCCACCTCTAGAAATAACATGACCAAGAAAACTCACTTCTCGCAGCCAAAACTCGCACTTCGACAACTTGACATACAACTTCTTCTCTCTCAAAGTATGCAACACAATCCTCAAATGCTCCGCATGCTCCTCTTTAAACTTCGAATACACCACCACAAACTGATCCAAATAAGGATGGAAAATTATATTCTTGTATTCCATAAATAGACCAGGGGCATTAGTCACACCAAAGGGCATCACAGAATACTTATAGTGACCATACCTCGTTCGAAACGCAGTCTTAGGCACATCCTCCAACTTCACTCGTATCTGGTGATATCCGGATCTCAAATCAATCTTACTAAACACCTGAGTACTAACCAATTGATCCATCAGATCCTCTATCCTTGGAAGAGGATATTTGTTATTAATGGTCACCTTGTTCAACTGTCGATAATCCACACACAACCTCATGCTACCATCCTTCTTCTTGACCAACAACATTGGCGCTCCCCACAGCAAAACACTCGGCCTAATGAACTTCTTCTCTAACAACTCTTTCAATTGTTTCTTCAACTCACCCAACTCAGAAGCAGACATTTGATATGGCGGAGCCGATATAGAACTAGTTCTAGGTACAACATCAATCACAAACTCTACTTCTCTCTCCGGCGGTAAGTCGGTAATGTCATCTGGAAAAACATCCGCAAACTCATTCACTACCGGCAAATCACCAACTTGAACATCACTTCCAACCTTCAACGAAGCAAACAAAACAAACACTTGTGCCGCTCTGCCCAACGACGCTTCTACTTGCCTTGGAGACAAAAACTTCCCTACATCACGCTCCTCCTAATAACCAATAAGCATCTTAAGCTCCGGACGAAGACCACTCTCAAACTTAATGCACTTCGATGCCTCCGCTCCAAAAGCATTATAATGTGGGCAAAAACGAGAAAGGCTCTCAAATTTCGCCGCATAATCTGCTACCGACATATTCCCTTGCTTAAGCTCCAAAAATTCAATCACTTTCTTGCTTCGAACATCTTTCGGAAAATACTTCCCAAGAAACTCTTCCTTGAAGACTCCCCATAAAAACTCGATTCCACCAACATCCATCCTCTGCTGAGTGTTCAACCACCAGAACTCAGCTTCCTCCACAAGCATGTGCGTAGCCAACCGCACCTTTTAAGCATCATCTGTGACCATCACTCTGAAAATCCTTTCGACGGCTGGTTCCTCAAGAAACGGTCTAAACGCAACTCATCAGCTCCTCCCTGATGATTCTGATAAACGTGAGCAGCAGTATTAGCCTGGGCTAGTGCATGTGCCATCGCGGTCATCACCTCGACAATCGCAACATCGTTTCTACCGACCATCTCTCCACTACACAACAGCAAACACCACCTAGTTAGACAAGAAAAACATCGACAGTATATACACATACATGTCGCACACAACAGGATAATCACCAAGTGTTGGCCCGGACTAGACCGACCTGCTCTGATACCAAATTGTAAAAACACAATCCCCGAGAACATATATAAAAGATTAAAACACGCATTTATCATACATTAAGGTCTTACTACTTCAACGTAACTCATATCAAATATTCAATATAAAAATTTCACCAAACATATTCATATCGCAGCGGATTAAATCATAATCAACGTCAAATAAATGTCATGTCTCGATCATAACATACAACTCATCAGAATATATGGCAACAACAACTTGATTCATAAAATCTCATAACATATAATCCAACAAAGAAAGTCCCAACATCCTAGATCAGAGCACCTAAATCTAGACTCCTCGAGAAAAGCAGATAAATATGAGTAGGCCTCAAGCTGTCCTCATCAACTCACAAGCAAGATGCTACTCCTCAACCTGCACTACGTCTACACCACAAGGGTGGGGCGACAAAAGTCACTAGGGGGTAAGATATACGTTCAGCATAAGAGATTAATAAACTCATGTAAGTTCAGGCAACAATAACACCAACATCAACACATCCATATATATATATCACAAGAAGCCTGGTTATGTCTTACATATATTCATATACATCTCAAAAGCCTAGTTACAATAGCATTTAAACATAACATATTCCCATACAATCATCATCCGGGTTACCCCACAATTATATATATATATATATCAAGTACTCATACTAAATCATGTTTGTATATAATCATCAACTCAAGTTAAATCAATTTAATTTCATCACAATCACCAAGTATCACACCAAAACATTGCCACATACGACGCTTCATGTGTATGCAATGCTCCTAAGGACTCTACATGTATGTGGTACCATAGTGATCTTAAATCACCCACCAATTTATTCTTGATCTTAAATCAAGCACCAATGTTTATTCTTGATCTTAAATCAAGCATCAATAACTGACTATGAATGCATGGACCTACATATAGACTCGACAATGCACACCAACATACTCATCATCGTTATACAATTCACACCATCATATAACATACATCACCAATTCATCACCAATCGCATTGTCAAACCAATAAGGCCACACATCAACAATTCAGGTAATCAAACATCGCATCATCATCATATTCATTCATTCATCTACATAGCATAAGCATAACGCACAACATCTTCGTTTTACTTCATCATCAAAGTTCGTCTCTAATTAATTAACCTATAATCCCTATTGTACTTACGTCTAAGTTAATCAATCATAAACGTCACCATTAAACACCTATTAATCATATTTAAGGGTTTGGAAGTCATTCAAGTGCACTGGGTACCTCAAAAAGTCACAAAATTAGGGTTTTGCCACACTGCACAAGGTGCACGGTCGTGCTCCTGGGGCGCACGATCATGTCCCACAAGTGCGAGGATCACGCATGATCCGTGCCATAGGGGAGCACGGTCGTGTGTGACTACCAGTGCAGGAATTTTCGATTTTTGTGTTTTCGCGTAAAAATACCTTTTTCAACATCGTTTCTCGACCCAATTCGCACCAAAACATTTCCAAATCCTTAAACCAGTTGTCACCACTTATTACCTACTTAATATAGCTTAAAACAGCTTAATCAAAATCACTTAACATCAACTTATTCTCATAAAATCAATTATCGTCTCAAAAATCCATTTTCTTCCAAAACGACTTAATTCCACAAACAAAGCATAACAACAACATTCCAAGTTTCCCATTCAATTCAACAAGATCATAATCACTTAAATCAACCTACATGAATCAACTTAATCATTTTCACCAACTTAAGCAATTTTCATACAAACAACAACAACAACAACTTAAACACAACCCAAACTTCATAATCTCATGAATTCATAAACCAATTACATAATCACGTTCATAATCAACTCAATTAAGCACAATCAACACCAATTATCATGTTTCTCATCAAATTCATCAAATTTCACAAAGTTAGCAAAACAACATAATCAAACATGAGTTTTGATGAAACAACAACAATTCTACAACTTAACACATGTTCATTTCAATTATTAAAAAGGAACACGAATTTAACACAATTAATCACAAGTTCATGAATTTAAGCATAAGCTAAAAATATCCAAAACAACTCATTTGTTTCTTAATAACCCATATCTTTAGCCTATTCTCAAAATTCTTACAAATGATTTGACTTAGTTCACTTAACACTACCATTTCATTTTTAAATATAATGGGTATGGGTCACTTACACTAGTGGGCTTAGTTATGTCCAACTCTCATAAATAAAAACACTACACTTTTACTACACTTAAACCTCCTCTTTTACTACTTCACCACAACTCTCTAAAATTCAAATATCAAACTTTTAACATATTACAAAAATGCCACTAACCCTTAAATGACCAAAATGCCCTTAATTACCCTAAATCAACTAAATCACCAAAATATACAATTAACAGATATAATAATCAAACAATTAATAATAAACAATAACATACAATTCTAATACTATAAATCAGGTTGTTACAACTATCAACAATTCACTGCTCGCGATTTATCATGAATTTACCTCATAAATTTGCATTTATGCTGTTTCATATTTTCTTTCTTTGTTATTCAAAAATTGTTTTAGTCTTGTCATTCTATGCGAAATATCAAGGAACTCGTCTTTCTTATATTCTTGAAATTATCATATAATTTTGGAAACATATTAACTTTGGATATATCTTTTATATATATTGTGAACTTAAAATTTTATTTATTATTACTAAATTATACTCTTAAACTTGGTCCTCTAACCTTAAATTTTAGCTCCACCCATGAACACTTTATTAAATTAGGAGTTAAATAATTTTTTTGTCCCTATAAATATATCAAATTCCGTTTAGTTCTCATAACAAATAGTGGCACGTTTACATCCCTATACAATTTTCCAAAACAAAGTTTTAATCTCTATTAAATTCAATTTTTTCAACTATACTTAATTTTTTTTATTTTTACATGGTATTTTGCAAGCATTTTTAGAACCTTATAAAAAGTTCATTTACAATATATTTTTTTGGAGGGGAAAAAATTATTTTTTTAAACATGAAATAAATTAAATATGAGTTTTTTAAAACATCCAAAAGTTCAAGAGAAAAATAATGAAAATCTTGATCTATAAATCAAATTTTGAGCTATTTTTTTATGGATACACATTTTATAATGTTATAAACATGTCTGAAAAAAATCATTAATTTTTTTTTAAAATTCAAGGATAATTAATTTTTTTATAAATTTGGCAGAAAATAAAACCTCATCTTAGAAGATTTTAGGAAAAAAGAAGTTTGTTATATTTATAAGGATACAAAATTTATTTAATCTTTACATTATTATCCAATTAGGGAATCAAAATTGAGAGGTTCTAGATTGAATCAAACCTTATAAATGGAGCAGAATTATTGAGGTTGAGTGATTAGTTTTTGTAATTTCGAACATATACGCGACTGCCACAAAAAAAGATGGGGGTAATATTCATTTCGGTATATGAATGTGTAACAAGTAGCCAAAATAGTACTTCAATGTATCGAAATTTTAAAATAGTTCATGATTGTGCATTGTGTTAGTCAAAATAGTCTCTTACATTAAAATACTATGTTAATATTATCACATCAGTCCCTTAATCTACTTATTTATTGTCATATCAGTCATTATAAGTACTTACTGATTGTTATATTAATCCCCATATAAAAAAAGTTAATGTCGGCATTAAAAGACTATTTTAACGTCAAAACTATTTTAACGTTAAAGACTATTTTGACTAACGAAGTAGACACCAAGTCTATTTTAGGGAAACCACTTGGGTGATATTGTGGTGTCAATGTCATGTGACATGGATCAACCACAATGAGCCATGTGTCACACTTCATTTAAAAAATAACAAAAACAAAAAAATACTTATGAAAGAGAAAGAAGAAAGGCATTGTCACATTATGGTTGGTCAATGTCATATGACATTGACACCATAATGTCATACAAGTGCTACCCTATTTTAGAATTACGATATATTTTGTCACTATTGTGTCAATTCATTATAAGAGACCAAATTGACTATTTACACGAAAAGAATCTAGCCAATTGGTGGTATCTTGTACTTTTTTGAAGTGAGTACATTGACGTCGTTTAACAAGTTTCATTGTCGTTTTGGTGTCCACTGAGATCTATCTCCCAACCTGCAAGCAATGTTTTTGAATCAATGGTGGGACCCAAAAAGCACTTCATTCCTATAATCTTCATCACCCTCATTGCATTCATCTTCTACACTTTTCACAACTCTTCTCTCCCATCTTCAATCACCGAATCAAACCCTAA
Organism: Medicago ruthenica; assembly: GCA_018208015.1. NCBI lineage: Eukaryota > Viridiplantae > Streptophyta > Magnoliopsida > Fabales > Fabaceae > Medicago > Medicago ruthenica. The sequence continues at coordinate 37,418,345 of CM031373.1, read as the reverse complement.
TTTCACCCTAAAATCCCCAATTAAAAAAAACCCTAATTCAACAATTTCCCCCAATTTCACTTTTCTAATCAAAGTTCTCGCCTTTAACCGCCTCGACTCCGTTTCCCGTTGCCTTCGTTCCCTCGCCGCTGCTGATTACCTCGGCGATCGCGTACACCTCCATGTCTACATTGACCATTTTCCCCTTTCTGACTCTTCCGATATCGATTCGAAATTAAGCGAATCGCGTAGAATTTTGGATTTTGTTGATGGGTTTGAGTGGAAATATGGGGAAAAGGTGGTGCATTTTAGAACAGGGAATGTGGGGTTGCAGGCACAGTGGTTGGAGGCATGGTGGCCTGGTTCGGATGACGAGTTTGCTTTTGTTGTAGAGGATGATTTGGAGGTTTCTTCGCTTTATTACGAGTTTGTTAAAGCGTTGATTGTGAATTTCTATTATAATGGTTCTAATTATAGTCCTTCCATTTTTGGTGCTACATTGCAACGTGCAAGGTTTGTTCCAGGTACCATTTTGTTTTTGTTTACTTTGCTTTAAAATGAAGTAGACTTGTTACAATGGTTGCATTTGCAAAGTTTTAAATTGCTTTTGGGATTCTTGGTATTGTAGAGAATTGTAGTGATATGTAGCTGTTAGAAATTGAAGATAGGGTTCATAGTCGTAGAGAAATATCAAAGCTCTTTGAGCTGAATCTATTGATTGTGAATTGTTGAATGATTACAATGATCATTGATTCTATTTATAGAATGCTATTGATTTCTAACTACCCGTAACTGAGTTAGTTACATGGCTTTGCTAATCTACTGCTCGTCTATCATAAGAATAGTGCAGCTGTAACCAACTCTTGTTATTTACAGTTTGCTACGGCTGTGTTATGTACCATACATCCAGTGTTCCCTTAATAGTGGTCACTGCAGTCTCAATGACAGCTGTGTTACAGTCGTGGAAACATAAATGAACCATTTTGTCAGTCTTGGACTTTTTTTTATAACCTTGGTTATAGATTCAAGTCATGCAATCAGTCATTTGTAAATACAAGATCATTAGATTAGGCTTTCAATACTATTCATAAGGAGTGTGACTTGGTTGTTGATAATGATAGCTAATGGAGATTAGATGTTGGACGAGTTAGGTAAGCAAGTACTTCATGGATGGGGATAATGTGTTGTTTGTTGGCTGTGCTATTTGTGAGAGAGATAGAATAGAAATGGCTTTCAGAGATGCTTGTATTTGTGAATAAATTGAATGTATAATGTATGCCTAGCTTTTTTACCGTTTTTTGTATTATATTTGAAGTGAATTACTTAGCTGGTGTCCTCATATAATTATTCCTCTATTCTGCTAATGATATCTTGGGGAAGGAAGCTGCAAATACCTACTGTTTCACAAGGTTGGTTACTACGTACCTCTGTTACAGTGGTAGTGGTAGTGGCAGTTGGGTGGGGTTTTATGTGTTAGTCTTCCTTGTTGTCATGGTTGTCGGACTCAAGTTAACTCAAAATCATATAAGTCTATAATTGTAGGTATCAAAATTAAGTTAGGCTGATTAAAAGTTGTTTTTGTGTAAACTTAGGTACACTCACATAGACGCGTTTGACTTGCATAGGTTCGCAAGTTTGAGGACGATTGAATGAGGCTACAACATAATACTTAGCTTTCCCAGAAATGACAATGGTTCAGTATTTTATTTATTTATTTTTTTTTACAAATGGTTCAGTGTTTTTAAAAACCCATAATATACCGGCTGAATTATAAGTCTCCATAGTGCAACTAGAAATCAACTTCACAGTTGTAGCACTTGAATCCATAGATTCATCTGACACCTCAATGTGAACCTTGAATCCCATAGCTCCTAAGATAAACAAAGTCACGAATGAGAAAACATGAACAACCCTATTATTGTAGCTTGCAATGAACCCAACAGGTCAATGCGGTAAATGAACCCAACAAGGGGAACCGACAAAACTCAGCTTTACTTAGCTGAATCCATCTCCAACAAGGGGAACCCGATTCCACCATCTTTCACTCTTCATTAATTTTGAACCTTTTGATGATTTGTCAATACATCTATCAATTTGAACTTGTTATGTAAGTTATATTTTTTGTGTGCTAAGTTGTAAACATGTCTTGTGATGTGTGAATCTATCCAATTTTAAATAATGATGCTATGTTTTTGTATTCTGGTCTGGTCGTAACTAAAGTGCCACCGAGTTGAATCCTTTCTGTGTTATGGTCTGGTTTGGTGTGGTTGATGAGCTACAAAAGTGACACCAAGTTTAACCCCTTTTTTGGTGTTGTTATGTATTTAATGTTGCATTTGTAATTGTACTACACTTTTCCGTTACTTTGTGAATTTGTTCACAATTTATTGATGATATAATTGGTTTCTGGTTGCAGGTAAACATGGCAACAAATTGCAGTTGGATGACCAGACACGACTTTTCTTATATCAATTGGTTGGTACATGGGGACAAATTCTCTTTCCAAAGCCATGGAAAGAGTTCAGGTTGTGGTATGACAAAAACAAAGCGAAGGGAAATAAACCATTTCTTGAGGGAATGGTAATAAAAATTTCCAAAAAAAAATTGTTTCTTGTTCTTCGCTCTTATTTGATTCGCAGGCATACATCATCAGTTCAGTTAATTCCTAATTTTAGTTTTGAAAAATTGTACAGGTGACTACAGGTTGGTATAAGAAGATGGGGGAGAGAATATGGACACCTTGGTTCATCAAGTTTATTCAATCCCATGGTTACTATAATATCTATGCCAATTTTTTGCATGAGAGAGCATTAAGTGTCTCTCACAGAGATGCTGGAGTGAATTATGGGAAAACTGCTGGACCTGATTCTCAGTTACTAGAGGAAAGATCTCTAGATTTCAATATTTTGGAAATGCAGCCTTTGAGTAGTTTAAAATGGTTCGATTTTTGTTTCAGAGAAGTGCTTCCAGGAAGATTTGTGAGGAACTTGGAAGAACTTGGAGCTTTGCTTCACTCTATGCAGAAACAAGATAGTATCTTCTTAGTAAATCTTTTAGGGGTGTCAGATGCTGTAGCAAGAAACTTGCTATGCCACTATGAAAGGCTAAATATAAGGAATTATATACTTATGGGCCCCCCATCTGATTCCTTATTTGATCTGGCAAGGAGGGGACATCCTGTAATCAATGTAGACCAATTTGTAAGTAGTATTGGAACGAATAAATTGACTTCACAAGGTTCGAGTTTTGAAACCATCAAGGGTATTGTGGCAACGGCTTATGTAATTAAAAAGTGTATTGAGAATAAGTACAACACATGGGTTTTGGATGGGAGCATGCTTCTCACTTCCGACATATTGCTCGAGTCTAGAAATCCCAACGATGACTTCTGTGTTGCAAACAACTTGGAACTGTTTTATGCTAAAAGCTCACCGTCTAGTGAAAAAATCTGGACTAATGGCTTTGTGTCAAAAATTGTAGCCATGGCAGACTCTTTGGGGAGAAAAGACTCATCAAACCAAGGTAGCCTAAGTTTTGTGTATATTGTAACAAAATTACTGGAACAGAATGGTGCAAGTATTAGAAGAGTTGACGAAACTTCTTTTGGCATGAAGATTGGGTCAGGTGGTGTTAGTAAATCTTCTATAGGGTATAAAAAGTTGGTATATTGGTCAACTGAGATGGAGCTGGATTCGATTCAGAAACGGCTAGAAGAGATGAATTTGTGGAGTATAGACAGTGAGTTATCCTGCACTGCCGTGGTTTGTCACAACAAGTAATAGATTTTTGTGGTATGTAGAAGCAGTTCTACATTTTAATTTTCTTCCTATATATTTTTTTTTGGTACCAATTTAGCTTACATATTCTTTGTATTCATTTTTTATTATCATCTTAAACAAATTAAGTTGCAAATGTGAGGCTTAAGATAGACTGGAATTAAACAGTGAGTTGAATTTTGTGTTCAGGATTGAAATATTTGTTTTTATAGTAATCTTCCACGACAACTTTTGTCTTATGTTTTGCGATTATTATTACTTTCAACTTCTTTTTTTTGTGAATATTCGAACGAGTTGTTATTTACACAACCAAATAATGCTGATCGAACAAAAGAAATCGATAAACACATGATTGTATATGTTTCATCTTCATAGGTTTATTCATAAAAGAATGATAAAAGGAAGCCAGGCAAACTCCTTTTCTTGTGCCTTTCTGAAATATGGCAAAAAAAACTTGGCTCAGCGGTGTGGAAGATTGATTTTTGTGGGGATTCTATGAAGTATGAACAACTGATTTTAGCAGCAAAGGAGATACATATAAATGCTTGAAAAGGTTGGGTTAGCTTGTTGAAACATTTTCTATGCTGAATAATCCCCACGAGAAGCGTGAGTAGTTAGTTTTATATTGGCTAAAAGTGAATTTAGTAAATGATATGTAAGAGATGTGACCAAACCTATATTTTATATACTTTATATTTTAAAATATTGAATAAAATTGCAGTGGTCTAGTCTCTAGTAGTATCATCATTAGCACGTTCTCGTTATTCTCTAGACTCTCGAATAAATGATATCAGAATCAAGTTTGCCTTGACGGAGATCATAAGTTGATTCATGCGCAATAGATCTTTGTATTGAAAGCATCTGTGACAATTCAGTATAGCCCAACATTGTCTTCTATTAATTAGTAATAGTGTCATGTATTTCATGTGAGACTCATACAAAACGGAGAGATTGATTGGTTATTCGTGTGTGGTTATATAATGATAAAACTTGATTGAGTTTTGTTTGTAAAATTGATTATAGTTAAAAATGAGTTCAAAATAAAATAATTTAAATTTGGATATGTTTATATGAAAATGTGTTGAACAATAAATTTAAGAGTACACATTGGTTTTGAAGGCAAAATCTATAAATTTAAACTTCAAGTTAAAATTAATTATATTTTTTTATTTTTGAAGTAAGTTATAATTATTAATTCTAAATCGAAACATTTATTTTCTTTCATTGTTACAATTCTATTCAACATTAGTAGCCCCTGCATTTTACATGTTGAGACTCTCCTGATGGTGCCTGATGTGGTTATTTGTTTGTTTTGTTTTTGTAGGCTAGCAAGATTATTGGAATGTTTAGTCAAGATTTTATATTTGATGGTTGCACCATTTTGGTTCACGGTTTTTCCAGAGTTGTCTTTGAAGTTCTTAAACTGGCTGCACATAATAAGAAACGCTTTCGGGTCTTCTGCACATGTTTTTCTTTCTTGAGTACATGTTTGCACTTTAGGATATGTACCAAAATGACTGCTTCACATTTATACCTTGTTTTGATAATGGCTAACAGATTGTGGTTTGATCCAATGTCAAACTGACCTTTTCTTACTTCTACTAAAACCACGGTTTGAGACTCAATTTTTTAAACAAGTTGGTTGATGAAATTCAGTTTGCTTGTAATCCAAACATGCAGTTAATGTGATGAAATCACTATTTGTTAGGATAATACAACTATACAAGTTACTAGACTCATATTTAGGCTTTTTTTTAAGAGTTGGAAGGTGAAGGAAGTAGAGAGAAATCCCTCACCTAGTTTGGGAGAATGTTTTGGAGGGGAATGAAAGACTCATGACCAATATTTTATGTTTTCGGTATATTATAAGAAGAGGGAAAGGATTTGACGATTTTTTCAAAGCCCTCGTCCCTTCCCTTCCCTTCCCTTCTCTCTTTCCCCTCAAACCCCTCCCTTCCCATCCCCTTTCAACTCCCAAACAAACCATTAATGTCTTATGACTTTGTATCAAGATGTGGGTTCAAACCGTAAGTCAAGACCTTTTTCAGGTAATCATCTTAATTTCATGCTAATTGGCCTATTTTCTCAAGATAGATAATAATATAAGAATATTCTTTCCAATGTTTAGAGCTTTGTGGAGGATAGTTGGAGCTGTATTTCTTAATTTTGTTGGCCTGTTAATTTCATCATGTTTTAACCTTTATGTCACTTCAATTTCCTTAACATCTCATGGTCTTCCCTCTATGGGGAAAGTTATGAGTTTTAGATAAAACAAGAATAAACATGATGATGATGTAATATGGTATAATAAACTTGATACAAAGGACTAAATAATATAGAAACTAATATCAAGAGATATTCTATATCTAAGACAAGAAACTCGTCCTACATGATAAACTTTAGATACTACATATATTTTTCTCCGTTACCAATTTGTGATTCAAACTTCGTAACTGTTTTGCCTAGCTTTGCAGAGGGGAGACCGGATCGAACAGGTTTAAGGCTGTCCAATGAGCTGGCCAAGCTTGATTGATGTTCCTGTGAAACTTGTGATAGACTCTGCAGTGGCTTATACTATGGATGAGGTAGACATGGTATTGGTGAAAGTGGTGGTATAATCAACATGATGGGGACATACCAAATTGCGTTGGTTGCCAAGAGTATGAACAAACCAGTTTATGTGGCCGCTGAAAGCTACAAGGTGCATTCAAGTATTTGCTATTTACAGTTATCAATCTAATATTTAAGTTGTTTCTTTAGAATGGCTGCATCATTCTGCTAAGTGTTATACTAATTAGCAATGGATCTTTTGTAATTTACATGTTCTGTTTGTGTTACTCTGCAGTTTGCTCGTCATTACCCTCTGGACCAAAAGGATTTGGCACCTGCCTTACGACCAGTTCATTTTGGTGTCAAGCAGATTTTTCAGAAATAAAGTGCATGTTCAGATTTTTTTAATAAAGTCAAATCTATCTTCTGCTAGAGGTTTTGTGAATATATCAGCCCACTGATGATCATTATCAATGAATTGAATATCCAAAACACCCTTCTGAACATAATCTCTTATAAAATGATGTTTAATTTCAATATGCTTGGCTCTTGAATGCAGAATAGGATTTTTAGACAAACAGATAGCAGCAGTATTATCACAAAAGATAGGAATGCTGTTTTCGTGAATCTGATAGTCTTCCAACTGATGTTTCATCCAGAGTAGTTGTGTGCAACAACTTGCATCTGAGATGTATTCTGCTTCTGTTGTTGACAATGCAATAGTTGATTGTGTTTTACTGGCCCAGGATATCAGATTCTCACCAAGGAATTGACAGTTTCCACTGGTTGATTTTCTTTCAATCCTATCACCAGCATAATCAGCATCACAGAATCCAACCAACTTATAATCTAAGGATTTCTTATACAGAAGTCCAAGATTAGTTGTTCCTTTCAGATACCTAAAGATTCTCTTGACAGCAGTCATATGAGATTCTCTATGATCTGATTGGAATCTTGCACATAAGCATACACTGAATAAAGTATCTGGTCTAGAAGCTGTTAAGTATAACAGAGAACCAATCATACCTCTGTAGAGCTTCTGATCTACCTTTGAGCCAGTGTCTTCTTTGCTTAAGTTGCAGGTTGGATGCATTGGTGTTGTCATTAATTTACAATCTTCAAGATTAAACTTCTTCAGAAGCTCCTTTGTGTATTTTGATTGATGAACATACACTCCATCTTAGCATTGGTTGATTTGAATTATACTCATTTCGAATTCATCCTGCATTAACTTTGAAAATTCCTTGCAAAGAGTGGCATTAGTAGTTTACCAAATATAATATCATCCACATAGATTTGAACAATTAAGATATCCTTCTTAAGTGTCTTTCTGAACAATGTAGTTTCAACTTGTACTCTTACAAAATCATTTTTAAGCAAGAAATTACTTAGTCTTTCATACTAAGCTCTAGGAGCTTGTTTGAGACCATATAGTGATTTCTTAAGTTTAAAAACAAAGTCTGGATGTTTTAGATCTTAAAAACCAGGAGGTTGTTTAACATACACTTCTTCAGAAATAAAACCATTTAGAAAAGCACTCTTAACATCTGTCATACCCCATTTTTGACCCTTTTCCTTTTGATTTTTCTCGTCTTTTTAAGCCGAAAATCTTCGTCGTTTCAGACGAAATTTCGGCAGGGAGGTATTTTAAAATACCTCATTTTTTGTTCCGAAGGCAACCGCGTTTTTATTTTTGTTTTTTTATTATTATTATTATTTATTATTTTCTTTATTTCTTTTTTAAATTCTTTTTTTTATTCAGTGTTTTCTTTTATTTTTCGTTTTTATTATTATTTTTTTTTTATTTTTACTGTTTTTATTTTGTTTTATTTTTCAGTCATTTTTGGTCCAAACCCCAGGAGGGGTATTTTTGTTCATTTGATCCACAGTCCTTTTTTTACTATAAATAGTACACTGAGTGTACTGTTCACGGGGTCCAAAAGTCAGTCAGAAAGTCAGCTTTTCAGTCAGAATCATAAATCACAAACCACCCATAACCACCAATCCAGAATCTGGTCACCGGAAAACAATAATCCGGCCACCAGAAAACAAAACCCAGTCACAAAATCCATCATAAACCACAAATCATTAACAATCCAAACCGAAAAACTCAAAGAAACAAACCTAACACAGTCCGGCCGAACCAAATTCGCATAACACAGTCAAGCCAAACCAAACTCAACCATCAATCCAAACCGAAAAATCAAAGAAACAAGCCCCACACAGAGTCAAGCCCGCACCAAAACAAGGCGAAACCGAACCCAAACAAGCCCAAATCCGAACTCAAAGAGGTAGTATATAAAAACCTAGATCTACACCTTTCAAAAAAGATTTTGGAAAGATTAACTTGCTTTTCGCGTTTAGAGAAGAAAAGGATTTACGAAAACGTGTTTTGTTTTAAAAGAGGAGTAGAAAATTACTCTGGCGAGGTGGCGCCGCCGGCGGCCGCCGCGCCGGAGAGGATTTCGGCCGAGCAAGCTCTAAGGGAAAATAGAGATGTTGAAGATTTGCAGGATTTGTGCAAAGAGCCGTTGCAAAAGAAGGACTAGGATAGCTGAATTTGTGTGCTGAACTTTTGCAGAAAACCAGAACTCAGCAGCCATTTTTGAATTGCTTTCCTTAAAAGCTGGGGAATGTTTGAGTCAGGGAGACAATTGTTCCATTGGAGTTGTTCTGACATATGCAGGCATTAAATGCGCATAGTAACAGTTGCTTTTCTTGCCACATCAGACTTCAGAAGCTTCTGCGTGAACAGTACATCAGAAGCTCTCTTCAGAAGCACTGTTCATCAGACGCACTGTTCATCAGACGCACTTCTTCAGACGTTGACTTTTGTTGACCTTCAGAAGCACTGTTCATCAGACGCTCCCTTCAGACGTTGACTTTTGTTGACCCTCAGACTTAGCCTTCAGAAGCTGGATTCAGACGCAAGCTTCAGACACAACCTTCAGAAGCACCCTGCTTCAGACCCAGTTTTCCTTCCCACTTTGCAACTTAGCTTCTGTGCTTTCCTTTCTTGCTCTAAGCTTGTTCTTCCATAACCATTATTGAATACCAATCATTAAAATCGTGGTTCTGCACAACTTGAACAAAGCATTAGCAATAACTAAGTATGTGTTTGGATCTTTGGTGAGATCTAGGTTCTTTAGCTTGTGCGATTGCTCCATTGTTATCACATAATAATTCAATGGGATCCACAATGCTTGGAACTATACCAAGATCAGAGATGAATTTCTTGATCCAAACAGCCTCTTTTGCGGCATTAGATGCAGCAATATACTCGGCCTCAGTTGTAGAATCAGCGACTGTTTCCTGCTTTGAACTTTTCCAGCTCACAGCACCGCCATTTAAGCAAAACACATATCCAGATTGTGATTTGAAATCATCATGATCTGTTTGAAAACTAGCATCTGTGTAACCAATTACAGAGAGCTCTTCCTGACCTCCATAGATCAAGAAAGTATCCTTAGTTCTTCTCAAGTACTTAAGGATGTTCTTGACAGCAACCCAATGACTGTTGCCTGGATTAGATTGGTATCTGCTCATAGCACTTAAAGCATACGAGACATCTGGTCGAGTACATAACATAGCATACATGATAGATCCAATTGCGGATGCATATGGAACATTGATCATTCGATCCCTTTCTTCATCAGTTGAAGGGGATTGTGCCTTTGACAAACTTATACCTGATGACATAGGTATGAGTCCTTTCTTGGACTCATACATATTGAAACGTCTCAAGACTTTGTCTATGTATGTACCCTGACTTAAGCCAAGCAATCTTTGTGATCTATCTCTATAGATCCTGATTCCTAATATGTAGGAAGCTTCACCTAAGTTTTTCATAGAAAAGCATTTCCTTAACAAATATTTAATTTCTTGTAGTGTAGGGATGTCATTTCCGATAAGCAATATGTCATCCACATATAATACCAGAAATGAGACTATGCTCCCACTAACCTTCTTGTAAACACAAGGTTCATCTTCATTTTTAATGAATCCATATTGTTGTACAGTTTCATCAAAACGAAGATTCCAACTTCTGGAAGCTTGCTTCAATCCATAGATTGATCGCTGCAATTTGCATACCTTTTGAATGTTATTAGGAATGCCAAATCCTTCAGGTTGTGTCATGTACACATCCTCAAGGAGATTTCGATTAAGGAAAGCAGTCTTGACATCCATCTGCCATATTTCATAATCATGGTATGCAGCGATAGCAAGTAAGATCCGAATGGATTTAATCATTGCGACTGGTGAAAAGGTTTCATCATAGTCTACACCATGAATTTGTTTGAAGCCTTTAGCAACCAATCGCGCTTTGTAGGTGTTTACCTTTCCGTCCATGTCAGTTTTGTTTTTGAAAACCCACTTGCATCCTATAGGATTAATTCCTTTAGGTGCTTCAACCAAGTTCCAAACTTGATTTGTATACATGAAATCCATTTCAGATTTCATGCCTTCAAGCCACTTCTCAGATTCAGGACCAGTAATGGCCTCTTGATAAGTCATAGGCTCATCTTGATCCATGAGCAATACGTCACATTCTTCTAATATGAGATACCCATATCTCTCAGGTTCTTGACGTATCCTATTTGACCTACGTGGTTCTTGTGTTATTGGAGTAGGATTTTCTGTCACAACAGTTTGTGTATCCTGCTCTTGTTCCTCCATTGGCGTACTACTACTTTGTGGGTCTTGAACTTCTTCAAGATCTACCTTTTTCCCACTAATTTCTTTGGAAACAAATTCCTTTTCAAGGAATACTCCATTTCTAGTGACAAACACTTTGCCCTCAGATGGTTTGTAAAAGTAGTATCCTTTAGTTTCTTTAGGATATCCCACAAAGAAACATTTGTCAGATCTTTGTTCAAGTTTAGTGGACATTAGTCGTTTCACATAAACTTCACAACCCCAAATCTTTAAATGTTTCACATTGGGTTTTCGAACACTCCATATCTCATATGGTGTCTTTTCTATCGCTTTGGATGGAACTTGGTTAAGTGTATAAGCTGCAGTTAATAAGGCGTGTCCCCAAAAGGAGTTTGGAAGATCAGCATGACTCATCATAGACCGGACCATGTCTAACAAGGTTCGATTTCTCCTTTCGGAAACACCATTCCATTGTGGTGTTCCAGGAGGTGTGAGTTGGGATAAGATCCCACACTCTTTTAGATGATCGTCAAACTCTTGGCTCAAATATTCGCCACCTCGATAAGATCGAAGCATTTTGATTTTCTTGCCAAGTTGGTTTTCTACTTCATTTTGAAATTCCTTGAAGAAAGTAAATGATTTAGATTTATGTTTCATTAGATACACATATCCAAATCTACTAAAGTCATCAGTGAATGTAATGAAGTAGTAAAAACCTCCTCTAGCAGGTGTGTTTAGTGGTCCACATACATCAGTATCTATGAGTCCCAAAAGATCACTAGACCTTTCACCTGTTCCGGTGAATGGGGTCTTTGTCATCTTTCCCAATAAACAAGATCGACATGTCTCATATGATTCTAAATCAAAAGAGTCCAAAATTCCATCCTTATGGAGTTTGGAAATGCGATTTTCGTTTATATGGCCTAAACGACAATGCCAAAGATAAGTTGGATTCAACTCATTTGGTTTCATCCTTTTCGTATTTATGTTATAGATTGGCATATCGAGATCAAGAATATAAAGTCCATTACTCATAATGGCATTAGCATAGTGAATATTATCCAAATAAATAGAACAACATTTGTCTTTTATTGTAAACGAAAAACCAGACTTGTCCAAACAAGAAACGGAAATAATATTCCTGCTAATTGCAGGTACAAAATAACAGTTCTCTAACTGTATTAAAAGACCACTAGGTAAAGTCAATTCATAAGTTCCAACAGCTAAAGCAGCAACCTTTGCGCCATTGCCAACTCGTAGATCGACCTCCCCTTTTGCCAATGTTCTACTCGTTCTCAGCCCCTGCACATCAGTACAAATATGAGAACCACATCCAGTATCTAATACCCATGATGTAGAAGTAGACATATTAATTTCTATAACAAAAATACCTGAAGAAGTGGAAGCAACCGTTCCATTCTTTTTGTCTTCCAGATATTTTGGGCAGTTGCGCTTCCAGTGCCCGGTCTTACCGCAGTAGAAGCACTTTCCCTCCTTAGCCACACCTCCAGTAGGCTTCAAAGCTTTGGTTGATGGCTTAGCAACTGCTTTGCCTTTGCCATTTCCCTTAGACTTTTTAGGCTTCTTGTTATGCTTTTTGACCTTTCCATTGTTAACCATCAAGATGGTCTTACCCTTTCCCTTCATGTTCTTTTCAGCAGTTCTTAACATTGCTGCAAGCTGTGGAAGAGTTTTGTCCATGTCATTCATGAGGAAATTCATGACAAAATGGCTAAAGCTTTCTGGCAACGATTGCAAGATAAGATCAATAGCAAGTTCCTGCTCAATGGGTAAACCCAATCGCGCGAGGTTCTCAACGTACCCAATCATCTTGAGTACATGAGGTCCTACAGGACTTCCTTCCGACAGCTTAGTTCCAAAAAGGGCCTTGGAGACATCATACCTTTCATGCCTAGCCTGCTCTTTGTGCGCTCTCGTTTAAAAAACGCTCGAGGTCATAAGGACATTCGTAAAGACTGCGGAGTCGCCACCAAAATTTTTGTTTAAAGGGAACGTTGATAAACCCTTAAGTTTTTTTTTTATTAAAGGGAAACGATAATAAAACCCTTGACGATGAGGAAAGGATGGTCATCGCAACCATTACCGGGTTCGGGAGTCGATTACGCAAGGGGAAGGTATTAGCACCCCTCACGTCCGTTGTACTCAACGGGAACCTCCTAGTTAGTTAAGGCTAAAGTGTTTTTAAAAGTTTGCTTGCATGCTTGAATATGTAAAAGGAAAATAGAAAAATATATAGGGGAAAAAGAAAGTTTTTATTATTGTGCTTGACAAGATGATGATCTTGCTCCTACGTATCTCCTGCTGCCATTGAGAATTCAAAGCTACGTAGTTCTTTGGTAGAAAACGTTTCTTTGGTTGTTTTTAATGGACGATGCTTTTGATCGTATTCTTTGCGGTTAAACGTAGCTTGTATGCTCGCGCGTGGGAGGCTTAAGGGTTTGTTTGTATCGCGTTTAGAATTGATAAAAAAACATGCCCGTTTGGGAAAAGGGTTCGAATTGACCACGGGGGATCAAAAATGAGTTTAAATGACTATGGGGAATCAAGAATAAACTCAAATGACTACGGGGAGTCGAGAATTGATTCAATTGACTCAATGGAGTCAAGAAAAGGTTCAAAGGATCCAACGGGATCGAGCATTGATTCACATGGTCACGGGGGACCAAGAAAAAGGTTCAATGGACTCAAGGGAGTCGAGCATTGAGGGAATTGAAAAAAGGTTGTGGTGTGTTGGATACGTTGAAAATAGAATGACGATTATTCGAACAACGAGACATACGTCAAGCATTCGTTCAATCGGGGAAATGGAGAGACATATGTCAAACCACCCCTTTTTCATTCAAGTTTATGATTAAAACTTAAAAATGTATTTTTGGTGAATGTTTGAAAAGAATGACGATTGTCTAAACAACGAGACATACGTCAAGTGCTTATTCAATCGGGGAATGGAGAGACATACATCAAACCACTCCTTTTTCATTCAAGTTTGTTATTTGAAACTTAAAGAAATCCCAAAATTAAGCAAAAACACTTGGTTTTAAAACTTAAAACAAAATGGTTACTCAAATTAGTTGTTGCAACCCATGAACAAGCCTTTTGCTCAAGCTTGCTTTGAAAGTCAATGAACAAAGCTTGTTATTCAAGTTATTGGAACTTAAGAACAAGTTTGTTGTTCACGTTTGAAAAATGAACAAGTTTGTTGTTCAAGTTTGTTGGAAAATCATGAACAAATGTTGTTCAAGCTTGTGATTGAAACATATTGAAAAAGGGATAAGTTTATGAGAAAATGCACAAGTTTATGAAAAATGAACAAGATGTTCAAGTTGCTTTTGAAACTTAAATGAACAAAGGTTGTTAATCAAGTTTGATTTTGAAATTCAATGAACATAACTTGTTGCTCAAAAATGTTTTGAAATTTAATGAACAAGTTAATGTTCAAATGCTTTTGAAACTTGATGAATAAGTTATTGTTCAAACTTGTGAAATTTCTAGTTAAATCACTTGTAAAACATTTAACCAAATGAGTTTCAATCCTTTTAAGAATAAGTTCAAACTAAAAGTCAGGTTCTGAGCCTAAAAAAATAAGTCCAGAAGTGCTTTTGAACCTTAAAATTTGCCCAGAAGTGCTTCAGAAGCTGAAATTTCAGAGTCTGAAGTACTGTTCAGACGTTGACTTTGGTTGACTTTCAGAAGCACTGTTCATGGGTTGACTTCTGTTGACCCTCAGACTCACTGTTCATAGGTTGACTTTTGTTGACCTTCAGACTCTGAACTTCAGAGTCTGAAGCACTGTTCAGACTCAGCTTCTGATCAGTTTTCAGACCCTCAAAGGGGTGCAAAATTTTCGAACCTGGTTATAAAAAGAAGTATACCACTTCTGTTTTTGGGTTTTGCAAACTTTGGGATTTATTTGAAGTCTCAAAAGATGTTTCTTAGTTCAAACCCAATTAAAAACACTTAAAAAAATGCAGAAACTGATGCTGAATCACAATGGAACCAATGAATAAATGCAAACAGCAATGCAAATGCAAGATAAGGAGTTCAGAATGACTTACAGACTTCCAGCTAATGCTTGGGATGCAAGAAACTGAAAGTGGCTTTGACTGATTGTGGTTTTGCAAAGCTGGATTGATGAGGAATAAGAAATAGCAATAACAGATGATGCTTTTGCTGTTATTCCTTACTTTGGTGTGATGTTTAAGGGTGCTTGATAGCTGGTTTTGATTTCTGGGTTGGTTTATGGTTGCTTACAAAGTAAGAAACAGCAGAACAAAGATTCTGGTTTTTGTTTGCTATTGGTTCTGATTTTGTTCTAAAATCCCCTAAAACAACTGCTCAAATGTTCTAAGGTTGGATTGGATTGTGTTTGAACAAGCTGGGTTGAAACTGGGGTGTTTAAAACTGGAATGTTTTGAACTGAATGGTGTAAAACTGCTTGAATTGCTCTTGTTTTTCTTTCAGAAATTGCTCAAAGGTTCAATCTTATGTTTTAAAATTTACTCTAAGAACCGGTGCCCAATCCTTTAGCATTGCATTGCTTTTATAGGCAAAATGAGATCAAATGCAATGATGGCAAATCCCCTAAAACCAGGCTGCTTTGTGGGCTGATGATCATGACTAATGGCTATGCATTTAATGCAAAAGGAGGGAAGTGACCCTGCCTTGTGATCATGGTCAAGACTTTGGCAAATTTCAGAACCCAATGGGGGCTGATTGTGACTGGAATTGCTGGAATTCATGGAAACAGGGTGCACGCTATGCTTTTTGGGGATTGACCCTTGATGATTTGAGAAGATAAACAGGGAAAGCCATGTGCTGGTGAGCAGAGCTTGGGGATAAGCAACAAAAACGTGCTGAATTGCAGAAGAAGGAAGAAATGCTGGATTTGGTCAGCTGTTTCTAGAAACAGGGCAGCTGGGTTTGCAATTAGGGCAGGTTAATTTGCAGCAATAGTTGACTAGCTTTGGGTGGAGAAGAAAGGGCAAGGGCCAGGTGGAAAAGAGGGGACATGATGCAGAGCAAGTGGGGAAGAAGAAGTTCTGGGTTTCCTTCTTTCCTCAGCTTCTGAAGGAACGTGCCTTGCACGTGTTCCTTTTGCCTGGCTTTTGTTTTCTTTGCTTCTGAAGAACACGTGCTGGGCACGTGTTCTTTCCTTTCTCTCTTCTTTTCTCCAGCGTCTGAACCAACGTGCCCTGCACGTGGTCCACTTGGCTTCTTTTGTTTTTGTTTCTAAAGGGGAATTGGGTTGGGCCCGGTTTCTCTTCTTTCTTTTCCTTTTTGCACTTCTCTCCTTTTCTTTTTGCCTATTTGTTTTCTCTTTTTTTTTTGAAAATAAAACTTAAAAGAAAATAATAATAAAAATAACAAAAATGATAATAATAATAATAATAATAATAAAAGATAATAAATAATAATAAATTGGCTATTATTATCAATAAAAATAATAATAACTTTATCATTATTATTTATTATTTAATAAAGTTTGAGGTCTCCTCTTCTTTTTTTTTTAAAGGGGTAGGACAAAATTGGGGTACAACACTCTTCATAAAGAGTCTTAAGGTGTTCGATCATATCGTACGCAGCCATGTTCTCGTGTTGCTTCTGAAGCTCAGAGGTCATGGTTGCAAGCATGATGCAAGCGACTTCCACGGCATCATTGACATGCTTACTATAAGCATCTCTCTCAGCCCTGGGAGCATTTGCAGATGGTGCCTCTTCAGGAACAGGTTCATCAAGCACATACAGCTTTTTCTCATGTGTGAGGACAATCCTCAAGTTACGATGCCAGTCTAAAAAATTTGTTTCATTCAGCTTATCCTTATCAAGGATTGATCGCAAAATGTTGTTTGAAGTGTTAGTTGCATCTACAATTTAAAATATACAAAATAAGTATCATGAAAATAACATATTTAATTTGGCCTTTAATTAAATACGCTCCCACTATTTTATTCAAATCAAATGACCTTCAAACATTTAATTCGGAAAATCCCGTTGGAAGATTTTCTAGCGGGTTGAAATCCTTATTTCACCTTGTTTTGAGTTAGCTAGGGCTGATCACCCAAAACTCAGCTATTTAGGTAGGAACATTTCCAATTGTATCTCATACAACTTTGAAATCAATTGGGCGAGTAACTCTTACTCTGATCTATCATATAGATATTTCCCAATTCTTGCTTCTAAATTTATTCTAATCATATTAAAATTAATTTAGTTAAGTTAAACCCAATAGAATAACAATCGGGTAAATGATATTACCGCACCGCAACTTACAAACATAGAACATGTGCTTTGCTAAGGCAAACCCACACATTCGATATTAGTCTTGAAGGGTGTTATTCTTTTGGAAAGCATTAAACTTAATATATTACCTTGAAGGATTTTATTTAGTTTGATCTCACCTCACCACGGCTTATATATCATATATATTCGCACTCCAATCATTCAAGCATGCATAACAATTATACAAAATAAAAGTGACATGATTATGGCCTCCTAACGCTATGATTCTTTCAAGCCAATGAGAGAATCTAAACTAATCCTAGAAACGACCTTGCTTCTCCAAGCTAGACTTCTAGGGCTAATCCAACGTCAATGGTCCTATTACCTTCTTGTATTCTAATTACATTACATATAAAGAAACTCGTTTTACATACGAGGGATTGGATGAGAAGAGAATGTACATATAGAATTCAAGAGAGAGGCACGACACGCAGGCCGTATTTCAAAAATCCAAAATAAAAGAAATAATAAGACTAAGGCCATAATCATTCACACAACAACAATAAAACACCTTTTATTATTATTAACTCCTCATAACTAAATAAATTAAATTAAAATTCGGCGATTGATCACACTACCCAATATGAACGATTCACATTGAATTAACGTCGTGTTTCGTATCAACATTTGATACGTTTTTAACACTTGCAGCGTAACCCTAATTACTTGACCGTAACCCTAATTGCTTGCGGCGTTTTACCTTGCGGCGTGTTACGTTTCAACCTTTGAACGTAACCCTAATCATGATGGCACAACACTTGCGGCGCTATGAATCCTGTTGTAACAATATGATCACACCAATCACCTGATACGGTTCCGATGCTCCAGTTGACAATCATTCAATATGAACAAATATCATCTGACTTAATTAGTGGACGATCATCACGAGTATATCATATATACTTTTGTTACACTGAATTTATCAATCATATTTCTGTCGATATGGATAATCGATATATTGATGCTTCACCAGAAAAATGGTTCCGAAGCCTCAAACAAAACAAAAAGCCATGCACAGAAAAACGATATGATTTTATTATGTGTGTATGTGATCGAGCAACACATTTCTGTCGCTATGGATGATCGATATATTGATGCTTCACCAGATACGGTTCCGAAGCTTCAAACAAATCGAAAATTCATGCACAAAATCGTGATGCCTTGCCAATTTTAATTCGTCTTTATTATTTAATTGTATTCGATTATGTTTAATCCGATTAAAACATAAAGCAGTAAACAAAACAATCTGATTCATGGTTTCGTAATTGGCTCTGATACCACTGAAGGAAAATCGACATGTAAAAGGCAGCGGAAGTTTAAAAATTTTCGATTTTTCTTTCCTTGGATCATTACGAATATCACATGAATCAGTGATAGAATTGTTACCTCTTGTAGTGCAGAAACAGTTTCTTTGATCACAGCTAAGCAAGCAAGCAAAGCCTCTACTCGTCCACACGAACGGTTTCCTCTGGTTCCCGGTGCTAGCCAAGCGATCAGAGGTTAGGGAGAGATGTAGGGTTCGGTTTTCCCTTTAGGGTTACACAAAAATTGACACTCCTGATTTCAGCATTAGAGCTCTATTTATAGAGCTCATTGCTACACGAAAATCAGCCATCATGTTGAGCTTCCATAAGCCCATTAACCCATTAGCTTCCGCTAATGAATTAGTGTCAATTACTAAACGCTCCCCATCATATAAGTATTACTTATATTTCTCCTTTTGACCGTTCTATTGTGTGTGACCCTATAGGTTCTTGTAACGTTGTCAATAATATTAAATCTTAGATTTAACATTACAAACAGTGAGCGGTATCTAGCAACACATCACTGCTACCCAAGTGACAAGAATGTCAAGTGATCTGACGAAACCTTTTCCACGATAATGTCTATGTGTACGATTACTCCTTTGTCCTAATATCTTTATTGAACACAAGGCATAGATTACATCACCCTTGTTTAGCTCAATATTTATATTTCTTGATTCCGAAATATACTGAATAACGAATAAGTCCAATATCTCATATTGACTTAATTCGGCATGGCCATGCATTTTTCCAGTCATATTTCATCAAGAGGTCTAAAGATATATCTCCTGTTATGAAGGAGGGACGAATCCCATCTAGGACACTCATGTCCCTCAGCATGATTCGTCGAGTGCCCATTAACCAACGTTATAGTTATCTTGTTACAGATAACGTTTGAATGACAATAAAACACTTGAGTCCACATCTAGGGATCACAGTGGTTTCAGGTCAAAGAGTGATATACACTATTATCATTATGAAAATAACTTATGACGATTTCATAACATACTATGTAATATTCTCACGATGGGTCAATCCAGTATAAATATTACTCCTAATACTCATACTTATGTATAGACTTAATATTTCATATTCATGACCCATGAGATATGGTCATCAGTCTACATACATAATAGTCTCCATGCTTTATTATTATCCCAGTTCATATTAAAGCTTGACTACGAATACTTTTAAGAATAGTGTTCTTTCTGTTGATGTAATCTCATGATTAAGTCACACTTAATATTCCATCACATGAACCAACTATTCTAGGGACTTTATTAATCTCATATCAAGTGTAATAAAGAACGTCATATTTTATTTAATGATAAAAGTCATGATACATGTGAAAAGTTTAACATAAACTATTGGCCTCTAGGGCTTACACCAACATGTTCAACATAAATGAATTATAAACGCATGTAAGTTCAGGCAAACAACATCATCATCATCATATAAGCATACATCATACTAAGCCTGGTTATATTTATCAAACATGCATAACATCATTACCAACCAATTAAAAGCCTAGTTACCACGATACTTTAAAACAACATCCATAAAACATAACATATTCATCAACAAATAATCGCCAAGGCAGACACAAGCCAATAACATCTCGTCAACATCATCAATTATACAGTTACCAAGTAGATACACAAGTTCACACCAAAACATTGCCACATACAACTCATCATGTTCATGCAATGCGCCTAAAAAGACTCTACATGCATGTGGTACAGGTTTTGGATATCAGAGTTCTGTTACTGAGTGATCCCTCGTCTTTACATAATTGGATAATCAGAGTTATATTATCGATTATTCCCTGTCATACCCCATTTTTTGACCCAATTTCAATTCGTTTTTCTCGCATTTTAAGCAAGAAATTTTCGTCTTTTCAGACGAAATTTCGGCAGGGAGGTATTTTAAAATACCTCATTTTTGTTCCGTAGGCAACCGTTTTATTTTATTATTTTATCATTTATTATTATTCTTATTATTTTTAGTTTTTTTTGTTCTTTTTATTTTCTTTTTATTTTTATTTTATTTTAGTGTTTTCTTTTTTTTCATTTTCTTTATTTTCGTTTTTACTGTTCATATTGTTTTATTTTTACTGTCAGTTTTTTAATTTAGTCATTTTGGTCCTTTATTCAGTCCAGACCCAGGAGGGGTATTTTTGTCCTTTTAATCCAGTCTTTTTTACTATAAATAGTACCATTAATGGTACTGTTGAAGGGGGCCAATCAACAGTACACCTGAGTCAGATTTTTGTTGGTAGCAGAACCACCATTAGCCACCAACACAACCACCGCAAATCCCAAATCCGGCCACAAACCACCAAAAAAATAAAAAAATTTCAAAACCAACACAAACAGCTCTAGCCCTCTTTGCTTTCTTCTTTTTTTTCTCCTCCAGAAATTCAACACAAAACCGAAAATCAAAACTAAAACCTCACAACCCCAAAATCCGAATTCACAAACGTAAAACCATCACACCCTAACCACGAATCATCATCAACCCGAAACCCAGAAATCAAACAAAACGTGAAACAAATCGAAACCGAGTGCAAACCCAAAACCGAACAAAGAGCCGCGGCCAAGCCTAACCCCAAAAGCCACAAATCACATAAACCGAACCAGCCAAGATCAGATTTAAGACTCAAAACCGAATCAAAGAACACAAAAGAAAGAAGGTCGTTCTCCGTTTTCTTTTAACTCAGATCCTGGCCGTGTGTGAAATTTCTTTTAAAAACTAATTCGATTTTTGAAATCAAAAAGAAAAAGGATTCCAGGATCTGTAATTTTTTTAAAAAAAGGTTGAGTTGAACCGCTCCGGCACGGTGGCGCCGCCGGCGACCACCGCGCCGGAAGTCTGTCCGGCCAGGCACTTAAGAGAGAAAACAAGAGAGCAGAAAGGGAAGAGAGAGGGAAGAGAAAAGAAAA